>CM072818.1:40114531-40714531 GCA_036937905.1 Salvia rosmarinus | reverse complement strand
TGCATACTTGTGCAGTGTCTTGTGTTTTAATTGGTGCGTTAGATGGGATCTCGTTGCAAGAAAGCGATCATCGCCGAGAGCGTGAGAGAGTCGCTGCATAGCTGGTGCAAGAGAGTGAAGGCGCGGTCCAAGGCCACCAACTCCATCACCACGAGGTCCACGTGTTCGCTCGAGGGCGATGAGATCATCACCGTTGGATCTGCCACGCTGTCTCCCTCTTCCTCCTTTGCCCATTTAGACCAACTCAATCACGATCAAGATTGTGATCTCCAGAGCTCCTCCATTACTCAACTCGTCCATGAATTCTCTTTCCGGCACCCCGATCGAGACGAGCTGGCGGAGCCCAAGACTCAGAGTCAGACTACTCTTCTTCATCTACTCAACAGCACATGAACACCTCAACTCACTCCACATCCTCGCAGTGCCACACAAGTTTTGCGTCAAATCATCTCAAAATATCAAAATTCCTTACATGGCACTTATATTTGATACTATATATAATATATATATATATATATTTATGCTTGAATCTGATTCAATGAATTTTGATCGGTAAAACACAAGACTCAACAGTAGATGTGTTATATTTGATTGTGAGATATTTAAGACGCAGTGTATGTTATGAACAAATTATACTATATCTATCTGTTGAACATGGTGCTTGAGAGAGAGAGGTTCGAGTCCCACAGACAGCGTTGCATAAACATTTTTGCCCCCGGCTTAGTTCGATTGGTTAAAAGTTAGTAGATTTGAAATAAGGATCAATGATCGAATCTAGCAATCGTAGTATGGAAGTTTCACCCTCTTTATGATAACTCCTCGTGAATATTAGACAAAATCCTCTTAACTTTTTAATCGATTGAATCATCATGATTTTTCCTCTCATGTTTTCATAGGATTTGATGAAAGCTTACCTTTTAGAATAAGAAAAATGAAGAAGGGTTTGTGGAAATAGCGTCATGGTTCGCCACGTGGCAGGTTTTGCGGTTTGTTTTATTATCTCTTGTTTTTCCTTCCCTTATTTTCTTGGCCTTCCAATTTTATTTCTTTATTTCTTTTGTCAATCTTCAACACTTTAAACACCAACCACACTTTTTTAGCATAAACATATTATACACAGCAATGAATTTAGAAAAAAAAAGATAATTACAATTTAAATGTCAAACTTCCAACTTTGTTGCAAATTCGATCTAATTTTTTGATTTTGTTATAAATTTGTCCATTTTTTTTACATAAGTTTGAAACCGACATTTAAACATCTAATAAATATTGAACCTCAACTAGACTCATTTTGTAGATCGGCCCCTTATTGTCAATTTTAAGACATCGGCTTTAAGTTTTCATCAAATATTCTTGTACAGAATTAAAAGCGTGGTTGGCTTTTAAAACAGAGAAGGAAGATAAAATAACAAAATCAGTGCCAATAAGAAAATAAAACGTCCAATCAAACGAGTGAAATACCGCCACGTGGCGGATCAGCTTGTGCAAACCACACTACTTCCAAACCACCCCTTCCTTGTCCCTTTCATCTCATCCTCTCTCTCACACTCTCCTCATCCAACAATGGCAAGCCTCCCAAGCACCATGTTCGGCCACGCAGGCAGGCGATGGTAACCACCACCCGACCTCGGTCCCTACCGAAATTGAAGCGGTAGCTCTTGGTGAAATCTGGTGCGGTCGAGGAGTGGCGTGCGTGGCGACGTCTGAGGTGAAGTCGATCACGCCACTATAACAAAAAACAGATATTGGCGCACTTATTTAGAGTCACTATTTAGTAAATGCCTCTAAGATATATTATTGGGGCACTTAGAAATATTAAATTTGGAGGAAAATTTTAAAAAAATCTAAAAAAAATTAAAAAGTGCCCCCAAAGACACTTAAAACTTAAAAGTGCCCCAAACTCTTTTGGGACACGATACTTAGCAACACTATGATAAGTGCCCCGAAAATCAAAAGTGCCCCCAAAGACAAAATATTGGGGCATTTTTCAGTGTTTGAAAAAGGCTTTTTTGTTGTAGTGCGCCGGGGGGGAGAGGCGGAGTTCGAGTGCGCGGACGACGTGTACATCGTTGATCGGGCAGAGGAGGAGGGGTTGGAGGTGCCCTACTCGTGCCGCGCGGGGGCGTGCTCCTCCTGCGCCGGCAAGGTGATGAGCGGCGGCGTCGACCAGTCCGACGGCAGCTTTCTCGACGACGGACAGATGAAGGACGGCTGGGTGCTGACGTGTGTCGCCTATCCCACCTCCGACGTCGTCATCCAGACGCACAAGGAGGCGGATCTCTCCTTTTAATCAGATCATTTTCTTTCCATTTCTCTGTTTTGATTTATGTATTCCATTCTTTTTCAATCTTGCCACACCTTACACTTGTGATTGTTTTATTATCGATTAAATAGTGCTATTTTATTTATTTATTTTTTGTATCATGGGAACCCGCAGCCGCTATCTTAGGTGCGCACTAGGTAAACCTCGCGTTCCTGTGCAATAGCCTGCAAACCACACAAACAGGTAAATCACATTTGGAAAACCAGGTGTGACAGACTCAAACCCATAGAGGCGTTTGATGGGGTTCGAACCTGTGACCTTTCAATCACAGGAACCCATCTTAACCATTGGGCTGTCCCTAAGGGACGATTAAATAGTGATATTCATACATATATAAGTACATAATGGGGTGTTTTAATAATTTTGTATAATTAGTGATCATTTATGCTGATTAAGTGAAATCGAATTTTACTTAACCTTAGCCGATAATTAGAAAGAGATTAGCAAATTTTGAAATTCATATCTTTTTTTGCACTGTTTGTTGTGAATCGGAAAGACGTGGAATTTAAAAATAACAGAATACTTTTATTCATATATTTTATTCTCCAACAAATAATAATAAAAAAGAGTTTTTATATCTTTTTTATTCAGAGATCAAATTATAAGGTGTCGATTAGTATGCAAGAATGAAATGACGATTCTTGCCTTCATTCACAATCATATGGCTGATAAGATTTTTACCATTGGAATCATCATTCCCGAATTAATGCTTATTTTCATGAACATGAGATTAATCATTCATCCTCTACCCCATGAACATGAGATTATATTTTATTAACTATTCTCATAAACACGAGATTAGTCAAATTTATTTATTTTTCTTACAAAATTATTCATATTTATTTTTTTATCTTATAATAATAATAAAATAGTACTCCCTCTGTCCCATCAAGATGATCTGTATTCCATTTTGGACTGTCTCATCCAAGATGGTCTGTTTCATTTTTAGGAAATAATTATCTTTTCAAAAGTTGTGGATCCTATCTACTTTTTATCATTTTAACCACTTTATCCCTTCTCTTAAATAACCATGCCGAAAAGAAATGAGCCGTGTTGGACGGGAAGGATGCGTAATATTTATGATAATAAATAAATAGTAATTATTAACCATAAATAATTATAATATAATAATAGTGATAAAATTATAGTTATTAATATTAATAATATTAACATAATGAATAATAATAAATATAATAAATAATAATAATAGTAATAACAACAATAAAAATAGCAAAATTGATAATAATAATAATAATAATAATTATTATTATTATTATTATTATTATTATTATGATTATTAAAAATATTAACATAAAAATAATACCAATAAACATTTTATTAAAATAATAATTAATTAATTAATTAATTATGATAGTAACATAAATTATAAAAATGATGATTATTTCATTTATTTTATTTTATTCATATTCATTCATTCATTGTACAAACCAATCATAAGAGTCACATATTTCATTCAATTCCATTCCTATTATTATTCCATTCTAAAGTCCATTTCACTCCTATCTAATTTCATTGATGCGTACCAACTATCACCAAATATCCTATGTTATACCGTAAGTTATTATAATATCATAATAATTTTCTCATTGTTATTATTTTAGTATTTCAGAGTATTTTAATTTAACATATTAATTTTAATGGTATGATGCTTGATTTTTGTATTTCTGTATCAATTTCTTTCTTGGATGTTATTCTTTACATTAACATATTGATCTTCACCATGTGCACACACACATATATTTTCTCATTTTTATATATAGTTTGGTTCAAATGAAAATTAGTTATATATTAAAAACTAAGAACTAAATGAATTCGCTATGAAAGTTGATGAATCCGCTGTTAAAGTTACTGAATCCAAAAGTTCAAAATATTTCACATGGGTTCGAATCCCATGAGGGGCAAAAATTCTATTTTTTTGGATTCATTAACTTTTTCGATGGATTTTTCAACCATAACTCATCATTTTTCGTTCTCACGATAAAAATGATTTTTATGTTAACCTCTCAAATATATTGTTCGACCAAATTGTTCTACTTTTGATAGCACGATATAGTTGGTAAGGTCGGCCAAGTCAAATGAAGAATTGATGTGTTACGATTAAAGCGGTAAATCTAATGCTAAACATGATAGGGGTGATAATTAACTAAGATAACGGGGAAATTAAACACGCAAACGACTCAAACCAGCGTTCAAGGTTCAATCGCAACATGAATTCTTGAGAATGTGAGATAAAGCGGGGTATTAGGGTTCTTCGCCTTGATTAATCGATTTATTGCTTGATCGAAATCTACCTATTCATGCAATATTCAAACCTCAATCCAAACACTCGACTTTTGTTAAGTGGATTAAACCTAGGTTATCAAATTTCACAAATACATAAACTATTAGAGTCCCGTTTAGGTAACCTCTAATCGATCTATTCCTATGATGCAACGTATCTATCTCTCGATAATACACGGAACATAAACAATTAAAATAGTGATTAATCAATTACCAAATTCATATCATGCGTATCTATCTCTCGATAATACGAAACATAAATAATTGAATAGAGATCAATCACTCGACAATAAACCACAGGTTTCAATTGGTATTCTCAATCAAACAAATCATCAATCAATCAATTTGAATCACCCAACCCTAGAAAAGAATTAGTTCATGCTCATCTCACGATTCAAACAATTAAAATCGATAGAAATCATTATCCAACAATCAAATGAAGAAAAATCGAATAACAAGTCTTTCGTTGATGGATTTCTCCAATCAAATGTCGTTGATGGATTTCTCCAATCAAATGTCTTGAATCAATCCCAATCAAAGAATTACTTAGAAATTTATTTAGAAAATATTCGCGTGAAAAAGCTCTCAAAAGAAGCGATGTAATTAAAATAAAATGAAGAACTAGGATTTTTCGTGCGTTTCAAAGATTTATATCTGCCGAAATTCACGCCCGGCGGGACGTAAGGAGTTTCGGGCGAAAGCTTGACCTCGCGCGACCAGTAGCCGGACGAAGCCCCGGACGCGCCAAGATTCAGACGAAGGCGCAACGCCGATTTGGAGCGGGCGCGGGTTTGGGGTATGCGTGAAAGCGGCGATGGCCAGGATGGATGGGTCTTCTTTCGCGATGGGACGAGGCGCTGGCTGGCGAGCATGCTGTGGCACACAGGCACAGCGCTGGCTGTGGCGCGAGAGGCAGCGCGCTGCCTTCACGCTGTCGGACGGGGTATGGCCGTTGGCTCTTGAACGCGTGGAAATTGTGGAAGGCTCGGGAAGCGCGCGAGGTGGCAGGCGGGCGGCGAGGAATGGCGCGGGCGGCCGAGGTGGATCGCGGGCGCTGGCGAAGCGCATGGGCGTCTTCGGCGGACGCGGGCGTCGTGCGGCGTCGGCAAAGCGCGCGCGCGCTGCGCGACCGTTGCTGGCCCGTTCTCGCCGTCGAGCTCCGATTTGTGAACCGTTTGCGCCTACGAACTCCTGTCGAGATGCTCTTCAATAAACTTGATTCTTGGAAGATCTAATTTCTCCTATTTAATGCCGATTTTCTGTAAAACATTGAAACGAACGAGGTAAGTTCGAATCGATAAATATTAATCGAACCAACGGCATAAATAGGACAAACCATAGAAAATGACATGCAAAACAATACCAAGAATACGCACAAATTCATACTAAACAACTCCCCCACACTTATCCATTTGCTTGTCCTCAAGCAAAGTATATACTAGTAAGAATAGGAAGGATAATTCTTGCAACTTCACTCTTATTCTAATCAATCAAACCTTATTGCTTTCCCCTACACTTGGTGTTTACGCATTCAAAGATAATATGAAATAAATCTAGAATGCAAATGATTTCCAATAAATAAAAGGGTAATCTACGCTCGGACCCGACTCTCAGTTAGGGGTGAACTAACTAATGTGGTCACCTTTAGCAACAAGTTTCTTTTTAAGCACATAGAATGTTTTAACATTTTGGAACAATATTGAAGGCGAACCTCGATGAACTCGAGTTTCCTATCGTGGTTTCCATGTCCATTTCTCAAATTACGAGAAGAGGATGAGAATCCCATCCTCCATTTCAACAATCTCATATTCTACTCTTTTCAAACATTTCCTTTTTTTTTTACATCAATAGATGAAACAAGTATATAGGTGACCACAATGTTAACACTTCCTCTAACATTATTTGGACAAATCACATCAATTCTCCTCTATTCATTTTCTATCAATCACAATCTAGTCGATTCACATTAGCATCGAATCATATATCACAAAAGTTTGAAAATTAAAAGCAGTTTGACCAATACCACAGAGCTTAGTTGCACAAATCAGAATCCTAACTTACTCGCATATACGATACTTGATTCCAAGAAATCAAAATAAGCATAGATGCACATCACCAAGCATACAAATAGATAAGGTATGCACACAAAAATGAATAATCATCCCACATTTTAAAGCGAGCACTTTGTCCCGGTGCTCCAAACATAATAATACAAAAGGCCATAGAGGATGATACTTCTGCGATAATAGCGAGTGTCCAGAGAGTTGGAGCATCACGACTTCACCACACGGATTACAAAGTCCCGTAACTCAAAATGATAAACAGAAACCTATACCACGTAAAACCAAACAAAAGCGAAAACACAAACAAAGAAAAACCAAACTAAAACAAGAACAAAGCGAAACAAACGTGGGCTTGCCTCGAAGCGCTAGTTTTAACGTCGCTTGACCCGCCCATTGATTACTCATTTTGTTGAATTTTGTCGAGCGAAGCTTCGCCTCGACTCTCATTATCCAACGCGCCTCGCTAGGCGATAACCATATTCCGGAGAGTAAGGTGGCGGCTCTTTCCACTTATCCTCGACTCAGACTTCACCCCGATCTTTCTTACACTTAGCCTGAGTGTGGGGCCGCCTTACTCTCAACTTCTTCCTTAGGCATCTACATTCTGCAAGACCTTATTCTCGTCAAAATATTAAGTGCGGTGATAGAAAAACATGATGCGATGGTAGAGTCAAGAGAATTATCACTCTTACTACTAGCACGGAATGTCTCCGTCGTACCCAAGCAGTCGAAGCTTATCAATCCTTTAGTGAAATCAATTTGGGTATTTGTTGTAGCCATGAATGGCCTACCTAACAACAACGGATGTCCACTCTCATGTTTTCCATTCTTCTCCCATATCAATGACAACAAAATCAACTCGAAACTAACGTGTTACCCATTCTTATTAAAACATCTTGATCACACCCTTGGCACCGAATAGTTCCTCAACTAATTCTAATTGCATCTTTGGTTGGTTTTAACTCACCAAGTTTTAATGAATTAAGCAGAGAAAATGACATTAAATTAACCCGACACCAAATCAAGCATCCCCGATGCTTTTTCCATTACCAAAAGCAATGTTAAGAGTAAAGCTACGGATCACTTTGCCTTGGTTTGGGTTGGTCAGAATGGGCTTCTTCTTCTTCTCGCTACCACCTTCTTCATATTCCCGTCTCCTTCTTTCGACTATCGGACGGCTCGGAAATGGTACGGTGGCTCATAAACCCGCGAGGTTGTTCTTCTTCTACTCCGATCTCTTCATCACCTTGCACTTCTCATTTTCACTTCCATAAGCGAATGACCTTAGCATGTTCGGGATTGGCTGGAAACTTCCCTTTTGATCTCGTCGTGCCAAATGCTCATGATTCGACCATCGTCCCACTTGAGTAGCCATTGTCCCACTTGAGTCTCCACTCTTTTGACAGATGCCCAAGGATTCAAATCTCAAAGTGATTGCACGGGCGAAGGTATTTAGAGAATCCTCAAGCGATGGTTTATTGGGAGCATCAAGTTGTTCTTGATTTTCTTTATCTCGAGCGGGTACCCGACTTGGTCCCCATGATTTTGACTCGGGAGAAATTAGGGTGATCTCTCAGTAGGGGTTGTAAGAATTTGAGTAGGGGTCATATCCGGGTCTCGACGGATACCCTTGCCGATTTCCTCTTTGGTACCCTTGTTGAAACCCTTGCATAGCATTGACTTGCACTTCTTCATATGCCGTCTCACCGATTCTTTGACACATGTTAGCTCCATGCCCGCTTCTCCACAAATTCCACAAGTTTCCATCGACATCGCTTGTTGTCTTTGGAATGGAGGTGATTTACGAGGTTGATTGTTCTCAATAGCTGCACTTGGCGAGTGAGATCCGCCCGATTCTTGTGTCACTCATAGTTGGGCGTAATCTCTTTTCGCTGCTGCAGTGAGTCTTCATCCCCGCACTTCTCCTTTGTGAGTTCGCAGCTAAGCGTCTCCAAAATCTCGCTAACATCACGCAAATATAGTTTCCAATGTCTCACTCGGTGCATTATCAATCATGTATTGATAATCCATCGATCGATCCATCATAGAAGAACGGTTGAGAAGCTCGGTGGGTAATGGTGATGCGGACACCTTCCGCATAACGACTTGAACGGTCCCATACCTCATGCATTGGTTCTCCACCATCTGTTTGAATGTGGCTATCGAGCCCTCGACTCTTGTGTCTTCTGGTTCGAGTAGTACTTTCCCATGAACTTATCATACACGGCTTGCCAACTCGTCAGTGAACCGGGCTGTAGAGACATCAACCATGTCTTAGCTCTATCTTTGAGGGTGTAAGGAAAACACCTCATTCTCAGCGTATCTTCTGTAAGCCCGTTCAGTGGAAAAGTGTGAACCACTGCATAGAACTCCCGGATGAAGTTCAAGGCATCCTCGCTAGGCATCCCATAGAATGACGAAAGCAGGTTGAAGTGGATGGGCTTCAACTCATAATTACAGTCGGATCCTCGAGGACTATGCGTGGCGTTGTCACCCCGATGACGGGTCGAGCAAAATCACGCATCCTCGGGTTTCCTTCTTCATGGCCTCCTCCATTTTCGCCATTTCTTACAGCACAGTTCCTCTCTTGGAGATCTACTCTCCAAACTCTCGTACTCAGCTCGCCATTGAACTCGTCTCACTCTCGACGAGCTTTCTTCCGAGTTCGAAATATTGAATTCTCACCGCCTGTGAATATTGTCGAACTTTGGTGCCAACTTCCTTTTGAGACTTGACGACCTAGCATACACAAACAGAGACAAGAAAGCGGATTACGCGCACATGTGGGAAGAATTAACCAAACAAAATAAAATAAACAAAAATAGAAGATAGGTGGGAAAAATAACACAATCAAAAAATGCCTAAAGCCTTCCACGGCAACGGCGCCAAAATTTGTTCCGACCAAATTGTTCTACTTAGTCGCTCGCAATAGCACGAGGTCCCTATAGTTTGGTAAGGTCGACCCAAGTCGAATCTCTCGAAGACTTAACAGTCTATGATGTGTTACGATTAAAATGGTAAATCTAAATGCTAAACATGATAGGGGTGATGATTAACTAAGATAACAGAAATTAAACACGCAAGCGACTCAAACCAAGCGTTCAAGGTTCGATCGCAACATGAATTCTTCAAGAATGTGAGATAAAGCTGGGTATTAGGGTTCTTCGCCTTGATTAATCGATTTATTGCTTGATCAAGAAATCTACCTATTCATGCAATATTCAAACCTCAATCCAAACACTCGACTTTCGTTAGTGGATTAAACCTGGGTTATCAAATTTCACAAATACATAAACTATTAGAGTCCCGTTTCGGTAACCTCTAATCGATCTATTCCTATGATGCAACGTATCTATCTCTCGATAATACACGAAACATAAACAATTAAAATAGTGATTAATCAATTACCAAATTCATATCATGCGTATCTATCTCTCGATAATACACGAAACATAAATAATTGATAGAGATCAATCACTCAACAATAAACCCTAGGTTTGATTGGTATTCTCAATCAAACAAATCATCAATCAATCAATTTGAATCACCCAACCCTAGAAAAGAATTAGTTCATGCTCATCTCACGATTCAAACAATTAAAATCGATAGAAATCATTATCCAACAATCAAATGAAGAAAAATCGAATAACAAGTCTTACAATCGTAAATGTCGTTGATGGATTTCTCCAATCAAATGTCTTGAATCAATCCCAAATGCAAAGAATTACTTAGAAATTTATTTAGAAAATATTCGCGTGAGAAAAAGCTCTCCAAAAGAACTGACAGAATTAAAATAAAAATGAAGAACTAGGGTTTTTCGCGTGCGTTTCGGATTTATATCCGCGAAAATTCACGCTCGGCGGACGGAGCGCAGCACGGACGCGAGGAGTTCTGAATAGCCGACTGACGACCCAGTACGGACGGAGCCCAGCGACGACGCCAAGATTCTGACGAAGGCACAATGCGGTTTGGAGCAGTGGTCTTTGGGTTGGCGCATGCGTGAAAGTGGCGATGTGGCTGGGATGGCGCGCCGTAGTCTTGAGACGGGTGAGGCTATTGGCGAGCATCTGTGTGCGCGGCAGCACAAAAGCGCCTGTCTTGTAGACGAGAGGGCGTGGCCTTGCCTTCTACGCCAGACGGGGTTGCGCGAGCGCTGGGGGCGTTAGGCGGGCAGGCGGCGCCAGTTAGCGCCGCCTCAAGCGGAGAATTGTGGCCTTCGGCTGGAGCAGCGAGGCGGGCGAGGGGCGGCAGGCGTGGTGCGCGGGGTGGCGAGGCGGATCTGTGGCGCAGGCGGCGCGGGGCGCTCGTGGACGCGAGGCGCGGGCGCGAGGCGCGTCTGGTGAGCGTCAGGCGAGCACACTGCGCGCGTCTTGTGACCGTTGCTTTGGCCCGTTCTCCTTCGTCTGAGCTCCGATTTGTGAACTGTTTGCGTCTACGAACTCCTGTCGAGATGCTCTTCAATAAACTTGATTCTTGGAAGATCTAATTTCTCCTATTTAATGCCGATTTTCTGCAAAACATTGAAACGAATGAGGTAAGTTCTAATCGATAAATATTAATCGAACCAACGGCATAAATAGGACAAACCATAGAAAATGACATGCAAAACAATACCAAGAATACGCACAAATTCATACTAAACATATATATATATATATATATATAGATAGAGAGAGAGAGAGAGAGAGAGAGAGAGAGATATGAGAGATCAAATATTACCCGAACTTGAGGTAGTATGTAGTACCCAATCTCATCCACTCATCTCATAGATCTTATGGTGGAGATTTTTTCGGACCTTTTAAACTTAATTTTGCTGATTTCACTACAGTAAGGGTAGATTAGTAATGTGTGTGTGTTGGCCTAGTGGTAGAGTGGTTAATGCCCGAGGCCAAAGGTCTCGAGTTCGAGTCCACCGTGACGCAGTCTTTAAAATTTCAGTATTAAATTACCAAAAAAAAATATGAAATGCATGCAATTGAACACAATAATGCATGTAGCTTGGAAATGCGTACCCAATGTGTGCTCGTGCTTGAGCGAGGCGTCGCCTGCACGCGCTCGCGCACCCTTTGGCCAATAATGCATTTTTACGTTTTGTTAAATGTAAGAACATGTTTTGTTAAATGCAAATGCATGTTTGTGTTTCGTGCCGACATGCAGTTTTATGTTTTGTTAAATGTCGTTTTATGGTTTTCGACAATAAATCTCTCATCCATCATTCTCCGTCAATTTCACCGTCTCTTTCACCGATTACCAATGAATTTTACCGTGAACCACCATCATAGCCACCATCTCTTTTGATTCTTCAATCTTCTATCAAATTCATCTTCTATTTTTTCTCAAAATCCATCAATTTTGTTCTCAAATTTCTTTTTCTTCTTTTTCTTTCTTTCAAAATCTGTTGTTTGTTGTTATTCATGTATGTTGCTGCTACTGTCCGTCGGTGCCGTCGCTGTCCACTTGCGTTGCCATCGCCATCGCCACCCGCCACCCACTGCCGCCAAGGAGAAAAAGAATAGGGTTGATTTGCTTTCTTCTCATTTTGCCCATTGTAAAAAAAAAAGAAAGAAGATGTCAAAAGAGATGTCACGTGTCGAAAATATGGTTTAGATTGAATACTACATATTAATATTATCTCGAAGTTATATATATATATATATATATATATATATATATATATATATATATATATATATAGGATTGGGTTATAATACAAACCCCTTAAAATAAGAAATAAGAATTCATCTTGATAATCCATTTACCATTAATCAATGGTTAAAGATTAAGTTATCACATTCCCTATAATTAAGGACGGTTATTTTCGTAATATTCTCGTAATTACCATTATACCCTAATTTTATTTAATCACAACCACACATCTTCAAAAATCAATGGTTCAAATTTGTTCCCATTTCTTATTTTTGATTGTGTTTTTATTTGAACCCAATCCTATATATATATATATATATATATATATATATATATATATATGAGTTGGTTATAGGGAGAACTACCGCTAAGATGAGAACTTAGAACTAATCATCACCCTAGATTTCATCTGATCTAACGGATTATATTAAGTCATGCTTAAAAATGAGTTTTACTATATTTATACTGTTTTTATGGTTGTAAACCCGTTAGAGGCACTAGGGTCATTTTAAAGATTCGTCATATCCTTAATCTTTCGCCTTCTCTCTCTACAATTTGATTTTAAAAAAAAATAGTAGTTCTGCATAGCATTGTAATAATTGTGCATAAGATCATTAGTAGTTATGCGAAACAAAATATGACTAAGAATCAAACTTATAAAATTGAAAATTATTATTTGAATAATAATTAATGTAAAAATAAAATTTATAAAATTATCTTAAAATAATGATCACAGATAAAAATTTAGCATTGCAAATCCCTCAATTCTTGAGTGAGAAATTATTCATGTGATTTGAATAATATGCATAATTATATAATAGTTGTGCATAAGATAGTAGTTGCGCAAGTAAATGGATTAATATGCATATCGTTCAGTTTAGTGTGCATAAACAAATTTTATCAAACATATTAAAATATTTTTTACCTCAATTATACGACATAGTTTTAAAAAATCACGACTAAATAAATATAACGTTGAAGATATATAACTCACTATTTTTGTATTCTAATATTAGTTGCTTCGTGAAATAAAAATATTATCCACTAATATTATTACTTTGTCTATAATTTATACTATTGTGATAAAATCCTAGACTAGTTCTTAGTTTTCAAAACATATATGATTCTCATTTGATATATCCCATATATATATATATATTCAATCGATGGTCCAGATTAATAGTAATATTTAAATTGATTTTAGTTTTTTTTTAAATAATCGGCAGAGGGTATATTAGGTATTATACCATAAAATTTTCATCATCTTCTTCCATATTCCAAATTAATCGCTCAATCTCTTCATCTTCAACAAGCCAAATCCCTTAAATGTACGGTATCGAATCTTGCAACCACATCTCCAGTTTTATAAAATTTTACATAACATCTTGCACACGTCTCACATTATCTCTAATCTTCAGAAATATTTCCCCAACATTATAGAACTCGGCTTTTTGAAGCTTTTCTGCATCTCAAACAAAGGTTGAAACTTTTCTGTAAATCCTTTTAAAGGTCAAAGCCTTTCTGCAAATTCTTCAAAAGTTGAAGCTTTTGAAGAAATAATCTCAGCATATTCATGTGCTCAATAAACGAAATCTCCACAAGTTACCATGGACAGATCGGAAGTAAACGTTGATTATTCTGCAAAATAGATTCAATGATGCAGATCTCTTCAAAGTAGATTCAGGATTTGTTGACATTTTAAAATGTATATAGCAATATCATGTGTCTTGTTTAATGTTGAATTTCTTTTATTAATTTACAGCACATAATACACTTTATGTGGCACATTTAGTGTAAAGAGATTATTGTTATTTTTAATGTAGCATTTGTATTGTAAATTTACTGAACATATTATACTTATCCGTTGGACATTTTATTATCAGAAACATATTATGTTGCATATATTATATGATATCGTTGCATATTTGTTGTTTTTATATTGTAGCATAATTATGTATAAATATAGCACATTTAGTTTACAACTTTAGCACAACTAATATGGCAATATGATAGTGTGTATTAATCTTATTGTATACACAACAATAAATGAAATCTCCACAAGTTACCATGGACAGAGAATAATTAAAAAAATGCTACGAAACTGTTATAACAGTGCTATAGATTGAACCACACACATGAATCAATATATAGATTATTTTATATGAGTTTTTCATGGATTTGCTAGCTTGAATCACAAATAAATTTGTATATATTAAGTATTAAAATTGAAAAACTATTGTAGATAATAATTTAAATAATGGATTACAAACAAATCCCTAAAAATAAATATAAAATCGTGTTTCCTTAAATTAAGGGAAAAAATAATTCTTAAAAGATTAAATTACTTATATAACCTTGGATGAAAATGCAGAAAAAAATTTATAGTACATATACACTACTACAAATATCACTTTTCTCTGCATATATAGTACTCACTTTTTAGTAAAAGCGTGGTATCTTAATTTTTGAAATATAGACTACGCTATACTTAAATGCGTAGTCTATATGAACTATTAACTACGTTTAAAAGCGTAGTCTATGTGCGTGTTTTTTTAAAAAAAACATAGTCTATGTGCATAAATCTAAAAAAAAAAAATTACAGCAAGTTTCGAACTCACTACGTGTGAGTTAGTAACAAATGGAGAAAAATTTAACTCAAAAATTTCTGAATTCCCTCCTTGATAGCAGCATAAGCATTTCACCTCAGCTCAAAACCCCCAAAATCGTGACCTCCACCACTCAACAATGGCGCTCACCACCGTCCCCGCGCAAATCCACAAATTCCCCCAGGACACATACATCGACGCCCTCCGGTGGCTGCTCCACCTCTCCACCTTCTCCTGCCACGTCCTCCTCGTCGCCTACGACACCGACACCCCCTCCCTCCAAACCCTCACTTTCTCCCCATCCGAAACCGCCCCTTCCCTCACCCCCCAAGCCTCCGCTCCTGCTCCATCCAGAATCACCTCTTTGAAAATCTCTCCTTCTTCCTTAAACCCTTCCAGAGCCCTAATTGCCTCCGCCACTTTTTCCGGCTCACTGCTCTTTCACACCACCTATTTGATTAATGGGTCCTTGGATCTCGAGTTCTCCTTGCCGGAGATGGGGTTTCACTCTGGGGCCGTTTCGGCGATTGATTTGAACGAGAATGGGTCGGAGTTGAAGTCACTGGAGGAGCCAATCTACCTTTTTGGGCAGTTTTGGAAGAAGCCTCTTGAATGCTTGACCCTAGGTGATTGGTCCTTTGCTTATATATTTTACTCTTCTCTCTTAATGAACACAACATGAAAAACCATGATAGAGGATATTTATATTTACTTTTTACTTTTTCTATCTCTTGATTGAAGTAAATCTGTTCTGCTTGGGTTGTCTTCTCCTTGTTTTCGGAGGTCTTTACCCAATAATAAAAGTGAAGAAACACCAAGCCTTTTGTTTATACGGTACATAAAGTGGTTGTGCTAGACTAGCTGTATAGAAGTAAAGGTTTTATGCTTTTAATATTATTTTGTGTACATATGGATCTTTTTGTGTCTGACCTCTTTAAAAAATGGGGAGATTTAGATATATCCATTGAATTACCAAATGGTTCATATATTTCTTCTCCTGGAAGGAAGCACAAACAAAGCTTACTAGCGGAGGTCATAAAAGCTTTGAGAAAAAAAGGTTACCTGAAACTTCACTATTCTTTTAGATGTGCTTTATTGTACTGTGAGCCTTTTAACACTCTTTTATGCAAAATATACAAATCCTGCTACTAATTCTGTTTAGTTATTTAATTTGCTTTTGTTGAATGTTGATCTACATCTGGTTCCTTTAACGTTTGAAGTTTAATGCTACCCTCGGCTGTAGATACTGGGCAGTTGGCTGAGTGTAATACTCAGGAGGGTGTTTGTTTGAATTGATCTATATTAGATTTTGGTTGAGAAAATGTTGACCATAGATGTCAAATCATGTCTAAGAAAGTTGTTGGGTGAAAATTTACGTGATTGAAAATTAGTGTTGCTTAGAAAAGCGTAAGAGGTCTGAGACTAAGATTTATAAATTGGGAGAATAGGTTTCCAGAATCTCTAAATAAACAGATCCTGATACTAGGTTTTTATAGTTGTCACCCATCAAGTTTTTGTTTTTGTTTTTTTAGGTGGATTTCACAGGCTGCTCTTTATCTCCAATGCAATGGTACCAATTGTGAAGTTTGAGGGGAACTTCAACATCTCATGTGACCTCTCGTCAACAACTTAAGTAGACAAAATGTGCATACTTCCTTATCTTGATGGGTGCTTTCCATATTCATCTCGATCTACTATCGCCCCAAAATCATGACATTGCTCGGAAGTATATCAAGGATCTTGAATTGTTATCTTTTATTGATCTTTGAGGTTTGCTTGCACTCGGTTTACCAAAATCTAGCCTATTTAGTTTAGTTATGAATAAACCAAACCTTTTTGACTAAAATTAATTAATTTGTGTTAACGGTTTCTTTCTTTTCAGTGTTTCATTGTGAGTACCATAATTTCAAATGCCACTAGATGGGATACCTTTGGTGAGTTAAGAGTGTCAATAGTTTCCGGTGTTAAGAGTGTCAATAGTTTTTGCTTTTTGAGAACCAATATTTTATTGTTTTAATACTTTAAGTACCATAACTAGTCACATATGCCAAAGGGCCTACATTTAATGTCGTATTAGCCACCTTCCACCCTAAGCAAAAGACATGACAGGTTACGAAGGTGTATATTAGTCATATAACTATAGTAGCTTTAACATGGTCTTATCTCTTGTGTCATTCAGATTCCTAACTATGAGATCATGAACAGGTCAACTGAGCAATTCTCAGGCATACCATACGTGATGACATTGCTCAACTGTTTGCTTGCTGCTTGGTAACTTTTATTCCTCCAGAATAAACTCCCCTTTTTAGTAAAAGAGACAAGATATTAATCACGTTGTCGAGATTTAAATTTCTAAACTTACATCAGTTTAGTAACCTGGCTTAATTAATTATCTATGTACATGAATGCCCCTAAACCCCTTAATATCATTTTATATATAAACCTTACTATTAATTATAATATTTGGATCATTTAAATGCAGGTATGGTTTGCCTTTCATTTCCCCAACAATTACTTAGTTTCTGCAATCAATGGGACTGGAGTAGTGATTGAGTCAGTTTATGTGCTGATTTTTCTTGTATTCGCGCCTAAGAAGGAGAAGGGCAGAATGATTGCTCTTCTTTTTGGCATTCTTGCTATATTTTCTACTGTTTCTTTGGTTTCCATTTTTGCCCTCAAACAGGAGAAAAAGAGGCAGTTATTTTGTGGTTTTGCTGCCACAGTATTCTCCATCATAATGTATGCTTCTCCTCTCTCAGTTATGGTAAGATCTCTCTTACTTGATTTTCCACTAATTTTTCCATATAATTTCATGTGCTCTTTCTTGATTATACTTACGTTTTGGGATGAGCAGAGCATGATGATCAAAACCAAGAGCGTGGAGTATATGCCATTTCTCTTGTCACTGTTTGTCTTCATATGTGGGACTTCCTGGTTTATTTATGGCCTCATTGGCAACGACAAATTCCTTTATGTGAGAAAATATTCTTTTCCCACCCATCGATCATTTTTTTAGTACAATATATAACTATGAGATTTCTAGTAGTGTATGGGCTGGCAGGGATCAGACCCTTCAACAGATTTCAGGTGTGTGGTGATAAGTGGATAATCCAATGAGATGCAATTTTATGAATTCATATTTTTGTGGAAGCTCATGAACGATATATATTTAGGGGTGGAGGCTTCATATCATTGGAGAATTTGATCTTCTTTGCCAAGACATATTCGGTTCGTATTTTCCTTTGACATGAATTTTAATAGGTATTTTGTTTGAACGGGTAATTATTACCAGATTTTTAGAGAACATGCTCTAGTTTAAAGGATAGATGTGCAGTAGGTGGGATTTATATAGGAAACTTGCTTTTCTTTTCCATATCTCTCTCTTTTCCAAAAGTTTGAAGGAATTAGTCTATCTGTAAAGCGTTTTGATGAAGTCATTGTTTAATAGTCTCATGTTTTGATGGTGGAAATAGTGAGCAGCGAAGGCTATTTGCCTTGGTGTTCTTGTATAGTTGTATGTAATCTGTAAGAGCGAATATCTGGGAGTAGTTGTGGGGTCATATTTTCTTCGTAATCTGGAGTGTTATATTTCCATGGATAAGTATTAAAGAGCTAACTCGGACACTGAAAATTTTCCCAATTCTGTGACGAAGGTTTGATATGGATCTTCTATTTTCATGTGTTTCTACTCTCTACTCATGACAGGAAGCATTTCAAAACTTGTTGCACAAAAGAGATGGAGACAGGTCAGAATGGGAGTATCCGTTCACTGTCGCTGGCATCAATGTTTCCTTTATGTTGGTCCAAATGTTAGATCTCCAATCAGGTGCTTAAGGGTTCTGTAATGTGTATTTTTATCTACAATCTTTATCGACTTTGTTGGTTTGTTTGATGTCGACTCACGCAAAACAACTTGAATCAAACTCATTCTATTTATCATGTTTGCTGACTCTCCTAGTAATTAGTTGCCTTCATTCATTTGATGATTACCATATATAGTGAATTTAAATGATACTTGAGAAGTTGTTAGTGAAATTAATCGAAGTGTGGAATATTTACGGGTAATCCTAGCAAGTTGGCTGGACAACGCTTTCGCAGATGCTCGACCACGATGATATGGCCTTGATAACCTCTTTTGTGTCATTGTGCGAAACTATTAATTGCTTGAAGGCGATTTTATGTTTAATGCAAAATTGGTCTTACTCTCGAGAGGACATTGATGAAGTTCGCGTTGAATGGGCAAATTTCATGCTTCTTCACATATAGTCTTGTGATGTTTTAGTTGTAAGTTATTGATCTTTTGAATTATTTTGTCTTGTGATATGAGGATAAGGTCTTATTGTTTTGTTATGTGATGTGCATAGTATTTTTGTATAGTGATTTTGTATTGTAATGAAAGCAGTTATATATTTTTGTATAGTGATTTTGTATTTGTAATGAAAGCGGATCGTATATTTTGAATAGTGATTTTGAGCGTAGTCGCAAGTATATTTTAATCTCGTTTGCTTGTGCGTTATTAATTATGCGAGGTTTAAATAAAGATATTAACTACGGTTGAAATTGAAAAACCGTAGTTGTTATTAAATTGACTACGGTTGTAATAGAAAAGCGTAGTAAATTTAGTATTAAAACCGTAGTAAATAAACTCAAAACCGTGGTTAATACATATAGACTACGCTCGAGAAAGCGTGGTGTGTGTGCGAAATTTTGTGTATGCATGGGGTATAGACTACGGCGTAAAAGCGTAGTCTATGTGCAAAAAGCGTAGTCATAGTGAGTATAGACTACGCAAAAAGCGTAGTGTATGTGCGAAATTTTGTGTGAGTGCGTGGGTATAGACTACGCGTAAAAGCGTAGTCTATGTGCGAAAAAGCATAGTCTATAGTGGGTATAGACTACGCTCGAAAAGCGTGGTGTGGTCTATGTGCGAGAATTGTGTGCGAAATTTTGTGTGTGTTCTGGGTATAGACTACGGCGTGGCGTGGTCTATGTGCGGCGTGGTCTATGGTGGGTATAGACTACGCATAAAAAACGTGGTGTATGCCGCCTATTTTCTCTACACCACTTTCTCTACACTCAAAGCGCGCAGACTACATATAACGCGTAGTCTATCTTGATTTTGTAGTAGTGATAGTAATAATTTATAGTCTGATGAAAATAAATCATGTCCATTGATTTAATTAGATTTATTCTTATTTTTACAAAAAAATTATTCTACGATCCATCCCTCTCTTTATATATATATATATATATATATATATATATATATATATATATATATATGATCTCAAACTTAAAACTTTAAATATATAGTGGTTTAAATAGATTCTAACTAAAACAAAATCATAAATATTAAATAATATTATATTAATTAATTTGTAGGAGTTACTAAATTTATAAATAATAAGACTATATCTATTATTATATAATAAACTTTTAAAGAAAATAAATAAATATCCATTTGATCCTCGTGCATCGCAAGGAGGCCTCAAATGCTTGTTCAGTTTTTGCATCAAGTCAAACCCATTTGAATTTTCTTCAGCTATGTCTGAATCACTATGAACTATTTTGTTAGATTTTTAACTTTCATATAGTTGTGGTCTTCTATACATTTATCCGTATATGCGGATTTTCATACTTTTTTTCAATGTAAATGATATTTTTTCAGTATAGATGATACATTAATGATATTTTTCTTTAATATAAATGATATTTTTATCCTTCCATATGGTACGGATATATATATATATGAATTTTTATGCATATAGTTTGATCTATTTCTCGCAATCATTATCGTAATTATGTTGGCCATGGAAGATGTTGGATTCAATTCAACTAAGGAGCTTGACGTCTACTTTTTTTTTTATATTATGGGGAATCCGCAACCGCTACATAAGGTGCACATTGGATAAACCTCATGTTTCTGTTCAATATTATGCAAACAACACAGGGCAGGTAACCACATTTGAAAAACCAGGTGTGACAGACTCAAACCCATAGAGGCGTTTGGTGGAGTTCGAATATATGACATCTCGGTCACGAGAACCCACCTTGACCATTGTGCTGAGATAATTATAATTCAGTGCAAATATATAATAATTATTTCACATATTAGCACATTATTTTCCAAATTTTAACAAACATATTAAAATATTTTTTACCTCAATTACACGACATAGTTTTAAAAAATCCCGACTAAATAAATATAACGTTGAAGATATATAACTCACTATTTTTGAATTCTAATATTAGTTGCTTCGTGAAATAAAAATATTATCCACTAATATTATTACTTTGTCTATAATTTATACTATCGTGATAAAATAAGAATACCAATATCGTGAACAATATACTGTGAATTAGGTCCAGATTTTTCTATATTCATATTTTCTCATAGAATTGGTGATTTTATTTATAGGGATCGATTTAAATGATTGATTTCTTCCCTAAAATAATGGTGCAAAAAAGTGCCAAAAAAGGAAGGGGGATGAAAACTAGCCGCTAATCTACGTAGGGGTAGAAGAGGGATGCTATTATTTAAAATAGTGACCCAGATTGAGTCAAGTTAAATCGGCCCCACCCCACCCAATTCAATTTTAAGGGATATTATGTATACATATTTTATGTAGATATAGATTATTCCTTATATATTTACATTAGGTAAATTATCATTTAGTTAAAAAGATTCTATGTTCAAGTAATTTAATCTACAATTATAAAGACAATATATATAATCAAATTTATATAATATTTTTGTTAATCAAACTAATATCGGTAACTCTACTTTATATTAGAAAAAAAAAATTAATATCACTCTACATCTAAAGGAGATTGTTCATCTGTCTAACTTCTTTTTATTTAATAATAAAAAGGTATAAAGATAGAATATTTTATTATGGAATTAAATAAATGTATATTTGACTGTTGAAAATAAATATATATATGATTACTCTACATTTTACTCTACAATAGTATAAAATATATTCTATAATAAAATGAACGGTTGGATTTGGAACCCCCAAACTCTTCTCTTATTAAAACGAATTCCATGTAGAGCTCAGCCATCGCGGACTATATTTTCAAAATCATGCATCATATATCTATTTTTAGAATAAAGTTTGTCTGCCTTTTTAGAAATATATCACACTTTTAATATTAGCAGAGTCATACTTAACAAATTTATTTCATTTTCAAATCTAGACCGGACTCATTTTTTAGTACAAGTTATTTGTATTGACAATAAAAAATTTGTATGGAATTGATCATTGATAAAAGTAATATTACGCATCAATTCCATGTAGAATTTTGATTTTACACACGATTATTCAGTACTGAAAAAATGGATTTGGCCTAAAAATGAAATTAAAATATTAGGTACGATAAATTAGTATCAAACATATGGCTTTTTTTAATAAAGAAAAAGATAAATTATGGTCTAAAAACAATTCTAACCTAATTTTTATACTATAATTTGAAGGGGGGAAAAAGGAAAAAAAAAAGGAATAGAAGAGATAATGAAAATGATAAAACGCCCCACAAAAACCTGCCACGTAGCGGATCAGCCCCAAGCACACTCCCACACCACTCTATTTCTTCAAAGCCTCTATCCCTTTTTCACTTGGGAGATCAAAGATTTCCTTTTTATTTTCACCCACACACCACACTTCTCTTTCTCTCTCTCAACTCTAAGCAATGGCGAGCCTCGCCAGCACAATGTTCAGCGCCGCCGTGGTCCCCCGCAAGCCAGCGGTCGGCACCACCAGCCTCCGATCCCTCCCGAACCTGAAGCAGGCGGCTCTCTTCGGGCTGAAGTCCGGCGGGCGCAGGGGCGGCGCGACGTGCATGGCTACCTACAAGGTGAAGCTTCTCACTCCGGGGGGAGAGGTGGAGTTCGACTGCCCTGACGACGTGTACATCGTGGACCAGGCGGAGGAGGCCGGAGTGGATTTGCCCTTCTCGTGCCGCGCGGGGTCGTGCTCCTCCTGCGCAGGCAAGGTCATCAGCGGCAGCGTTGACCAGTCCGACGGCAGCTTCCTCGACGACGAGCAGATAGACGGCGGCTGGGTGCTCACCTGCGTCGCCTACCCCACCTCCGACGTCGTCATCGAGACTCACAAGGAGGAGGAAATCGCTTAATTTGATTTAATCGCTTCTCTCTCTCTCATGAGTGTAGGGTTTGCTGTGTGGTGAATGAGGAATACAGACTGGTTCGACAATAAGTAAGATATAATGTGTTTTCTTGTATAATTGATTTAAACATCTTTGCAACTCGGCTTGTTTTTTATGTCTCTCTCTCTTTTTCATGTCTATTTATTTTCAAAGTTTGCCGTCTGAAACTTATATTTATAGATTGATTGCGCTCCACTTAATTTTTTATTTTATTTTGTATATAAGTATGTTATTGTTATATTACAATATATAGGGAGAATTAATTTTTTCAGTATATAGATACAATGAAATTGGTTATAACGAGAATTACATCTTTCTCTCAATATATAAAATCACTGCATTCATCACGGAAGTTATTGAACTAAAACATTAGAGTTTTCTCCCTTAATATGATTCGGACGTTATATTCAACCAACAAAGAGAAGCATTAATTGTAGATCTTCAAGATAGGAGGACCGAAAATGATTCTATAAGTTTTAATTCTAGAAATGAGTCTTATTTGAATTTCTTCCTAAATACTATAGGTAAATATAGTTGGAGAGGTATTATTAGTGATATCACTAAACGTATATGTATTTGTGGCCAAGTATAAGAAAATGCTAACCAATTTTCTAAAGGAGAGCATCAATAGACCTTCTATCTAATTGTTCGGTATTCCCCACACTACAAAAAAGGTAAATTACCGACGGAAAATACCCTCGATAAATTGAAAAGACCGTCGGTAATAGTAATTACCGACGGACATAGAGAATCGGTAAAATCGAAGTCGGTAAAAATTTACCGACCTGAAACATCCATCTGTAAAATTTACCGACGACATACCGTTGTCTTTACTCTATTGTCGTTTGCATCGTCGTTTTTCATTTACCTATGGATGTGTCCTCCAGTATTTACCGACGGTCATATCCATCGGTAAATCTTTTGTTTCTCAGCGATGCTCGTCCGATTGTAATCCATTGGTAATATCTTATTTTTTTCAAATACTTATTTATATTAATTGTACCAAGTTACGATATTTACAAGTACATCAACCTGTTAACAATTCATGATTCATACTAACAAAACAATTAACATACATATAAAATAGTCAACATATATATGTATAGTAGGATGTATCCAAATCACCAATAAAACAATATAGTATCAATTTGTAATACATAAATATCCACAAATTTAAAACTAATATAAGTCAGATCTCAAGTCTGCCACATCATCTGGAGGCACCTGCTTTGAACGAGTCATCATTTGCCGGCGAGTACATCTTCTGGAAGGCCTGGACCTAGCGCTGTAGCTGGAGTCTCTCATCGCGCTCTGTCTGTAACTGCTTCTACATCATATCAATCCACTCATTGCATTGTTGATTTGCCTCAAGTCCATATGCTGCATAACTACTGCTTGATTGCGCCATGCCTAAGCTCCATGCTAGGATACAAATGTCGAGCATCCTCTGTTTCTTGTCGAGACTGCCTCCTACTTCACTAATTGGATGATAATTTATCATCTCAAATTTAAATTTATTATTTACTCATACTTCACTCCATAATTCCAAATCACAAAACACCTAATCAAATAATTCCAAATCACAAAAGTAACTAATAACATATCAAAATCTCAATCCAACGATTCCAACAAAAATAACTAATCCAACAATTCCAATTCAAATAATACATAATCACAAAAATAACTAATCCAACAATTCTAAATCACTATCCTTTATCGCATCAATATTATTAAATTTCAACAGTTCCAACTAACTTGATATTATCACTAATCCAACTATTCCAACAAATCACTAATAACATATCAAATTCTCTAATCCAACAATTCCAAATCACAAAACAAAATCTCTAATAACATATCAAATTCTCTAATCCAACAATTCTAATTCCAACAAATCACTAATCCAATAATTCCAAATCATCAAATCAAACTCAATATATCAAATTAATATTATCGCACTAATAACATATCAAAATCTCTAATAATATATCAAATTCTCAAAAAACATATCAAACATATTAAATCACAAACATTCGACGAAATTTGAAAATTAAATTGAACTAACTTGAACGGACAGTGGTTGCTAGACATAGAGCTCACGGTGACGGGCGGCCGCTGCAACGGTAGGACGACGGCAGCGGCTGCAATTTTAAATAAACAACAAATTAAAAACGAGAAAGATGACAAATACAGAGATAGAGGAGAGCAGGAGAAGAGGGAGAGACGACTAGGCGGCACAGTGCGGCGACGGCTAGACGAGGCAGGAGGAGAAGAGGGGGAGAGAGAGAGACGGCACAAGGACGGAGGAGACGGGCGAGAGAGAGAGACGACACAAGGACGGGGGATACGGATGGACGTCTGAAGAGCGGCGTGGGGCGGCGCTGGGAGGAAGGCTGGACGGGGGGAGGGGGTTTGAGTTGGGGAAGAAGAGAAAATGATGCGCGATCTGTTCTATTTTATTCAGATTTATTAAACTAATTAAATTCGATTTAATTAGTTTATCGACGGACCGTAGGTAAATAATTCATAAATAAATAAATTTAAATAGAAATACAATATATTAAGTTTACATACGGACGCATACAATAACTTTTTTACAATTAAAAACATTCAATAATGAATTTGAAGTATGAAATTTACCGACTTTATATCTGTCGGTAATCCGTCGATAACTTTTTCGTATATTTTTGATGCCGAAGTCCGTCGGTAAAATGTCGGTATTTTGCTTATGTAGAACCCCATCGGTGATCCGTCGGTGAATCCATCAGTAGTTTTTGTAGTGCCAGGTTGAGAAAACAATTGAAAAGTAAATCTCTCTGTTAATGCAGAAGATGTTCATCGCTTAAGTATCCCTAGAAGTACAAGATATGAGCACGAGAAATATAGGAAATGGATAGGGGGACTAAGTGAATGCGGTTGAACTGATGGGTAAATGGCTCTAAGTCAATAAGAACTTTCTTCTTCCTTTTTTTCTTTTTTCTTTTCTTATGATGTTTAGCTAAGCTTAATTTGTGTCACGGGACGATTGTAAAATTGATTGACAGTGGAAGAATTACGAATATATTCGAAGGGGACAAGTGATTCAGCACTATACTCGATCATAGAGCCGTTTAGACCTAAAATGGATCTTTTTTCTTCTTAGTATATTCAAGATAAAAGTAAGGGTCACGATTGTTAATACAATACGACAACATGATACGAGAATACAACTTAGTATTTAGATCTATTGTTTTGTCTTATTATATTTGCACGACAAGAACACGAAAATCGTGTTGTGTTACTATTAACTTATAAAAAAAACATGATGAAAAAAGTTGACAGGTCAACACAATAAAGATTTATTAGACAGATTAAAATAACAATAAATTATATATTACTAGTAAAGATTTATTAGACAGTTTAAAATAACAATAAATTATATATTACCAATATTATTATGAATACGAATCTAAAGTTTAATTCTTTTTTATATCACTTAATATTACATCGACACGACAAAATTCATATTCGTGTGCATCTCATTTGATGTACGACAATTAATACTTCTATTTAGTGTAATTAACAATTTTATTCTGAGTAAATGATATTTTCTAAATACGTGATAAAAAATAAATAATATTTTTCTTTAGTATAAATGACTCTTTTCTTTATGATGATTGATATTTTTGGATATCCACACGATGCTTACATCCACATATTTTTGTGAAAGTTTTTTATGTAGGCGTTCATGTGGGTAAATTGTGCTACACAAAATACAACACGACTCAACTGCACGCTAGTCCTAGCTAGGTTAAACTGCTTCGAGTGAAACCAAGGCATTCCCATATCTAAATTACAGAAGTCAATATTGTTATGTACTTAAAAAAAACATTCAATATATCAACCACAATATATTATGAAATAGTTGATTTCAAACCGTCATAATGAATTTAAAATACATGGTTTTAAATATTTGAAAGATTACATGATACAACAAACTAAAAATTATCCAATCCATTAAAGCATGTACCAGATTAACAAATATTATCTTTATTCATTCAAACTATTATCCAGAATAAGCAGCATCTTGTTTAATTGCGCTATGGCCGTAAAGATCAGTCACGCCAAAAAAGTTCTAGATACGTTTTTCTATAACTGGGCATGGACCACGGAACCAGAGGTACATAATGCAAATGAAAAAACTAAAAAACATTATGTTTTCCATATAAATAAAGCAATGGTTGTAGCCAATTGAGGAGAAAACCAATAGGAAAAACTATAGCAAACTGTTATAGGCAGGAACACGGAACCAGAGGTACATAATGCAAATTAAAAAACTAAAAACATTATGTTTCCCATATAATTAAAGCAATGGTTGTAGCCAATTGAGGAGAAAACCAATGGGAAAAACTATAGCAAACGACGAGAGAGGAGACAAAACTCCAGCACGACAAAGATAAATTATATATTACATACACAAATGTTATAACACTGCAGATTTGTCCATGTAACCCTTCAGTTGACAAGAAACATAGAAGAAATAGGAAGAAGTAAGAACATAAATGGAAATCCACCATTTTATTTAAATAAATTACCTTCCTATCGGTACGATAGTTTTGCAGCTTAAATGGAAGTTAATGAACCTATCATGGTTTTGCCCCATTAATAGTCGGAGCAACGCCTCTGGTTGCCTTCACATAGGCAGCGTATTCGCTGTACAGCATCGTAAATAGTGTGCTTTGGTAACGGGTAAGCTGGATGAGCTTTCGCAATTGCGTGGTAATAGTACCATTATATCCTGCCTTTCTCATCAATGAATCAATTGCTTCGATCTTTGTCCACCCTTGCATGATAAATGAAATGAAATATCAGAAACTGTAACCAGAGGAGTTGGGAATCATAGTATCGCCAAATTGTTTGTGTCAATCCAATACAAGAGTGTTAGCAATACAAGTTACCTTCATGAGCAGCAACCTCGGGCAAGTAGGTGGCGCTTCGCCTTGTGTTGTAGTCAGAATCGGTAAATTCAATAATTATTCCATGCTTCCCGACCTGGATAAACATAAATTTGATAGAAATAGACATCAGCACTAGAACTAACAGAAACATTCTATGTTATTTAAAATTGCACAAGCAATTCACTGATCACATTAATAAGGAGTTTCAGAAGTTAATGAAGTAAATAGCCATTAAAAAGTGGAAAATGCGACTAAAATGCCACTCAAAATGTAGGTCCTTCCAATCCAGACTAACAACAGAAATTACTTCTATCGAGAGGATAGACAAATAATCAGTCATGCGGTGCCGTTTGCAAGCAAACAGGCGACTCAATTACGCATGGAAAGTGAGTGGACACATATTTGGTAACAGTCGAATATTCATTATAGCACTGACCTCCCAGTCAAGGTAGTCATGAGCAGTTTCATAATTAGTCAGAATGGAAACTGTACATTCTAAGGAAGGAGTTCTTTAGCTTGTATTGGGGGAAATCGCCGATCCCTGAGGGCACTGAAATATAGAGATTTCAACATAAAAAAATAACTAGACACAGACCACGCAAGACATATCGGAAATTTGAAACGTAGAAAACATGAGATGCTCATTTCCATTCAGATAAGATTTTCAAGAGAAGAACAACCATATAATAAGAAAGACTTTAGAAGTTAACTAGTGTAATGTATGTAATAGAACTAAAAAGTAACAAAACGAAGAGCCAAGGAAAAATGAAATACAATTCTATACAAAGTGCATAACAGAATCATCGAACTCGAATATTGTTCACAGAAGACATTAACAGTATGACAGCTGACAAATAAAGAGCACATGCCATACTCTTGGTACTTAAAGTTCGAATCTTGTTTGAAGTACCTTGTTAAAGCATAGTCCCTGAAACCATTAACTATGCAGCGAGCTTCCAAAGTCCCTATGCATCCCCGTAAACGAGGTTCACCACCATTGATCACTTTCTTCCAGGTCACGAACAGTGGACTGAAAACAGAGTTTAATGTGTACAAAGCATAAACCAAATATTGGATATTTCTGTTTCCAAAAACATCTAATGCTATTCAAGACTCAAAGCCAGTCAGTTGAAAGAACAAAACATTCTTTTAGTGACTAAGAAAGAAAATTGAAGGACCGTCGTAAAGGTCCTTCAATTTCAACTTCAGACCATGATTTAATTAAAGAAAAGAAATGAGTAATATCCCAAAAATATACTTTTGAAAGCATTAACTAGTCTACTCTTAATTGACCTTCCTCCCAGGCAGTGACATATAAACCAGAAAAAGGAAAAAAGAAAACGCAAAATAGTAAAAACCATAGCCCATTTTCCAGTCTCAAATGATGGATAACGCAACGAAGCAACGAAGCGCAGTTTTACAATAAGATATTTCCCCTGCAAAGCACCTGCATCAGTACTCAAACAAAGTCTCACTCACAACAAATATTAAAAATTCCCAATCCAATTGTCAGAGTCAAACTCAAACATCACACCTCCTAGTCTCCTGCTATATATACATAAGCGCGAATCACACATCTGGTCTCCATTTGTACACGAAAACATGAGTCACAATCCAAATGGACGATGAAACTACTCATATTAAGCAAAACCAATTCCAGAACATCAGACACTACTACACATGACGCATAATCACGTATAATTTACAAAAGAAAAAAAAACAATTACGATATTAAGTGGAAAATTTAAATCCGTACTGTTGGCCCTCATCGAAGGCGGGAGGAGGAGCCTCCTCGTTGTTGTAGTGCGCCACCAGTGTGTCGAAGCAGTATGCCACCATCTCCCTATTTGCCGACACCATTTTCTATTAATTTTAAATTAAAATCTGTGTAACAACAGGAATAGAAATTCAATTCGATCGGTGGAATTGCGATCGAAACCGAATTGGGGGTTAGAGAATCGAGAAAAAAATCGAAAGATGAAATTTTTAAGGTGTCGAAATTGGAGATGGATGGAGTGGAGTGAGGGACTCTCTTTCTTCCTCTTGAGACTTGATTCCGGGAATAATTGAGCATTTATGAAAAGAATATGTAATGTATATATATTATCGAAAAATTCTATAGAAGATGTAGTATACCACGTCACCTCTCAATAATAATATTTTATTAATATAAATTAAATTAATAAAATATTATAGATGTTTTATAAAATTTCTCATATATTATATATATGTTTATGTTTGTATCTGTGTACATCTCATATAGTTTTATTTTTTTTTAAAACAAGAAAAAATTTGGAACTCGGAGCTAAAAGATCCAGGCCCAGATAAGGATCGGGCATTAGGAATTACTGAATTCTAAAGAAAATTTGAATTAACTATCATTAAAGCCGCGCGGCCGGCCACAGACAACTTTTCGTTGTTCGTAACTTATTTTATCTTCTAGATTAATTTTTGGGTTAATTATTAATTATTGTATAAACTTCAACCATTTTAAAACATTGACTTTGAGACATTACAATAATTCACCAGTTTTCAATTTTCTGTAAAATTAATGGTTCTAAAGTTTTTTGTTCATCGGGAAATTGATGTGTCATGCCTCATTGGAGATGGCTCCCCAAAATACAGTTGCACTATCTCGATATTTTCGGTTTGTTTGGTATTATGCTAAGTGGAAATATATGGGAATGCCCTTTATTTTTAACTTGAAGCAGTTTATATCCATTTCAAAAAAAGAGTGCAGCGTATACTCATTTCATTTTTTAAATATATTTTTGAAGGATTTGCACAGAAATTAATACAGTCATTTCAAATATCAATCAAATCAAATATCAAAAACCGTTAAGTAATTTAATTTACAAATTAAATTAAATTAAAGTTACTGAAATCTTATTTTTTTTATAATTATGTACAAATTAAATTAAATTAAATTATGGGGTTTAGGGGGTGGGGTTGGTCGTGGGGGTGGGGTTGGGGGGTGGGGTGGGGTTGGTAGGCGGTGGGGTGGGGTTGGGTGGGGTTGGGTGGGGTGGCCGGGGTGGGGTGGGTTGGCAGGGGTTGGGGGGGGGGGTGGGTTGGCCGGGGGTGGGGGTGGGGTGGGTGGGCTGAGGGGTTGGCCGGTTAGGGGTGGGGGTGGGTTGGCCGCTAGGGGTTGGCCGCCCAGGGGTTGGGTTGCCTCTGAGGGTGGGTTTGGGTGACTAATTTTATTAATTATTTATAAATTGAAATCTTTATTATTAATTATTAATTATTAATTATAATGACTTTATTAATTAATTATAAATTGAATTTGATTATTAATTCTTAATTATTAATTATATGACTTTATTAGAGATTAAAATTAAATAAACGAACAACTCCTACTAATGAAAATTAAATAAACCAACCATTTTTTGCAAATTAAATACACCACCAACTTTCGTAGTAATGAAAATTAAATAAACCAACAACAACAACTTTCGTACTAATGAAAATTAAATAAACCAACAACTTTTTGCAGTGAGTTTACTTCACCAACAATTATTTTTACAGTGAATTTACTTCACCATTAATGATATGAATAAAATTTTGATCGGACTTCTACCTATATAATTCATTCTTTCCTTTCGTTCACTGAATCATTCACTTTCATCTTACTCATATCTATATTTGCAATCGTTTTTCTTTATCAAATATCTCGCTCTCGCTCTCACTCAGTGGATTATAAAAGGTAATTTCAATATTTTGATGTATTTGTTATATATATGATTCCTTAATTATTGTTAGATGAATTTAGGTGAATTTTTAATTAATTTCAATTAATAATTATTTAGGGCATCGTATAACCATTGTGCATTTGTATGAATAATTAATTAACCATTGTGCGTATGATTTATTGTGTATTATGAATTTTTAGATGAATTAAATAGTTTAGTTTAGTTTAATTTAGTTTAGTTTAGTTTAGTGTAGTTGAATTTTTAGTTTGGGGTGGGATTGGCGTGGGGGTGGGGTTGGCGGTGGGTGTGGTTGGCAGGGGTAGGGTTGGCGTGGGGGTGGGGTTGGCAGCAGGGGATGGGGTTGGTAGTGGGGTGCAAGTTAAATTAAATTTTATTTTGCAGTTGAATTAAATTATAGTTTTGTAGTTTAATTTAGTTTAATTTAGTTTAGTTTAGTTTAATTATTATAAATACGTACCAATGCACTTATGCACTTGAATTTTCATTTAGCGGTTGGGGTAAGGGTTGGCAGAGGGTGAATTTTTCATTTAGTTTAGTTTAGTTTATTTTAGTTTATAATATTTAGTTTAATTTTGAATTTTGATTTATCCGTTGGGGTAGGGGTTGGTCGCATAGTTTAGTTTAGTTTAATTTATAACATTTAGTTTAATTTAGGTGAATTATTATTTAATTTAGTTTAGGTGAATTATGGTTTATATCCGTCTCCGATGAATTATAATATTTAATTATTATTTAGTTTAGAGATTTGTTTTATACTTAATGTTAGATGATTTATACACGTCCATTATTGTGCATTTGTATTATTTATTTAGTTTATGTGAATTATTATTTGATTTGTATTATTTATTTAGTTTAGGTGAATCACGATTTATACACGTTCATTTTTGAATTTTTCATTTAGTTTAGTTTAGTTTATAATTTATTGTTCTTATTATTAAACATTCGTGATCAATGTTACTGTTTTTATATTTAATTTGTATTATTTAGTTTAGATGTTTGTTTTATAATTAATGAATTTTTAATTAATTATTGTGCATTTGTATGATTTAATTAGATGTCGGGGTGGAAGAATATTATCATTAGATATGGAGGATGTTGGGATGATTGTTTGAACTACTGCGGCGGTGCATCATCATATACCTATGTTCGGACTGATAATGCACTTATTTGGGAGTTAAGAGAAAGCATTAATTTCTTTTTGGGAGCAAATTCTTTTGACTACCAACTACATTATATATCGAGATCTCGAAGTGGTAGACTTATCAAATCACTTTTGACTACCGATGATCAGCTAGCTCGATTGTGCGAGGTTTATGCCCAACCAGAGGTGTATGTGACATACGGGGCGTCGACTCCCCAACGAACACAAGCATTATGCCTGATTCGAGCAACCACGTGATACAACATATGACTACACTTCACAATACTCATCTACGGATGAGAACAATTTGGAGCATATGATTGGTTTGGGCAAGATACACCTCAAGAAGTGCCGCAACATGTGCGCGAAGTGGCTGATGCGATCGTTGACGACAGTGATGATGACGAATACGTCGTCGACAGTGAAGAACAAACATCGTCTGATGAAGAAGAGGAGGAGGAGGAGGAGGAGGAGCGTGCGGCTGCAAATGTGATCTCTGGCACGTTTGTAGAATTTGATGCGTGGATACGTCGAGAGGGTGGAATAGAAAAATTGCTTGGGATGATTATGCAGAGCAACACGCAAGGGGTAACCGGGGACTCGGCGAGAACAAATGGAAGAGATGAGCAATTGGCTAGCTCTGTTATTCCTCATGAGGCTTGAACAATCTTTTGCTAGTCCTCTTGACTCTATTCCGAACCCAGATGAGCTGAGCGAAGGTTCCATATTCGACAACAAGGTGGACCTTAAGATATTAGTCGGGTTGTGGCACATGGAACAAAAGCGAAATTTGTTATTCAGCGATCGGACCGAGACCGGATTACGTTCAAATGCGAGATATCGTGATCGGTGTCCGTTTCTATCATGCGCATCGCAACAGGTGGTTTTGGTTTGTGTGCAAGTTTGATGCCGTACACACTGTGTAGATGATCTCGTGAATCTTGAAGCGCGCAAGGTCAAAGCCCGTGTGATTGCAACATACATAGCGCGAAAAATATGCGAGGACGGTGAAGTCGTTAAGCGAGATCGATTATGGCGAGTTACAACGAGTATGGCGTGCATCGTCATATACTGTCGCGGTGAGAGCTCGTAATAGAGGCAATCGAGATGATATATGGTGGTATGAACAATCTATCGATCTTCTAGGGTTATCTTCACATGTTGCGGAAAACTAATCTGGTTCGTTGATTGACACGGATATTGGACGGATAGTCGTTTCGCCTCCTTTTGTAGCTTCGGTTCCGGCCGACTCGGTTACGTTGTGCATGAGGCTGTTATTGTTGTGGATGGCACGCGCGAAGGGCCGCAATAAGGGTATATTGTTTGTTCTTTGTTACGAAGGGCGACAACGAGCAAGTTTTCATTGGCTTATGGAATTGGTCCGATCGAGAATGATTTATCATGGAATTAGTTTACGAATGCGTGAAGGCGCTTACGGTCGAATTCGAGGCGTTGATTGTGTCGATGCGCGCGTCGGTATATCCATCTTTGTGAAAATGTCTTCCGGAGAACGCCCACGCTTATGCTACTACCATCTGTTGAAAAAATCACGCCTTTTGGGAAACCGTCGTGGCATTGTACGGAAGGAGGCTTATGCATATCGGGAGCGGAGTTTGACAAAGCAATGAACATGTTAAAGTCCCTCGTGCTGAGATAGACCTACTAGTGGTGCATATGGCGGTCGGCGGAGGTCGGAGTTGAGAAGTGGGCGGATCAAAGTGCCACGTGAGCGATATACCTTTTGACTTCCAACATTGCCGAGTCCTTCAATGCTCGGTTGTTGTGGGCAAGATGATTACCCATTTGCTCTATGGTTGAAGCGATTCGTCATATCATAGAAAATGGTTCGATCAAAGACTTGGGCAGCAAGAACATACCTACGACCTAACCCCCAAGGCATTGCAAGATACGGGTGGAGATGGAGAGATCACGCCGGTATACTATAGTGCCCAAAAGTAACGACATATTCAAAGTCGAGGCGAAACCAAACCTTCAATGTCAATCTCGGGACAGAATCGTGCTCGTGCTTGGAGTGGGACATGGATTTGATCCCGTGTTCTCATGCAGTTGCATCTATACGGTATGGAGCTACATATTAAATATAATTTTTTTAGTACGGTATGCTAATTTATAACTAACAACTTTATCATTGTTTTTTATACTGAATTTTAATTTGTGTAGGCATAAAGATGACCAAATTTCCAACTATGTGGGAGAATACTACCACGCCGAGAAGCTAGTACAGGCCTACTCATACAGAGTAAATCATGTTTTGCCCCAATCCAGTTGGATGCTTCCTACCGATGTCGCAGGCATTGAAGTACTGCCACCTGTTGTGGTCCGGCAGGTGGGTTGTCGAAAGTTGGGCGCCATCGTCATCCAACCGAACATCCCCATCGAAGATCGGTGGAGGAGAAATGGGGTCAGCGAGACAAGTCGTGCGTGGGAGGTGTGGCTTGTGTGGTTCCATGGATCACACGCGACAATCATGTCCTTATTTACCATCCCATTAATTGAATGAAATATTGTTTTTATTATCTTCACTTAACTTGATATTTGTCTGCGTTAGTTGGATCAAACCTTTCCATTTTCGGCCTTTAAATGTTTTCTCGAAAAAATTCGTGTGTGGTCCATGCAATATTTCTAAAGATTATTTTGATAAATACATTATTGCTTAAAAACTTAGAGAAAAATAAATTAGGGTTGATGAACTTATATGTGGGGATGGTTTGGGTGCCCACTCTATTTTTCAAACTCAAACTCGTTTAAAATTTATCTACTAATACCCATCCTAAGTTGGTCACATGTAATAATAATTGAATTTTCGTCAAACTCGTCCTAAGCCTTTTCAATATTTATCAAAACTCATCCTATTAGGGTTTGGTAAAGAGGGGTACTCGTGAAAACACAATATTTATCAAAACTCATCCTATTAGGGTTTCGAATTGCTAATATAGTAACCCAATTTAATCAAAGTTTCTGTGTCTTTTTTATTATTTTGTTTATATAATTTTATTGAACGCATTACCCATATAGTCGTAGCACAATTATATTATCGTACATATTAGAATCATCTAACACCCTCAAAAATGGGGTATACATAATTCAAAGATAGAACCAGCTATTTTCTTTCGGTAGGCATATACATTCTCATTACCCCACGGGATGCTCGGGGAACCTGAAATGATGCGTTCGGCGTACATGCACATGTACGTTCCGGCACTGACGTTGTCTTGTTATGCGAGCGTACATCGGGAGGCGGCAAATGTAAGCGCGGATCACGCGGAAAAGCATGAACACCGAGTACATTATCTTCAAACCAGCGAGTTACGGTAAGCGTGTAAATAACATCCTCAAGCGATCCAATTCATCAAGCGCTCCTCTCGCCGCTCGGGGTCTAATGAATAATGTCGGATCGAACAATTCACACACCTCGATCGTCGTGTGCATTCGAGCCAAAATGATCGACCTCTGTTAAAACAAGGATGATGACACTGTAAAAGAGATTGATTTTGTAAAGGCATAAACAAAAATATGTTTTATAATTAGTCGATGTATAAGGAAGTTACATTCGAAGAAGCCGTGATCTATGACTTTGGCCCACCCCGCTACTACCATGGACCGCCCGATACCAATTAATAGATGGATCCACGTAGATATACCATGATCTAGCTCTTCTGCGTTTCAATATTCTCAAAAATACCCACCCACTCGACAAATGTACAACTATTGAAGAAGAAATAGAAATTTAATATATATAAAGAATATATACATATATATTCACATCTATAAGAAATATGAAATATATACTTACAAAGAAATCGGTGTCCAAAATAATAGTGCTCGACTCATTGACCCCATTCAACAAGTCTGCCGTTTATTAATCGATCCTCGGATGCATCATGTACAAATCGAGAGCACGCAATAAATAATTTATTTTTAAATAACGATTTCATATATGAAAATAGAAATAGAAATAGAAGAGATACTTACCCCCACGTCAAGATCGTCAGTAGGGTCTTCGATGCGAACAAAATCACTGTAGGTCAGCGTGCATCCACTGTCTCTAATAATCACTGAACCTATCTCGCCTCAAGAAAATTTTCATAAGAAACGTATACACTATCGGGGATAGGACGAGGCACAGGGCTATTCACGTAGGGTGACCTCAGTGCATGCGCAGCGAACCTTACTCGTTCGCTTCTACGAGTTGGCTAATTTTTTGTTTAAGCAACAGAGTTAGAAAAAGTAAACATATCAAATATGATGCAATAATATAAAATAAGATAATTTAAAATGGTCTCGCATCTACGGCATGGAATGACGAGTTGGATCCTCGCCGTGTGATGGGCTAATGAATCGGTAGATCCATACTCTGTAGAGGCCGGCGATGATGTGTATACTCTGGTGGTGTCAGGAGGCGGATCTGCTAGAGGAGTCTTGGGGTACATCGATGTAGGAGTGCAGTAGAAGGCCACGGTCACGATCGTCACTCCGCATCGCCCGATAGGGTAGTTCCACGGCGGGACGACATATATGCCTCGGTCTTGTGAGAACATCTACATCGACACCCTTCTATCATAGACTCGAACCACGTCTTGAGTCCTGAATATTCTCTAACCACATCATTGATCGTATGCGTGATCCAACGGCGATCCCTCCGACTCAGGGCGTCTGTGGTGCTCACCGCCATTTGCTAGATGAAGAGAGCGTAGGCTGTCTCGTCGCTCCCCTATCATTGCGTCCCCTATATCGGATCGGCGTCCCTTGTCCGACGACGCTCTATCCCCCAGGCATCGATGTCGTGGCTCCTCATGCTCCTCGGGCTCCTCATCGGTCTCTTCAACAACAGCGATCGTGCCCTCGTCTGCGTGCGATCGCCGACTAACCCCACATCGGTGAAGGCCCCTCTCTAGAACGAGGCTGTCTAGTGCGGGCGGGGTTGTTCCCAGTGCCTGAGATGGGAGCGGGTCTCTGTAGTTCACTCCCGGTGCACCGGATATAGAGATGACGTATAATCGGCATGCTCATCTCATAGTCGTCCGGGACTAACCCCACAGCGGTTGCCCTCACGATCGAACATGGGGTGTATCCACGTCAATCATCTTCGTGAACTTCCACCTCATGCATCTAGGATACATCCTCCGGATATACTTTGCAACCGTCGTGCAAGATCGGGATGATCTCTAGTGACCAAATATATAATGCCCATGATGGTCCGTAGAAGTGATATTTGGCCCGGTCTTCATATTCCACATGTAGTGTTGTAGAATTTTATATGCATATGCAGCCCATGGAAATCTAGCAAATACATCCAAATCGTCAACTAAGACCCAAATCCACCGATCCACGTGTCGTGGCAAGTCGATACCAAGGCGAATGCGTAAAGAACTAAGATGTGGGCCACGCGGAGATATAGATGACCACCAGCATCATCAATCGGACGGTCCGTATCAAAGAATCTCACACCTAGATTCTCTATACTAGTCCTTCCGCTACCAACAAACCTTTGATAAACCTCAGCGGATTGCGGATCGTACTCGGTTTGTAGGATCGAAGATGGCGTCCCAAAACTCAAACCCGTCACGGCGCAAAATCGAGAAGGAAAAACAAATTGTCCTCCCATTAATAAAAATCATATCGCACGATCTTAAGCACTAGGAGGGGCCTAACTGTCGGGATACCATATGGTGCAAACTCATGTTTGACTTGGATCCGGGTTCCCAACCAACAAAGTGACCAAACATCCTCGCTAAACCTATCCACGGTGTTCACCACCTATATCTCTCAATCTCTGTATGACCCTTCTTAAATAATTGGGCTTGAAATGCGTCTTTGATTGTGGAATGACGATTGATGGTCTCGGGCCTTAAGAACTCGATTTCCTATTTATTAAAAAAAAATAAACTATGCTTAATCAAGAAATATGTCGATTAGTGTGTTCACATATTGTGAAATTAATTCAAAATATATAGAATTGGTGGTGAACTTTTTGTGTCTTGATTAACATAGAATTGGAAAATTTTGTTCCTATGACTAATTTTTGTGGATGGACTTAAGAACTTTACCCATGGAACACATTATCCACTATATATTTTGTTTCTAAGTTCACAAAAATTACAAGGAAGTAAAGCGCATTAGACAACCTTTGTGTGTTAGCATAGATCAAGGATTGAAATTTCTACCTAAAATTACTTGATGGATATTTCTACCTAAAAGAAATATATTTGTTGAATTTAGTAACATAAGATTAACTACTTATCAAAAGTTTACCGCTTATAATTTCAAAGCGTCTTATTAATAAGCGAATTCTACGAAATTTCTAAGAGTAGCGTTTATAATATGATTTTCAAATCAATCAAAACTCATCAAATTCATCCCAAACTCCCAAATCATCATCATATACTTAAATATACATTTAGTAATTTAAAACAAGCTTAAACTTATTCATTTATACTTTAATCGCCTAACGTCCTTCAACTACATATATAAAATTTTTCTAGCATTTTACTATCTAAAATTTCTACCTAAAAGAAATATATTTGTCGATATATCATGCAAAATTCATAATCCTAAATTTAAATAAATGTCTTGTACATAAATTTTTGTCGATATAATTATGTATTGTCAATTAACATCAATACATAATTAACAATATATTCTAATTATAATTCACATATATTAATTCACAGCATAGACAACCATACATAATAATTTACAAAGCATAGATTGAATTAATGTCCGAATTCACAAAGCATAGATTTACAAAGCATAATAATTAATGTAAATTCATAATTAATATCCTATCATATATATTGAATTATTTGGAAAGCAAAAACACAACACAATATATAGTTAAAAAGCATAGAAAATACATAATTAACAATATATAGTTAACAAAGCATATAAATACATAATTAATAATATATAATTAACAAAGCATATAATTGGAATTATAATTAGAAATCATAATAACTAACAAAAATATACAAAACAACGATATAAATAAACAAAAATACAAAAATATAAATATATATTGTAGAATCTGAGATTTCTCGTGAATTTGTAGTTTTCAAGGTGACATACATGTTTTTAAAAAATATCTATCTAATTATGAAAAGTTAAATAAAATAATTTTGTAATATTAGTTTTCAATAAAAGCAGAAATAGTATGAATTTTAATAATAATTATCAATTTTACATAACGTCTATTTTCTATGCTTTTTACATAATAATTATCAATTATCAATTTTTAATAGTAATTATCAATTATCAATTTTTACATAACGTCTATTTAATGAAATATTATCAATTTTAATAGTAAGTATCGATTTTAATAGTAATTATCAATTTTACTATAACATCTATTTTTGTGTTTCCAATAATAGTAATAAATAAAGTTAATAGAATACAAGCAATATCAACAATTAAATACATAATTCATCAAAAATTCAAGCAATATCAAAAATTCGTCTATAATTAATCAACAATTCGTCTATAATACAAGCAATATCAAGAATTCATCAAATAACTAAGAGCAGACATCCATTTTGAACAAATATAAATAAACAAAAATATAATAATATAAATAAATAAAAATATAATAATATTTGGCATAGGGTTGGTAGCAAGGGGTGGTTGGCTGTAGGGGCGTTGGCCTTGTGAGGTGGGTTGGCCGCCGGGGTGGATTGGCCGTGGGAGGTTGGCCGCGGGGGTGGGTTGGGCGAGGGAGGTTGGCCGCCGAGGTGGTTGGCCGCCAGGGTGGTTGGCCGCCGGGTGGGTTGGCCGCGGGAGGGTTGGGGGTGGGTGGGGGGTTGGCCGTGGGTGGGTTGGCCGCGGTGGTTGGAGGGTGGGCGTGTGAGGGTTAGCCGTGGAGTTCGCCGTCGGTGGGCTTAGCCTGAGAGAGGCCGCAGGGGTGGGTTGTCATTGTGGTGCCGGAGGTGGGTCCGCCGGAGTTGGGTTAGCCTCAGTAAGAGAGAGAGAGAGAGAGAGAGAGAGAGAGAGAGAGAGAGAGAGATCCTTTTTTTATAACCAAAATTTTGAATTAAAGTGGTTTGACTGGTCTAGGCACACATTTTCGGGTGTTCAGGGCATAGATTTTCGTGTGTTCAGATTTTGGTGTGATTTTGATGAAAATATATTAAAATAATTAAATGGGTATGGATGGCACTTATTTTTACAAATGGATATACACTGCACTCATTTTTACAAAAAGTGGTAAATAAGCTTCCGAACCCTTATGCTAAACATGTCAAGTTTTCATTATAAAAAAAATGGGGTGGTTGATTTTGCAACAAGTTGAAATATTGTGAAATTATCACAACATTTCAAATTCATGTTAAAATTATGCAAATAGAGAACATTCTGAATTAATTGACAATTAATCATAAATTTTTTATACATGGTTCTATAATATTTTAATATATATATATATATAGAGAGAGAGTTAGGTTTAAATGAGAACCACTTTTATCCTAAAAACTAAGAACCAAATGAATTTGTTATGAAAGTTGATGAATCCGTTGAGAAAGTTATTGAATTCAAGAATTGAAATTTTAACCGGGTTCTAATCCCATGAGGGGCGAAAATTCTAGTTTTTTGGATTCAGTAATTTTCTCAACGGATTCATCGATTTTCACAATGAATTCATCAATTTTTGGTTCTCACATTCTCACGATAAAAGTGGTTCTCACGTAAACCATCTCCTATATATATATAAGATCAGAAATGACTGAATTATTGGTAAACACAGCCTGATAACATAGGTTGTGGATTTAGGTGTGTCCATGTAAAATTTTATAAAGCTAGTTAATAATAGTTAATAATTTTATATGCATCATCTGATCATTCAAGTAAAAAGGTATTTACTTTATATGATTATGTTAGACAGATAAAATTAATCCAACCTAATCAATAATTTACTTTTAAGGATTAATATTTGAGGATATCTCAAAGCCCAATATTATTTTAATCTTTTGAGTTGTTCTCCATAAATTTTAATCCAACTAACATAGATAGGATTGGAATAATCATTCAAATAAAAGAAGAGTTATTTATCCCAATTTTAATCCATCACTAATCCTTTGTAGTAAACAAAGGATTGATAGATAAAAATTATCTTATCACACATTTAATCTGTCAAATACTCACTCATTCAAAATGTTAATCGTGAAAAGTAAACACTATTGGATTTGTATACTGAATGTAGAATGGTTGAACTTGTATACAATGTTTCCTGTTACCACTATTACAATCTCATATCTAGATTGTTTACTTGATTGCTTGGATGTTTACTTGATTGCATATGTTTTTCCACTATCTCATACAAAAGTTAGATCATACAGTGTGTAGAAGATCACATAAGTCTGTATGATTGGTTAAACTAGTTGAGATATAAAAAGGATTACAGTTGAGATAACTTGAGCACGAGTTGTTGGTATAGGCTGCAGTATAGATAAGAAGTGACTTGACTTGGTTGCTTATCTATGCTGGTATATCTTGACGTATTGATGGATCACAGTGAGATGAGTTCTTCTATCTGACTGTCGTGAAGAACCTAGATCTCAGTGACTTTACGTTGATCTAAACATCGATAAGGTTTTAGGTGAGTATAAGTTACTGACCATCACTTTGACTTGTTATAGATGAGGGTTACGTGAGATAACCCAAGATTTTTCGCATCTTGAGTGGTAGTAGTGCTTGTATCTTATGCTAGTTACATGTACCGAGTCACCGTATCCGTTTAGGATCATGATGTCCTCTTAAGGAGCTCAAAAGGTTTATTGTACTAAACCCTGCAGATTGAGTTAGCTCAAGTACAATAATAAGGTTGAGTAGTACTACTTAAGGAATTGAAGAGATTAATTATTTTAAGCAGTCAGAGTGATATAAATAATTAATGGACTTGCGATATCTTAAATACGGGGATTTGTAAGTCTAAGTGCAAGCCCAACTCAATTTCGGTAATAAAGGGATAAGTCAACATTTATTCTCTAGTGGAATGAATAAATGTTTGTTAGTTAATTTATGTTGTGGACTGAAGATAAGATAATTAGTTCATTTTAGACCATCTTTATTCATTGTATTTAATCCCTGGGCTGACCCATCAAGGCCTGGAGCTGCATGAAATTTCGCCCACCCCTATATAGAGTCCACTGAGACTCTGTTATGATTAATGTATTATTCTAATACATCTTCTATATCTAGATAAATATTATTTGATATTATTAGATATCAAGAGATAATTATTATAGATATATGATTTATCTTTAGGGGATTGAAGATAATTATTGTATTTATTAGATATGCAATAATCCTATCTAAATAGGATTCTAGAATGCATTATAAATACAAGACGAGAGAAAATAAGAAATCAATCCTATTATTGTTGTGATTTTCGAAAATCACATAGAACCATATGAGAGGCGAAATTTTGCAGTATTCTCCATGTATTGCTCTCACTCAATATTGGAGAATAAACATCGAGGATACAGTCCAGAAGATCAAAGCTGGAATCCGCAATTGATCAAATATCCCATAAATTCGTAAGTAAATACGAATAAACACATATATATTGCTATTAATTAAATAGGTGCATGCTAGGTATATAATCAATGTATGATGAATTAAACATCCAATATAGATCCTTGGGGAGAGGGTAAAATAAGAATTTTCTTCAATTGGTATCAGAATCTGGGATCAGTGTCTTGGCTATATTGGATTAATTCATGTTTGATTATTACGTGCGCAATAATTAATCGTTCATCGTTCATCGTGGCTCAAGTACCTGGTTTTTCTGTAGGAATCGTTTTTCACCACGAGAAAATCTGTGGTTAGATTATAATTTATTTTTTATAAATTATATCTGTAAAAATAATGAATGAAGACAAAGAACACGAAGAACGAGACGAGACGATAGAGTCCCATCGTGCGGTGCGACGGGAGGCACACGGACAACGTCTGATAGGGCTAGCGACACGCACTAGGCACGCGACCGCACAGCAGCCCGATAGCACAGAGCTCGGGTGTGTGGGGTGACAACAACAGCAATGTCGCACGGATCTAGCGCGCGGATGCCCATCTCGTACAACACGGGCGAGATCCGGTAGCGGAGCTCGCTGCGGACACGTGGGCGGTTGGCGAGGGCAGCGGTATGCGTGGCACTCGACGCGTGGCGTGCGCTCAGCGTAGGCCTCGGCTTGCGATACGTGTGGACACTCAACGCTCGACGGACGTGACGTGGGGCGATGGGACGTAGACGAGGTGCTGCATCAGCACCCACGCATAAAGGCACCCATCGCGCGATGAGCGTGGGCAGGCCCAGCTCGTGCGAATACATGTTGCGTGCAGAAGCTCGGCTAGACGGCGGGCGAAAGACGTCGGTAGTTGCGGCGGACGACGCGGCGGCGTGGTGCAATGATTGCAAGATCGATCGTGCGGCGTCGCGACCTCGGCCACACATGCACAACACTCATCAAGGGATGGCGGGTGGTGTTGGACGGGGTTGGGCTGTGCCCTAGCACGCGGCCCAGCCGACTCGGGTCGACTTAACCCGTTTACGACCTGGACCTTTGATCCGCCCTGGATCCAGTTTTTTCCACCCGACCCGACCTAAATTACTATTCCGGCCCAGTTTTGAATTTTCAGTCCAATTCTAATTTTGACGAATCAGGTCTGTACCCGTGCACACGAGGCCCGTTCTAAAAAAATTGAAGATTTGTACTTTGCAAATTTATGTAATAAATTAGGTAGGGATGTACATGATCTACAGATGGACCACGATGAACGAATTTTATTTTATTTTTATCGTTCATAGCATGTCATGTATGTTTAAATTATGCAATATCATGCAATGTATGTTTAATTACGTAGATAAATATGGATATATGTTTTCGTGATTAACTGCGTTTAACAAGCATGCTAGGTTTATTGCATTTTAAAGCATGTTTTAGAATTCTGCGAGTATATTTTACATGTTGAGCTCTAGAAAGAGCATGTTAGAACTATGTGATATGCATGGACAAACCTTTTAAAACAAAAAGACTAAGCAGGAAATCCAACATATTAATTCTTAAATTAAAAATATCAAGACCTCCATATTTTGATCTATAAACAAAGTGATACGCACTGTGAGTGAACTCCATATGTGTGGCTTGCTTGCACTGTTTATCATAAGTTTTTTATATGAGATTTCTAAATAAAAAATTTTAATCTATTGAGAAGTTGGAGTTTCACGTGTAAACGTCCACACGCGTGGCTTGCATGTGTAATTTTTATAAGTTCTCTGGAGATAGATAAAATGAGATGACAAACGAAATTGAATTGGAAGCGGTATGGTTCGCATGAGTATGCTAATTCCAAGAATTTGATTTCTGTTGTCAAAATTATGGTCAATACTTAGGCATCACCTCAAGTACAATTTTTCGCGAAGTCCCTTCTTGCGATAATGATGTGGTCTAGTTAAGGTCCAATTATTAATTTCAATTGTCATAAGGATAAGTTGACATGGATTGAAATTAAACGACTAAAAAGTTTATTTTAGTCTGATCGAGGGGTTCATGTGTAAATGTCCACACGCGTGGCTTGCATATGGGATTCTTTGGGAAATTGGAGGTTTAAACCAATATTGTTTTATCAAAAGATTAAAATATTATTTTTACGAATTATGTGCGATCGTATGTTTATGTATTTATATTACTTTTCAGATATATCTCTTACTCCAATTATCAATATGCTATTACAAAACCCCTTATCCGGCCTGAACTATATCGAGTGGAAATAAAATATGGAGTATGTTCTTATCGTTGAAGAACAAATGTTCGTGCTCACTACTCCAAAACCCGCTGCCCTTATTAACGCATCAACTGATGAGCAGCGAGAGTTAAGCAGACTTTGGCATAAGTCAAACAATATGACTAAGTGATATATGATGACTACAATGTCAAAGGGCTTGCAGCTGCAAAGCATAAGTCGATGGTACACGCGACTGAGATCTGGTCAAGTCTCGAGAGTAAGTTCGGGTGGTCAGTTCGAACAATCCACTTTCACACGATGAGATAAATCTTAGCGTGTATGATGGAAGAAGGAAGTTCGGTCCATGAACATGTCTACCACATAACTAATCTCATGGATAATCTTGATTAGTTAGGAGAAGGTATCGGCGACGAAGCCAAGGTCGATATCATCCTCAATACACAGCTCAAGTCTTTTGAGAACTTTCACGTGAACGAGTATATACTCGATTAGGGACGTAATGGGACGATCGGGTTAGTCGTAATGGGACGTCGGGCGATCGACGGGCACTAGCAACTCGAGACCAAAGAACACGTTAGAGCCCTCCTAGGAGCACCGGTGGGGGTGTCGATTGAAGGGCCTCCGACGCTCAAGTCAGTTAAAATAATTGACGAAAATAAGAATAAGCAATTAATGTAAAAGAGATAGAATAATAGATCGTGGCTGGTCGGACTGGCTAGTCAGGCTAGTCATGCAATGATGATCCCTTAGGAGTGAAAACGTGGAGATGGAGAAGGAGAAGGAGAGCGGGTGAGAGTGTCGAGATCATTTCAATATGTGGAGGAGGATATGAGTGTGAATGATTGGATGTCCCTTTTGACCTAGTTAAGTCAAATTTATAGGATGGTTGGGTAGCGACTAGGGTTTCTACTTGGCCTGCTAGCAAGCCTCGGTTGTTCCGATTTTCTAGGATAAGATAACCCACGATCTTCCTTAACTTCCTCCCAAGTAGAAGTGTTGTGTAGTAGGGTTTGACTCGGTTGGCTGACCTAACCCTACTTATGGGTACGACGATGGGCTTTGCGGGATCCGATCAGCAATGGGCTTGTCTAAACGAGTTGGACTGACTTGTTTGATTGGGCTGAGTAATCGGACTATACGAAGTTTGTCCACTACAGGATGTCAATGGGTGGGTTTTACCCGGACCAGAACCAATAAATAAAAGTAATGGTTCTGGTTATAGAACCGACCCAATAGACACTGGATCCGGATTGGACCCGGACCATCAACTATGGGTCTTAAGCTGTCCGAATCTGAGCGGGCATGGAACCAGAATCAGACAAGAACCAGACAAGAACCAAAACTAGAACCGAAACCGTTGCTTTATAATTTAATGAGTTATGAGTGATTTTGAATCGATATGGATAAAACTAGTTCATTGACAAGCCTACTTAAATTTAGGCTTGTCAATATACGAGTTTTACTCGGACCAGAACCCATAAATAAGTATTGGTTCTGGTTCTGGAACCGAAACCAGATCCGAATCGGACGGGACCATCAAACTATGGATCTAAATGGTCCGGGTCTAAAGCGGTGCGGAATCGAATCGAACCGTAATCGAGAACGCCGCTTTAAAATTTAATGGGTTTTGAACGGTTCTGGATCGGTCCGGGTAAAACCCACCCATTGAAATCCCTACACTCAGTCAGTTGCTCAACGATCTCATGACAACGGAAGACGTCATGGGAGAAGGAGCACATGCCCTTGCTAGAACATCAAAGGGCCCCAATGTTTCATTGAAAGGTGGAAGGAGAAAGAGGGGTGCCAAGGGTTGTAGAGGTAAGGGAATCAGTGGGAGCAGTTGGAGCAAGGGCATGAATGCCATCGACGGCGTGAGAAAGCCAAAGGAGAGAGGCAAGTGCTTCAAGTACGGCAAGACTGTGCATTGGAAGGCTAAGTGCCTTATGCTCAAGGCTCAAGGTAAGTCATTGGCTCTAGTAACAAAAACATGTTTAGCGACTTGTTCTACTCATTCATGTGTAGTAGATACGGGTGTGACTCATCATGTTTGTTACACATTGTGGGGTTTCCTGCGGAAAATGCAGCTGAGTGATGGCGAGATAATGATCTCCATGGGCAACATGATGAAAGTCGAGGCCATTGCAGTCGGAGATGTTACTTTATGCTTTGATAGGACAATTTAGTTTTAAGAGAGATTCTATATGTGCCGGAGTTTCGACGGAATCTTATTTACGTTTCTAAACTATTTACACATGGATATTCTGTTATTTTTTATAATGGTGTTTCTATCATGAGAAATGACGAGTTTATCTGTGGTGGCACATTATATAATTCTCTTTAAACTATTTCTGCTAAGTATAATACCTATAATTATATTGTATCTACTACATCCAACCATAAGAGGACTATATATATATTTGGCATATTAGATTAGGTCACATCAATCTAAATATGATACAAAGATTGGATAAGAATTGAGCGTTGGGCGAATTCACAGTTACTTCGTTCCCAGTCTACGAATCATGTATATAGGGAAAGATGTTGACCAGACCCTTCAAAGCGAAGGGGTATAGATCCAAAAAGGTGTTAGAATTAGTCCATTCCGACCTGTGTGGACCGATGTCTACATAAGCTCGTGGAGGGTACAATTATTTTATCACTTTCATTGACGATTACTCAAGGTAAGGATACTTATACCTGCTTCATCGCAATTCTGAATGTTTTGATAAATTCAAAGAATTTAAGGCGGAAGTGGAGACGAAACTAGGTAAGAGTATCAAGTCACTGCGGTCTGATCGCGGTGACGAATACCTCAGCAACGAGTTTATGGACTATCTGATGCAGTGTGACATTACGTCTCAGCTCAATATGTAACGCCCCATTTTTGCTTGATTTATTTGCCTAAATTTTTAAATAATTTACATTTGATTTGTGGATATTTGACATGCTCGATTTTTGTGTTGGACTTGAGGGAATCCGTAGTTGCGCACCTAGCTAGAAAACAAACTTCATAATTTATTTTAGGGCCTTCAAATTTTACTTTACAGATATGAGCTAAGTAATAAAATAAATTTTGGGCTTATGAAATTATTAAATTATATTATTAAGTTTTGGGCTTATATAATTGTCAAATTATATTATTTATCCTTAAATTGGGCTTTATAGAATATCTTTTTGTTGAACCCAAGTTTTATTTTTATGGAGAATCAAATTTTAATTAACAAGAATTCTAATAGAAGTAAGATTCTTTATTAGGGTTTTATTTTGTATATATATATATATATATATATATATATATATGCACACAACAATCTACACACCCAACACTCCACACACACACAGAGCACTCATAAACACAAATTTTTTGTTAAAAGCATCGATCAAAATCCTTTTTTCTTCCAGTAAGGTTTTTTTATTAAACTTGTATTGATGTTTTTCCAAAGCATGACTATGACGACATAAGAACATGCTTAGTCTATCTTTCACGGTTTTCGAAAATAGTTAATGCATTCTATCATGATTTTTTTTATTTATCTATATTGGTAAAATTTTGGGTGGCAGAATGATTAGAATAATTTGTATTGAGAAAAGCTATTAATTTGAGCAAATTTTGGTTACGGGAATTCATCATTGTTAAGAGAAAAATTATTAAATTAGTTGGTTTTTTTTTTTTTTATAATATAGAAGTGCTTCCATGTACTTGAATATTTATATACACGTATATTTATTTCTTAGTTACTTAAGCATAGTAATTAGTATTATGTTAAATGTATAAGTCTATTAGTTTGATAGGTAATTGGTATTCATATGTTACGAAAATAAAATTTATTTTTTTTATCCCCAAAATTTTATATATATACCTTTATGTTATGATAGTATGACTTTAAACAATTTAACCCTTGATTTGTAATAATATTTAGTCTGCTTAAGAAATTACGTTTAAGATTTCTTTATAGGCCCTTATACATATATAATGTTTTTTATTGAACTAGGTGCGGCGCAACTAGGACCCTTGTCCAAAAATTGATTGATATTGATTTATTGTGCTCGATAAAACAAGGTGTGTGAAATCTTCTTTAACTTGCAAATATGTGATTTAGAATAAGCATGTTTAATGTGGGTAAAATTCTCTTTAAATTGCAAACATGTGATTTGGAATAAACATATTGTTGTGGGATTTACTCTATCTGTAAGTTTATGGTGATAACCATTGTTGTGTTTTTTTACATCCATGGTGAAAGCCTGTGTGGCGTATTATTGCTTGTGTGGCGTATTATTGCATGTGTGGTGAATCATAGCATGTGTGGTGTATCATTGCCTGTGTGGCGAATCATAGCCTATGTGGCGAATCATAGCCTGTGTGGCGTATCATTGCCTGTGTGGCGTAGCCTATGTGGTGTATTATTGCCTGTGTGGCGAATCATAGCTTGTGTGGCGTATCATTGCCTGTGTGGCGTATCATTGCCTGTGTGGCGTAGCCTGTGTGACGAATCATAGCCTGCGTGGCGTATCATTGCCTGTGTGGCGTAGCCTGTGTGGCGGGATTTTTAAGCCGGTGAGGTTGAATATGATTGACTATTACTTTCTTGCGATTGATATACGTTTGGACAAAAATAATGATATTCCTTGTTTCCCACCACTGAGTACATTTTTGTGCTCACCCCCTTTTCATCAAAAATGTTTTCAGGTCACTGATCATGGAGCGGCGTGGCGGTGTGGGTGTGCCTAGTGGTGTTATGTCGCTTTTAATTCCTTCCAAGACTTGTGTTATGTTTGTTTAAATTCTTTTCATTTATTTTCGTTGTTGGATTTGAGTTACTAGAACTCCAACTTATCTCATGATATTAAGTCTTGCGTAGTTTGCTTCGGGTCGTTGGTTGGCGTCAGTTCTTGTGCAAAGTTTAGACTTGAGTTTGTTGGATTCATTATTTGGCAGTTTTATTCAAGAGATTTTATCACTAAATGTAACACCCTAAATTCATACTTTAAAAAAATGCTATATTTTCTTAAATAGATAAAACGGAAACATGTTAAGTGATTTTTTTTTTCTTTTAAATATATAAAATCTTTTGACTAAAATTGTCAAATAATGAATCCAACAAACTCAAGTCTAAACTTTGCACAAGAACTGACGCCAACCAACAACCCGAAGCAAACTACACAAGACTTAATAGATGAGATAAGTTGGAGTTCTAGTAACTCAAATCCAACAACGACGATAAAGGAAAGAATTTAAACAAACATAACACTAATCTTGGAAGGAATTAAGCGACATAACACCACTAGCACACCCACACCGCCACGCCTCCATGATTATCGATCCGAAAACATTTTAGATAAAATGGGGTGAGCACAAAACGTGCTCGGTGGGGAACAAGGAATATCATTATTTTTGTCCAAACGTGTATACATAGCAAGAAAGTAATAATCAATCATATTCAACTTCACCGGCTTAAAAATCCTACCATACAGGCATAGGATATATACGTAGTCAATGACTCACCGTCAAGACTCAGTCTCACCGGCTTAAAATCATCACACGGGCTATGATTCGCCACACAGCTACGCCACGTGCAATGATCGTCACGCAAGCTATGATTCGCCACACAGGCTATGATTCGCCACACGTAATGATACACCACATGAGCTATGATTCGCCACACAAAGCTACTACATGTGGGATACGCCACACAGGCTATGATTCGCCACACAGGCTATAATTCATCACACACACATGCACACACACACACACAACATATTTATATATATATATATTATAAACACAAACACACACCTTACATATATATATATATATATATATAGTACATCGGCACACACACATAACACTACACACACTGCACGCACAAAACACATACCACGCACGTATCATTGCCTGTGTGGTGAATCATAGCGTGGCGAATCATAGCCTGTGTGGCGAATCATAGCATGTGTGGCGTATCATTGCTTGTGTGGCGTAGCCTGTGTGGCGTATCATTGCCTGTGTGGCGAATCATTGTCTGTGTGGCGTATCATTGCTTGTGTGGCGTAGCTGTGTGGTAGGATTTTTAAGCCGGTGAGGTTGAATATGATTGACTATTACTTTCTTGCGATTGAAACACATTTGGACAAAAATAATGATATTCCTTGTTTCCCACTACTGAGTACGTTTTTGTGCTCACCCCCTTTTTATCAAAAATGTTTTCAGGTCAGTGATCATGGAGCGGCGTGGCGGTGTGGGTGTCCCTGGTGGTGTTATGTCGCTTTTAATTCATTCCAATACTTGTGTTATGTTTTTTAAATTCTTTTCCTTTATTTTGGTTGTTGGATTTGAGTTACTAGAACTCCAACTTATCTCATGATATTAAGTCTTGCGTAGTTTGCTTCGGGTCGTTGGTTGGCGTCAGTTTTTGTGCAAAGTTTAGACTCGAGTTTGTTGGATTCATTATTTGGCAGTTTTATTCAAGAGATTTTATATATTTAAAAAAAAAATCACTTGACAGGTTTCCGCTTTAGCTATTTTCTTTAAGAAAATATTGCATTTTTAAATTATGATTTTAGGGTGTTACATTTAGTGGTATTAGAGCGGGTCTACATTTCTGTAGACTTTAAATTTTTAATAATTTGTTATATGATGATGTTATGACAAAGGGCACCACCCATTCCCAGCACGCGCTCCTGATCGAGGTAACTTACTTTGCTTTTGTATGATTTAGTATCTTGGTGAGCACTTATTAGTGATGATTCTCTCTCAAATATTATGAAATGTGGTGGAGATTGTATATGGCATTATGTGAGAGTTGTGCATCCTTTTGTGAAATTATTGTTGAAGTTGAGTATGAGTTGATTGAAATTTTTACTTATTTGTGTCCTCGAAATTAGAAGGGACTTAGTTGCTTGATTATTAGGCCTCACTAGTATAGGTTAGATGAAGAATAATTATAATCTACCTCCAGTTTATGAGCATGCACTTATCGTAGTCCGATTCTGGCAACGTACTTGAAATCTCACTCTAGGCGTCGTAGAGAACTTGTAGCTTGAAGAGAGTTGTGGCGGAAGATTGTTACTCACGAACAACCAATACCTGAATATGAAGCTTTCTCCAGTGTCATTTACCTGGCACCCAATGAAGTTAAGGCTATTGTTGGAAAGACATTTATAGATCGAGAGACAGTCTTGGAGAATGGTCAGCATGAAATCAATTTTGAGGATTACATGGCCACCTTAATTCGTAGATGTAACGATCTTTTTCGTGGCATCACAATTATAGAAGATGACGAAGGTCTCGTGTCACCACTCCCACAACAGAATATGGAAGTACCTCAAGAGAATGAGGGAATAAAAGAAGATGATGACGACCCCAAAGAGGAAGAGGACCCTGAAGGACATCCTAGTCCGGTGGTTATAGACATTAACGGTGACGAGAAATAGGATAGTTAAGTTTTGACGTGTTTGTTTCTTTTTCTTGAGTGGAACATTGTGTTGTTCACTTCTTTTTCTTTTGGTTGTTAATAGATTTTGGATAAACGAATGTGAGAAAACAAAAATAACTGTAGGAGTAGAGAACATAGCTCTTGATGTTAGGATTCCCTCAGGAGAAACTCTAAGAACTAATACGATGGTAGAAAGTGTGAAAATCGTGTTGGGATGAAAAACATTATCGAGGGATCTTTATGCTTTAGAGATGCATGACTTTGATTTTATCTTGGGGATGGACTGGTTAAGTAGCAATTACGCCACTATAAGGTGCCATGAGAGAGAAATGACTTTTCAAATATCGAAGAGAATGAGTTTCGTTCTACAGACAAGGATCGAAAAACCATGAAGATAATATCTCGCAATAAACGGTGAAGATGTTAAGAAAAGAAAAGTCTGAAGCGTTCTTGGTAAATGTATTGGGGTTGACAGATGGAACAACAATGGAGGATGTGGAAGTGGTTCGAGATTTAATCGATGTGTTTCCTGAAGAAATACCAGGTTTGCCACTGAGTCGACAAGTGGAGTTTACCATTGACCTTGTGCCCGGAGCAGCACCAGTTTCTAAGGCTCCATACCGAATGGAACCAAAGGAATTAGAAGAGTTGAAGGCGCAGTTACAAGAATTGTTGGATAATGGATATATTCGACCGAGTGTTTTACCATGGGGAGCACCAGTTTTGTTCGTAAAGAAGAAAGATGGTAGCATGAGGATGTGTATCGATTATCGAAACCTGAATCAACTTATAATAAAGAACAAATATCCTCTACCGAGAATTGATGACCTCTTCAATCAATTACAATGTACATAAGTTTTCTCAAAGATAGATCTATGATCTGGATACCATCAATTTAAGGTGAAGGAATATGATATTCCAAAGACATCATTTAGGACAAGATATGGTCACTACGAGTTTGTGGTAATGCCTTTTGGTTTGTCCAATGCCCTTGTAGTTTTTATGGATTTGATGAATGGGGTGTTTCATCCATACTTGGATAAGTTCGTGATCGTCTTCATCGATGACATCTTGATATACTCTAAAATCAAGAAGAGCACGAGTCGCATCTGCATACGATCTTGGAGACACTAAGGAACGAAAAGTTATGCATGAGTTTACAAAGTGTGAGTTTTGGCTGAATCGGATTGGATTTCTTGGACACGTGGTGACCTCGGAAGCAAAGGTCCGGCAAGGGCGGTAAGTAATTGGAAAGTGCCGACAAGCGTTGTGGAGATCTGAAGTTTTCTTGGACTGACAAGATATTATAGAAAATTTATCGAAGGTTTTTCAAGGATTGCAGGACCACTCACTCAGTTGACATGGAAAGGAATACCATTTGAGTGGACAGAGAGTGCGAAAGAAGCTTCCAAATATTAAAAGAGAACTTGGTAACTGCTCCAGTCTTGACTATCCCTGATAGTTCTAAGGGATACATAATCTATAGTGACGCGTCGAAACATGGTTTAAGATGTGTTCTAATGTAAGAAGGAAAAGTGGTGGCTTATGCATTGATAAGCCTCATTTTTACCTAATTTATAAGGCTATATTCATTTCGTTTATAATTGATAAGTGATCTTTTGAGATGTCTTTTGATATATTTTATGTTTACCTTGGAAGATATTATGCCGTGTGTATTTCGTGTCATTTTAGCACAGGTTTTGATGTCAAAAAGGTGGATCACAATTATGAGGAATTAACTAAGGAAAAAGCCAAGGATTCAGACGCACTTCGCGTCCTGCCTTCGCGATTTGCAGTCGCGAGTGTGTTCCGCGAGCTGAAGCGAGCGCAAGAACAAGGAGAGCTCGCGAGAGACACTCGCGAGGAAGCAAGGAATACGCAATTGAGAGTATTCACGACAAGCGTTCGCGACAAAGCTCGCGAGCTCAAGCGAGGTGATGCTCCCTTTTCACACGTAAAAGGCGTATATAGAAGGTAAGCGATGCTCGTATCCACGAGGATTGCAATCCGAAAACCTGAGCTAATTCAACAATAATTCATCATTATCCAAGCATAGAATTTAGGTTGTGAATTTTTAGGGCTTCGAGATAATTAAATCAAAGCAAAGGTAACAACAAGAAAATAAACTAAAGCGATAAAATATCAAGGAAACAAATATCGAAAGGCTAAACCTAGGGATGCATTAATCCTATCCACAATGATGTTTATCACCTTATTACTAACCATTTTAATCCGGACAAGATGGAAGATCACATATGTAGCCAACAACTTGATTCGACAATTGTGACGATTGATTACTAATTTTCCCTATTCTTTATTCGTCTAGAGGAAAATAAGCAACTCGAAAAGGATCACAAAGAATATGCTTCCAACGAATGTTCCTATCTCGATTCGACTCGAGGCTTATCGTATCATACATTCAAGATCGATTGACAATTAAAAGCGATTCGTAATTAGCGGCAGCTATGATATGCATCAAAATTGATCAAAAATCAACACATATAAATAAGCACCAAGAATCGTGAATCGATGCGGAAGGTAAATAACAACGATGAGAATCATGCAAACCCTAGGATTAGAGCAGAAATTAGCTAGACATAATTATGACATAAAGTGCGAAATAATCATAAAAATAGAAATTAAATTGATAAAACCCGTAGGGTGGCGTACGAAGAACAATCGTTGGTTCAAATCCCAGCGTCAGCGGAAAAGCGGAAAGCGGTGGAATTCTTGAGATGACGTTCGAATCGATAACAATGCGTAGAACAATTGCGAATGATGGAAAACTAATACTAGAATTAATCTAAATCAAGCTACAGCGAAAATAAATGGAAAACTATGAAAAGCGAGCAAAAGCGTGCAAAATAGGTGCAGGGTCCGTTGGGGGCGAGGGTGAACCCTATTTATAGATTAGGGCTGAAAACCCTAATTTTGGGGTCTGCCGCCTCGCCGCGGCCGGGCTCATGACATGACTCGATCGCGAGGTTCGGGCGATTCTCGGCCGCACCACGGCCGCGAGCTCGGTCGCGGCTCTGCGCGACTTCTTTGTTCGCTCCGTTCTCTCGCGTCCGAACTCCAGTGCGATCCGTTTGCGCCTATGGACTCCTATCGAGATGCTCTTTAACATTATAAACTTTTCACATCCATACTTGTCATATCCATTTCATCATCTTTGGTTACATCTTTGCCTTATCGTCGATTATCACTGAAAAGCCTACAAAACACCAAAGAAAACCCAAGCGGTATCTTCTAGAAATAGATAAAACATTAAGAATCGATACATAAATGCACATTAAATGATCTAAACTCATCTTTAAATATCAACAATAAGCGTGTAAAATGCGTTTATCAAACCCCAAACTTAAAGCATTGTTTGTCCTCAAACAAAAGCGAGCAGAAAGACAAACGAAAGATCAACGAGCGTAAAGAGGATAACCATTATAAGCCTCGAAACATATTAACGCTCAAAACATTAGCGCACATGGCGACGTTAGCCAACTCAACACAAACAACCATCGAGGGCAAAAACTCATTTAATTGACCTCACAACGGCATGTGTGTAAAATATAGGATACACTCAACTCATAAAGAAATGTAGGGCGTGTATACACTCGGCGATCAATGCAATACAACATCTTACCATGAGGCTTGCCATTTCTCTAATATCTCCACCGCATCAAATGTGTTAAAATAAGGATCCAAAAGGTCTTTTCATAGGTTATAATGTAGGCACATTGGTTAAGGTAGGATAATATATGGCTAAGTGACTCAAAATATTCAAGCACTTCCATCTATACAATCAACTCATATGGACTTTGTCCATTTTCCTCTTCTTTTCAACGTGCTAAATCGGCGTTTTATCCCTCATAAGGTACCTATACTTTGATTTACGACCCTTTATGCTCAAAACACATAGTGAACTTATCATTACTTTTTCTTTTCTTTTCTAGAGCTTATAGGGTTTCTCATTCACAACAAAGGTACTATTCTTCACCACAGAAGTATTTCTCTTGCAATAATTTTTCTCGTCATAACTACATCAAAATCTCAACCCCTTTTGGTTCCCATATCCATCCTCACCTCCTATCATCCGGTTAATCGAAAGAATAAGTCTAATAAAAGCTCAAAGAAGGCGACAAATGGTATACATCATCGGGTTAGTGTTTGGGTGAATATGTGGTTAACAAAGATGGCCTTTTATCCTTTCCAAATTCGAAACACATATTGCAGTCTCGACACAGAAAAATGGCAAGTTCTAGAAGATAATCACATGCACGATATCACACAATGTAAACGTATCAAGATATGTATCTGATGAAGCTCAAGTCTCACAGGATAAGCAAATGGTGAAAACAACAAGCCTAAGCACTCTCGCGTCATTCATGCGTCGTTTTCTAACATATCATGTGCACTATCATTAAATTTCACAAAAATTTCCTATCGTCATTGGCCACATGGATTAACAACTTCACTTAACTCGTTGATCGGCGGACAGATGGAAGATCACATATGTAGCCAACAACTTGATTCACGACAATTGTGACGATTGATTACTAATTTTCCTATTACATTACGTCTACAGAGGAAAATAAGCAACTCAAAAGGATCACAAAGAATATGCTTCCTCTGAATGTTCCTATCTCGATTCGACTCGAAGCTTATCCGTATCATACATTCAAGATCGATTGACAATTAAAACGATTACGTAATTAGCGGCAACTATGATATGCATCAAAATTGATCAAAATCAACACATATAAATAAGCACCAAGAATCATGAATCGATGCACGGAAGGTAAATAACAACGATGGGAATCACAACATATAGGATAGAATCATGCAAACCCTAGGATTAGAATGTAAATTAGCTAGACATAATTAACGACATAAAGTACGAAATAATCATAAAATAGAAATTAAATTGATAAAACCCGTAGGGTGGCGTCGAAGAACAATCGTTGGTTCAAATCAGCGTCAACGGAAAAGCTGAAAGCGGTGGAATTCTTGGACGAAAACGTTCGAATCGATAACAATCGTAGAACAATTGCGTAATGATGGAAAACTAATACTAGAATTAATCTAAATCAAAGCTAGAACGAAAATAAATGGAAAACTATGAAAAGCGAGCAAAAACGTGCAAAATAGGTGCGGGGTCCGTTGAGGCGCGGTGAAGCCCTATTTATAGATTAGGGTGAAAACCCTAATTTTGGGGTCTGCCGCCTCGCCTCGCGGCCGGGCTCATGACGCGAGCTCGGTCGCGAGTTACGGGCGTTACGGGCGATTTCGTGGCGCGCCTCACGGCCGCGAGCTCGGTCAGCCGGCTCCCCGCGACTTCACTATTTCGCTCCGTTCTCTCGCGTCCGAACTCCCGGTGCGATCCGTTTGCGCCTATGGACTCCTATCGAGATGCTCTTTAACATTATAAACTTTTCACATCCATAATTTTCATATCCATTTCATCATCTTTGGTTACATCTTTGCCTTATCGTCGATTATCACCGAAAAGCCTACAAAACACCAAAGAGAAACCCCAAGAGCAGTATCTTCTAGAAATAGATAAAACATTAAGAATCGATACATAAATGCACATTAAATGATCTAAACTCATCTTTAAATATCAACAATAAACGTGTAAAATGCGCGTTTATCACGAGGTAACACGGAATAGCATTCGCGATAGATGCTCGCTATCATCTCTCGCGATGGTGTCTCGCGAACAAAAGAAGGGTTTCCTCCGTATATGATTGCCTGAACGTCGGCGCGCTGAGAGGACACGAGTTTTCTTTCTGAACATTTTTCCCTTCTTTATTTTCTCTCGCATGTTTACTGAGAATAGTTTTGGCGTAGCTTTCAGTTATATTTTAATTCCAGTATTCGTAGTTCAGTTTTAACTAAGAGTTCAGATTTTTCTTCCGGATTCAAGTCGCTACAATTGTTCTTCGTGGATTCATATGGTTTTATTTATTTAATTCAGTTTATGTTATTCTTATTTATTTATTGCTTTAGTAATTTTATTATGCGTAGCTAAATTCCTTATTGATCCTAGGGTTTGTATGCCTGACTAGATTTATATGATTGATCTGGTGATACTGTTTTGCCGTCCCATTCATGATTTATGATTCTTGGCTTTAATTCTCATGTGTTGGTATCTGGCCAATATTGATGCATGCTAGTTATGTGATTGATGTCTGGCGAAATTAATTGCATAGTCGATATCTTGATTTCATAATCTGATTTTACCACGAGACCCGTGAGATAGGTGAAGCTGAGGAGGTTAAATCTTTGTGTGCTTTTGGTAATTAGCTTACTTCTCTTGAGACCCGAGCGAAGATAGAGTTTAGGCTAACCTACTACTATAGGTTATCTGGCGGAAACTATAGTTACATTAGTGATCCTTCATATGAATGCGGATTAAATTGGTAAGCAGTTAATAGGTTAAGCTGTGTGAATCGGTTAGGTTAAATACATCCCTGTGGTGATCTTCTATATCTGGTTTTATTCCTTATTTATATTTTGAGTCTAGTTTTATTATTATATCTCTCTTGATAAATTGTTGCCTGAATAATAATCAAGATTACGTGTTGATTATTTCTTGTGTTCTCAGTCATGATCCACTGTGGATACGATATATATACTTGTTGTTTTACTATCAATTTATTTTGGTAGAAATATAGCGATCAATTTTGGCGTTGTTGCCGAGGACTGTTTAAATTACATAGTGATAATTTTTGAATTGTAGTTATTAATTCAGGCTTATAAAAAAAAATAGAATATTTTTGTGTTGCTTCTTGGATCTGATCTGGTTTTTATCTCTCTGTGCAGTGCATGATTACAAGATCCCAAAGGAAAGAAATTATCCCATTGGATCTTGAGATTGAAAGATCACACAAGAGAGAGAGCCAAGAAAGGAGACAAACGATGGAGGAAAGGCAACCCCAAGGCCATGATAGAATGGCCGAGATGGAAGAAATGCTAGCCGCAATGCAACGCCAACTGGCGTTGAATAATCAGATGGGCCAAGTTGGAGGTCGAGCACAGCCCATACCGCTCAACCACATATACAGACCACCTACGGATCAGTTCCAAAGTGGAGGATGAGGGCCGAACGTCAATGCGAATAATTTTGAGTTAAAGCCTGCCCTCATCAGCATGATACAAGCGGAAGCAGTTTGGGGGAGGGGTTACTGAAGATCCCAACGCACATTTAGAGGCATTCCTTGATATATGTAATACTATCAAGCAGAATGGAGTGCCAGCTGATGCCATCCGGATGCAGATGTTTATATTTTCGCTGCGGAGTCAGGCGAAAGAGTGGTTCAAGAGCTTGGAAAGATCAAGAATCACTACATGGGAGCAATTGTGCGAGAAGTTCTGTCCAAATACTTTCCACCGCCAAGCGCGAGAAAATCATTGCGAGATCTCCATTTTTCACAATTGGGAGATGAGTGGTTATTTGTGGCACGAAGGCGATTGAAACTGCTCGCAAGTGTCCATAGCATGGGTTTTCACTGGCGACAAGTAACCCAATTTCTGATGGACTCAATGCTAACACCGGAGCATTGTAGATGCTTCACCCGGAGGATGCCTGCTCAACAGAGGAATCGATGAAGCGTTGAGAATAATTGAGGAGATGACATCCAACAGTTATCAGTGGCCAATGGAGAGACAACCCATCAGAAAAGTTACTGCTGCCGAGCTTGATAACGAGATATGATGATCATAGAGAAATTTACATCTGCGAGAAGAGTATGAAGCGAAAGGAAAGGCGGATAACCTTGACCATGGCGCGAGAATATCGAGGAGGTTCAATATGTGAATCGAAGGAGTAATGGCCAGGAAATCAGAGTAGGAACCTGCCCTATCATCCCAATAATAGGAATCACCCAAATTTTTCCTATGCCAATACGCAGAATGCTCAGCAATTACCATCTGGCTTTGCTGTTAATAATGGAATGATTGTGGAGCCCAATAAGCCGAGCCTCGAAGATATGATGCAACAAGTGTTGGCGAGCAATCAACAAATAGCATCCGGTCACCAACAAATTGTGGCTCAGCAAAATATTCAGATCCAGTAGCTTGGGAATAGGATGAGCAGCTGCGGAAACACGATCGATGCCATTAACAACACGGTGATAGCCCTTGGAAAACATGCAAAGATGATAGAGAACCAAGTGGGGCAGATGGCCAATGAGAGAGCTGGGTTGCATAGGTAAGGACAATTTCAAGCAACACCGAAGAATCCTAAGAATCATATGCCTCGAATCGGTGTAATGCAATATATTTGAGGCGGGCGTCTATACTAATCATCTGGAGCATGAAGGAGAAGAGTTGGATTAGCAAAGAGCCGAAGATGATGAACTCACATTTTCTCGCCTCGCGAGACATCATCGCGATAGCCAGTCGCGAGGGAATACCGCGAAGGAAGACGGGCCGAGCACAAAGCAAGACTCACGACTTTCCATCGCGAGGAAACCCCGTGAAGACAGACACGTCAGAGGCAGAACGTTACCTCGCGAGGAAGAGTCGCGAGCAAAAGATGCGAGGCAGCATGGAGAAGGCATCGCGGACTATTCTCGAGACGTTTTATCACGAGCTAAAGACGCGAGACCTGGCGGAGAAGGCGTCTCGCGAGGGAATGGTAGAGAGGAAAACGCGAGAGTTGAAGTCGCGAAATATAAAGCATGCCAAAAGCCTACAGCTCCGTTTCCTCAGCGCCTCGGGAAGACGAAATATGACGAGGAGTTCGCCAGATTCAAAGAGATGTTCCAGAAAGTTAACATTACTATACCTCTCTTTGATGCGCTCAGAAACATGCCCGGATACGTTAAATTTCTCAAAGATGCAGTGGCAAGCAAGAAGAAGTTAGGTAAATTTGAAAAAATCAACCTTTCTGAAGAATTCAGTGCTATTTTGCAACGAAGCTGCCGCTGAAACAGAAAGATCCAGGGAGCTTCACGTTGGAGTGCGAGATTGCTGAGCATACATTCCCCAACGTGTTGTGTGATTTGGGAGCAAGCATAAACCTGATGCCTTTATCTGTGTTCAACCGCTTGGAGTTGGGCAAAATGAAGAAAACTTCAATTTCATTAATGATGTCTGACAGGTCAGTTGCATACCCTAAGGGAGTAGTTGAGGATGTGTTGGTAAGAATTCGGGATTTTGTCTTTCCTGCTGATTTCGTTATTTTAGACATTCCTGAATTTAAAAATCAACCACTAATCTTTGGTCGGCCTTTTCTAGCAACTGATCGTGCTTTAATTGAAGTGCATGAAGGTGATCTGACATTTCGTGTCAATGATGAGGAGCTGAAAATTTCAATATATGATGCCATCAAGCAACACGATAGTTCAGAGCATGAAGAGTGTCATTTAATCACCAGCATTGCGCTAGCCAATCTCGAGCATGGATGTCAACCGACCAGTTGACAAGGCTGCTACAAAGAAGAGATGGACTCGGCATGGAACTCCTAGTGATTTATTCAAGTTTGGGGGAGGCTACTTCCACACTCAGTGGTGGTCTGCGGTCAATGCAAAATATGGAGGCAAGCATAGATTTGAGAAGAAGTCTGCTGCCAAAACGCCAGATTGATCGAGGTTAGTATTTGTCTAGCTAAAGACATTTAAATTTAGCACTTGTTGGGAGGTAACCCAATGTTTTTCTTTGTTTTGTGTGTTTTTCGTTTTTGTTTTGTTTTCTTTTGGTTTGTTTTTGGTTTGTTTTTTCGTGTTTGGGTTTTGTGTCTGTTTTGAGTTGAGTTGAATGACGAGCAGCCAATGATGAGAATTGTTTTTATTAGAAAATTTATTGCAACTGATTTTGTGAGACAAAACATGTTATGATTATTGTGAGTATTAAGCTTTTGAGAACTTGATCACACTTTTGAAACCTGTGAGACTTGAGTTTTTGACTGTCATACCTTTTCAGTCTTGTTTCTTTATGTGTGAATAGTTTGAAATAACATGTGTTTCTCTAGAACTTGCTCTGGATCTTTTTCGAGGTTGCATTGATGTGCTTAAGAATTTTGAAATGATATTAGGCATTCTTTTCTTAGCCTATACACTATCCAAACACTAACCTGTTATGTTATTATTCTTTGATGAACCCGTTTGAGCCTACCTAATTTTTTTATATAGCCATGGGTTTATGTTGTTAGTATGATTTTTGGTTGCTTGAATTGAGGTTGAGAAAAAGAAATGAAAGAAAGGAAATAAATGATGAGAAAGTGATTATTAAAAATGGTTGCTTACCCATATAAGTTCAAAAAAAGGACATAAATGAGTAAGTAGCTAGTGCGTTGAGATGAGTTTATCGCTTATATAATAAGTGTGGAGTCCTTAATAGAAAAATGACTTCTTGGTATGGAGAATTGAAATAAATGGTGAAAGTTTGGGAATTGTGTCTTATGATACTTATGGTGTTTTCATTATGGGATTATGAGTCACTTAGCCTAAATATATCATACCTTACTAAAGAGCCTACATTATAACCTTTTATAAGACCTTTTTGATCTTAGTTCATAAGCACATATTTGAGCAATGGAGAATTAGACGATTTGCAAGCTTATGGTAGATTCAATGTGTTTTTAAACTTTGAGAGTATACACATCCTCCTTGATACACTTGAGTGTTTGAGAATTCTTATATATATATCCATGTTGTGAGGATTCAAGTTTAAGAAGTCTTGTGCTTGCGATTATTATGATGAGTGGAGTTTAACGAAAGATGTTGTGATTTAATTCATTTGATTGAATCGTTCATTGCTCATTGCTCTGAGGCTTATTGCTTTTGTCGTTCGACTCTTTACCTGTCTGTGGTAGTCTCTCTCTTGTTTTGATTTGTTTGAGGACAAACAAAAGGTTAAGTTTGAGGAGTTGATAAGCCTCATTTTTACCTGATTTATAAGGCTATATTCGTTTCATTTATAATTGATAAGTGATCTTTTGAGCTGTCTTTTGATATATTTATGTTTACCTTGGAAGATATTATGCCGTGTGTATTTCGTGTCATTTTAGCACAGGTTTTGATGTCTAAAGGTGGATCACGATTATGAGGAATTAACTAAGGAAAAAGCCAAGGATTCAGACGCACTTCGCGTCCCCGCCGCCGTGATTTGCGATCGCGGCGTGCGAAGCGGCGCAAGAACAAGGAGAGCGGCGCAAGAACAAGGAGAGCTCGCGAGAGACACTCGCGAGGAATCAAGGAATACGCAGTTGAGAGTATTCGCGACAAACGTTCGCGACCAAAGCTCCCGAGCTCAAGGCGCGAGGTAACACGGAATAGCATTCGCGACAGATGCTCGCTATCATCTCTCGCGATGGCGTCTCGCGAACAAAAGAAGGGTTTCCTTCGTATATGATTGCACGGACGTCAGGGGCGCACAGAGAGACACGAGAGTTTTCTTTACAGAACATTTTTTTCCCTTCTTTTATTTTCTCTCGCATGTTTACAGAATAGTTTTGAGCGTAGATTTTAGTTATATTTTAATTCCAGTATTCGTAGTTCAATTTTAACTAAGAGTTCAAATATTTCTTCCGGATTCAAGTCGCTACAATTGTTCTTCGTGGATTCCTACGGTTTTATTTATTTAATTCAGTTTATGTTATTCTTATTTATTTATTTCTATAGTAATTTAATTATGCGTAGCTAAATTCCTTATTGATCATAGAGTTTTTATGTCTGATTAGATTTATATGATTGATCTGTTGATACTGTTTTGCCGTCCCATTCATAATTTATGATTCTTTGCTTTAATTCTCATGTGTTGGTATCTTGTCACAGCCCGGTTTGGCTAAACCTTACAAGACCGTGACTTGGGGTTTGGGTTAAGTGAATATGAAAAGAATAAGGTTTTCAACTCATTTCATCTACGAGGAAATATAGATGTTTCAAACAGAAACGAGAATCATGATAGAGCAAAACGACTTTTAGATATATATATAAGAAGGTTTCACGGTTTCAACAAAACAGCAGCTTTTACAAAGCTAACATAGTAACAAAAGATAACAGAGTCTCAAGAGTTTAGCAACAAAATTAAACGTGTGAGACATGCATATGGAGATGCATTCTCAAGGTGAACCAAAAATACTCATACTACTTTGACAAAAGATTCCACTCAACTCCGCTCTGTTCCATCACCTGCTCAACCTGCACATTTAAAAATAAATATGCAGGGCTGAGTACAAAGATGCCTTCAGTGGACACATGCCGAAAATATTTTTACTTTACGAAATATTATCGCTTACGTCACGAAGAGACACGAGGTTTTGTTTGAAAAGGCCTGTGCTTACTAAATCATTTTCATTACTTTCACAAAACATCGCTGGCGGGCATTTTCACATCACAACATATATTCCAAGTCGGCATATGGATTAACGTGCGGGAGGATGCCTCCTTCACTCGGACGCACGATCGACCGCATGTTCAGAGGTGAATCATCGGCCGTAACTCGGTTCGTGTGAAGTGTACACAACCCCTAGCTAGATTCCCTTCACCTCCGACTTAGGATCCGAATTGTAATACTTTTCTGTTGCCCTGTGCAACCCGAATGGACATATACAAAACATAAAACATTTTGGCGAGACAATATCGTATCTCAACTTTTGCAGAATAAGAAAAGCAGTAAAGTAAACTTTTGTAAAAATCATTTTTCAAGAAAGCTCATAATTGGTTTTGGTAAGAAAGCCCACCTCGGGAACTTAAAGTTCCTACGTCACTAGTAATTAATTGTCGTCTTCTTTCTCCTCTGAGCATGACCCTTTTTCAACGTGAGAAACGAGGTTTAGTACATCGCTATACTTTTCGATAATCATCGATCCGAAAACAACGGAGATACTACATTAATCCTTTTTAACGTCAAGGATCCTATTTTCATACCTTAACCACTATTATACTTATTGCGTCTCGAAAAGATATAATATCCTATCTTTTCATTCCTTCCTCAGTTCAAACCATTCAGTGTGACGTATGAATCTTAATTTCATACCTAACGTCGTTACGTACTAACTTTACTTCTCAACTTACATGCATACTTAAATTTTATGTATTCACAGTCGTATTTTCCTACGTCTCAACTTTTCACGTATCATATCGTATGATTCACATATCACGTATCACGAGATGTCATATTCTTTCATTTTCATGATTTTCGAAAATTCCATATATATATATATATATTTTGAAAATTTTTACATAATATATATTATTTATCATATATCAATAATATGACATAATTTTCATCATACAGAACTTGTACATCAATATTTTCATATGTTTGGTTATTTTCGAAAGTTTTCATATATTTTCTCAAAATTTTCACATAAAATTATACAATCTTAAACATGAATAATTATCATTATTTCATGTTCCAAACAATAACTAAAATTCATGTACATCAACATATAACCCATGCTTAATTTCGGTCATGACATAGTACTTTTAATACATGCTTAACTTTGTACTAAAATCATAATTCATGCTTATAAACATCATATAAACATATTTAATTCATAACTTCGACACATAGCAAAATTTTCACGTATTTCACATAATTTTCGAAAGTATGTAACAAAACATATCACATATGATTTCCTAATATTTTTACATAAAATAATAAGAAGTGTAGAGTTTCTAACCTTCTAGTTGATTTTGATCGACGTTTACGTTGTTTTTCGAACTACGATCGAAGAGAACTCTTGGGAACACTCTCTATTTTTTTCTCTCTATTTTTCTCTCTAATTCTTAGTGATTTTCTGTTATATGGTGTATAGGGGGTGGGGGTCTCTATTTATAGATGTTATAAAGTGATTTTAATCATTACTTTATAAAACATCTTAATATAAAGTCAAAATTACAACTCCTTTATCTCCTTAATTTTCTAACCCTATAAGTTGTCATTGAGTCATTTTGATCTTATCTTATAATTTAATTATTCATCTTATCTTATCTTTTTGAAATTATAACATATCTAGTTGTAAAATCAAAATTTACAACTCATACCTTATCTTATACCATTTTCGGCCACCTCCATAACTCATGAGACAATTATTTTGTTTTATCCTATAGTTTATTATGCTATTTTATTATTTAATTAATGTATCTTATATCTATTATATAATAAACAAATTATCACTTTATATAATATATATGTGTGTGTTCGGCCACCCCTCTTTCATTAGGATAGAATTTTATTTTTTTCTATATCATATACTATAATATTATCATGTAATAATATCATATTTGAAAAGTCAAAGTTTTTAACTTAGGATAAGATGTCATTTTCAAAGAGTTTTAAAAATATTTCCAACCTTATACTATAGTCAATAATTTCGGCCATCCTCATTAAAAATCAAAGGCTACTTGTTTAATTTGATAACCATCTCTACTTTACACCTAATATACCTTATCTTTATAATTATGACCCCTCATTAATTAAAGCATGATATTTATATTCATTTCACACCTAAAATTCAAATATTTCGGCTCTTATTAAAATAATGTGCCAAATATTTTATTTTTCTCTAATTAATAACTATATGACATAATAATAATCTTAGATGATAAAATAAATCATAGGAAAATTAATTAAGATCATTTCTATGTACTATAGTAAAGTTATCGGCAAATAATTCGAAATTATAGATAAATTATCAAACTATTATTCTTTTTATAACCAATATTATTTTCATGAGTAATTACATAAATTTAATGATATTATATCATAAAATAAATTTTTAGAACACTTCTAAGCAATTTCCCCAAATTTTCGAAAATTAGGGTTTCTAGGGTTTTATTTTTATAAAATCCTATTCTTACCTTATTTCTTTAATTTCGAAATTCATACTACTTTCTAGGGGATAAGATTGATCTAGAATCATGATATTTATCAAGTATATAATTTAAATAAATTATTTAATACATTTATCACATAATATTGTGATTTTCGAAAAATCACATAAAATAATGGCTAATTTTTCGAAAACTATGAGCTTCTAGAAACAAATATTATCTCCTATGATACTTATCACATTATCACACATTTTTATGAGATAAATACTATCCCATGCTTAGTCATAACCTTATCTTATCTTTTTATAAAATATCATAACATTCTTATCTTAAAAATGTCATTTTCAAACCTTATCATATACACCTATGATTTTCAAAATTTATGCATGATGTACAAGATAATTATCTTATCATATACTATAAGATAAACATGACAACTCATCACATAATATCAAGTGATCACATATTAAATCACAAATTAATCCTTTATTCTTTAAATTTTTGAAAATCACCATTAAATAAGGAAAAATATTTCTTTTTCTTCCTTAGTGTAAATAATATCCCAAATATGCTTAAAAACATATTTAAAAATTATTTCGTTCAAATTTTCAAGAAAAATTTTGATTTATTCAAAATCGACAATTCAAAGCGTTCACTTTCATACTCGTTTCTATCGTACTGTTCCTTCTTTATTTTCGAAATTTTTAAGCCCATAAATTCGGGGTATTACATATCTGACCAATATTGATGCATGCTAGTTATGTGATTGATGTCCTGGCGGAATTAATTGCATAGTCGATATCTTGATTTCATAATACAGTTTTTACCTTGAGACCTGGCGGAGATAGGTGAACTGTAGGAGGTTAAATCTTTGTATGCTTTTGGTAATTAGCTTACTTCTCTTGAGACCCGACGGAGATAGAGTTTAGGCTAACCTACTACTATAGGCTGTCCTGGCGGAAACTATAGTTACATTAGTGATCCTTCATATGAATGCGGATTAAATTGGTAAACAAATTAATAGGTTAATTGTGTGAATCTGGTTAGGTTAAATACATCCCTAGGGTCAGTCTTCTATATATGGTTTTATTCCTTATTTATATTTTGAGTCTAGTTTTATTATTATATCTCTCTTGATAAATTGTTGCCTGAATAATAATCAAGATTCTGTGTTGATTATTTGCCGTGTTCTCGAGTCGCAATCCCTATGGATACGATATATATACTTGTTTTTTACTATCAATTTATTTTGGTAGAAATATAGCGATCATGCATCTCGACAGTTGAAGCCACATGAACTAAATTATCCTACACACGATTTGAAATTGGCAGCAGTAGTTCATGCTTTGAAGATTTGGAGACATTACCTTTATGGGGGTAAGTGTGAGATTTATACTGACCACAAGAGTTTGAAATACTTTTTCACGCAAAAAGAGCTAAACATGAGACAACGAAAGTGGTTGGAGTTGGTCAAGGACTATGATTGTAAGATTTTGTACCACCCTGGAAAAGCAAATATTGTGGAAGATGCACTTAGCAGAAGGATGAATACAAATCCTGTAAGAAGGTTAACTCAACTAGAGGAGTTGGTGAAAGATTTTGAAAGATTGAGTCTTGAAGTAGTGACCACACCTGAAGAAGCAGATGCTATTATCTCAGCTTTGGTAGTACGTCCAACGTTGCGAGATAGAATTCGAGAAGCTCAAAAGGACGATGAGTTCCTACAAAGGATGCTAGCTAAGGAGGTGTCTGATGATCCAAGAGGATTTTCAGTTCTGCATGATGGGACACTTGCCTATAATAAGAAAATTTTGAGTGCCAGCGGATGAGGAGTTGAGAAAAGAGATAATGGATGAGGCACATCGAACTGTGTACACAGCACACCCTGATAGCACAAAGATGTACCAAGATTTAAAGAAGAGTTTTTGGTGGTATGGCATGAAAAGGTCAACTGCAAAGTATGTGGAGCGATGTCTGGCTTGTTAACAATTGAAGGCTGAACATCAAAGACCATAAGGATTGTTAAAGCCCTTAGAGATATCCAGAGTGGAAGTGGGAACACATCACTATTGATTTTGTAGTTCGACTTCCTAGGACTTTGAGAGGTAATGATGCAATTTGGGTGATTGTTGACCGTTTGACTAAGTCAGCGTATTTCGTGCCAATGCACATGACGTTTTCGATTGAAAAGTTTGCACAGTTATATGTTCGGGAGATAGTTCGACTTCATGGGGTACCGACATCCATTATATCTGATCGAGACCCACGTTTTACGTCAAGGTTTAGGGGCAGTCTACTCCTTGCTTTGGGTACAAAGTTAAAGTTTTCGACAGCGTATCATCCTCAGACAGACGGCCAGTCAGAAAAAACGATTCAAACTTTGGAAGATATGTTAAGAACTTGTGTCTTGGATATTGGAGGAAGTTGGGAGCCACACTTGCCGTTGATAGAGTTTGCTTATAACAATAGTTACCACTCCAGTATTGGTATGGCTCCTTATGAGGCACTCTATGGGAGAAAATGTAGATCACCTGTCTTTTGGGATGAAGTTGGTGAAAGAAAAATTTTAGGACTCGAGATGGTAGAAAGAACTGTAGATGTGGTCAAGAAAATTCGGGATAAGATTAAAGTTGCTCAAGATCGATAGAAGTCATATGCAAATAAGAGAAGGAAGATTTGCATTTTGAAGTGTGTGATAAAGTATTTTTGAAGGTAGCGCCAATGAAGGGAGTTTTGAGATTTGGTAGGAAAGTAAAGTTAAGGCCTCGCTTCATCGGACCGTTTAAAATTTTGGAAAAGATTTGAAATGTTTCCTATCGTTTGGCGTTATCGTCCAAGCTGTCATTCGTGCATAATGTTTTTCATGTTTCGATGTTGAGAAAGTATATGCATGACCCGAGTCATGTGGTATCTTATGGTGGTATATCACTTAATAAGGATTTAACCTGCGAGGAAGAATCCATCGCGATTTTAGATCGAAAAATCCACGAGTTAAAGAATCGGCGCGTGACTTTAATTAAAATATAGTGGAGTCGCCATGGACACGATGAAGCGACTTGGGAACGTGAATATGAAATTCTAGCTAAGTTCATGTCCCTAATAGCACCTGATAAGACAAATTTCGAGGACGAAATTTTTATTAAGTGGGTAGGGTTGTAACGCCCCACTTTTTGCTTGATTTATTTGCCTAAATTTTTAAATAATATACATTAGATTTGTGGATATTTGACATGCTCGATTTTTGTGTTGGACTTGAGGGAGTCCATAGTTGCGCCCCTAGCTAGAAAACGATCTTCATAATTTATTTTAGAGCCTTCGAATTTTACTTTACAGATATGGGCTAAGTAATAAAATAAATTTTGGGCTTATGAAATTATCAAATTATATTATTAAGTTTTGGGCTTATATAATTATCAAATTATATTATTTATCCTTAAATTGGGCTTTACAGAATATCTTTTTGTTGAGCCCAAGTTTTATTATTATGGAGAATCAAGTTTTAATTAATAAGAATTCTAATCCAAGTAAGATTCTTTATTAGGGTTTTATTTTGTATATATATATATATATATATATATATATATATACACACGCACACAACAATCTACACACCCAACACTCCACACACACACGGCACACACACAGAGCACTCACAAACACACAAATTTTTTGTTAAAAGCATCGATCAAAATCCTTTTTTCTTCTAGTAAGTTTTTTTTATATTAAACTTGTATTGATATTTTTCCGAAGCATGACTATGACGACATAAGAACATGCTTAGTCTATCTTTCACGGTTTTCGAAAATAGTTAATGCATTCTATCATGATTTGTTGTTATTTATTTATTTTTAAAATGTTGTTCTATATAGGTAAAATTTTGGGTGGCGAATCATAGCCTGTGTGGCGAATCATAGCTTGTGTGGTGTATCATTGCTTGTGTGGCGAATTATAGCCTGTGTGGCGAATCATAGCCTATGTGGCGTATCATTGCATGTGGTGTAGCCTGTGTGGCATATCATTGCCTGTGTGGCGTAGCCTGTGTGGCGAATCATAGCTTGTGTGGCGTATCATTGCCTGTGTGGCAGGATTTTTAAGCCGGTGAGGTTGAATATGATTGACTATTACTTTCTTGCGATTGATATACATTTGGACAAAAATAATGATATTCCTTATTTCCCACCACTGAGTACGTTTTTGTGCTCACCCCCTTTTTATAAAAAATGTTTTAAGGTAAGTGATCATGGAGCGGCGTGGCGGTGTGGGTGCGCCTAGTGGTGTTATGTTGCTTTTAATTCCTTCTAAGACTTGTGTTATGTTTGTTTAAATTCTTTTCTTTTATTTTCGTTGTTGGATTTGAGTTATTAGAACTCCAACTTATATCATGATATTAAGTCTTGCATAGTTTGCTTCGGGTCGTTGGTTGGTGTCAGTTCTTGGGCAAAGTTTAGACTTGAGTTTGTTGAATTCATTATTTGGCAGTTTTATTCAAGAGAATTTATATATTTAAAATAAAAAAAAATCACTTGACAGGTTTCCGCTTTAGCTATTTTATTTAAGAAAATAGTGCATTTTTAAATTATGAATTTAGGGTGTTACACAATACATCGGGCACACCACAACAAAACGGTGTGTCAGAGCAAAGAAATAAGACTCTCTCTTAGAGATGGTTAGATCAATGACGAGTTATGCAACCTTGCCTACTTCGTTCTGGGGGTATGCCTTAGAGACAATTGTTTATTTGCTCAATCTAGTATCGTCCAAGTCTGTCAACAAGACACCTTTCAATTTATGATTTGGGCGTAAGCCTAGTTTAAACCATAAAAGGATTTGGGACAGTCCAGTACATGTGCTGAACAAAAAGGCTGACAAGTTGGAGGCTAGATCTGATGTAAGGCTTTTAGTAGGATATCCCAGAGGAACGAAATGTGGTTATCTATAGTCCTAAGGATCAGAAAGTCATTATTAGAACCAATGCCCGATTCTTGGAGGAGGACTACATGAAAAACCACAAATCCAAAGTTGAAATCATTCTTCAAAATTGGAAAATGATCGCATTCCACCACCGATTCGTCAAAAATACAAGATATCGAGTCTAGTAGGAGGGATCAACACTAGATACTTCAAGAGATTGAAGTGGGTCGAGTTTCACTAGGGATACCGGTTGTACAAGGGCGCCTACCCAACAAGTTGTGCAAGAAAGGCAACCACAATTAACTGCACCTATCGTTGTCATTGTGCTAGAAACGCCTCGTCGTAATGGGAGAATTGTGTGACAACCTGATCTATTTATGTTCGTGGTTGAATCTTCGGGTTTAATCCCAATAGACGAATAAATTATAATCGACGCATGGACATACATCGAGGCGATACAAGACATAAATGAAGGAGCATGGCACACTGCTATGGACTTAAAGATTAAGTCCATAACCGTATGGATGTATACGAGAAAATACCTCTACCAGATGGCAATGGATCCATAAGTAGTAAGTGGGTATACGAGAGGAAGATAGATTTAGATGGAGAGATTTCGGCTTTTAAAGCGAGGCTTGTGACGAAATGGTACACTCAGATTATGCGGATCTATCACAATTATACATTTTCACCTGTAGCAATGCTCAAGTCCATCAGAAATCTTCTGACCATAGCATCTAACTTAAACCTTGAGGTTAGGTAAATGGATGTAAAAACCATTTTTTAAACGGTTACCCTGAGGAAGGTCGAGACATCTATATGCAGCAACCCGAAGGTTATGTGAACAAAGGATAAGAACATCTAGAGTGGAAGCTTAAGAAGTCCATTTATGGACTCAAGTAAGCTTCCGATTATGAAACTTACGCTTTGACGAGGTGGTAAGAACCTATGGTTTTACCCAATTACCTAGTGAGAGTTGCGTGTATAGTTTAGATGTCAATGATGACGTGATATTTCTTACACTTTACGTAGATGACGTCCTTCTACTTGACCATAATGTGAAAGCTGTTATCAGACGTAAATAGTTGGTTATCTGATCAGTTTCAGATGAAAGACTTAGGAGATGCAGCATACATCTCAAGGTTTATCGAGATCGCATGAGGAAAATATTAAACTTATCTCATCGCCTTACATCGACATCTTCGTCATTACTCATTTTAGCATGCACCACTAAGAAGGGATTTCTACCCTTCATACATGGCGTTCATGTATCTAAGGAGTAGTCTCTGAAGACTGCAAATGAGATAGAGGAAATGAGACACGTTCCCTACGCTTTCGCCATAGAAAATCATATGTATGCAATGCTGTGTACGATGCCCGATATCTGTTATGCGGTAGGCATAGTAGCAAGATATCAGTCTAACCCTAGACAAGCTCATTGGACTTCGATAAAGCATATACTCAAGTTCCTGAAAATGACTCGAGATTATTGGCTAGTTTAATAGGTAGATAGTCTAATGTGTTTGGGTTATTCAGACTCGGATTTCCAAGCTGACCGTGATGAGAAAAAGTCTATCTCAGGCTATATGTTTACCTTGGGAGGTGGAGCCGTATCTTGGGGGAATGCAAAGTAGCGGTGCATTGCAGACTCCACCATCGAAGCTGAATATGTGGCCTCATCAGAGGCTGCTAAGGAGGCAATATGGTTCAAGAACTACCTCATAGGTCTAGATTGGTACCTCGTTTGCCTAAGAGTATCATAGTGTTCTGCGATAACTCTGGTGCAGTAGCAAACTCGAAGGAATCACAGATCCACAAGGCGACGAAACACATAGAGAGAAAGTACCATTTCATACGAGAAATTGTACGATGGGGTGACGTGCTTATAGAGAAGATTGGTACTGCGGACAACCTAATTGACTCATTCACCAACAGCCTGCTGCAAATAGTCTACGACGAGCATGTTCGAGGACTTGGATTGCGCAAGATGGCCCCCACTTAGAAAGAAAACCTTTGTATAAGTGGGAGAAGTAAAGTGATGGTGTTATTTGTAATAGCTAGTAGGGAGACATATTGTATACTAAAAGTTTGTTTTAGTATAAATAGTAGATTGTTGGATTTGTATACTGAAAGTAGAATAGTTGATCTTGTATACAATATTTACTGTTACTACTATTACAATCTCATATCTGAATTATTTACTTTATTGCATATGTTATCCTATTATCTCGTACAAAAGTTAGATTATACAGTGTGTAGAAGATCAAAGAAGTTTGTATGATTGATTAAGCTAGTTGAGATATAAAAAGGATCATTGCTGAGACAACTTGAGGACAAATTGTGGGTATAGACTGCAGTATAGATAAGAAGTGACTTGACTTGGTTGCTTGTCTATGCTGGTACGTCTTGACGTATTGATGAATCACAGTGAGATGAGTTCTTCTATGACCATCGTGAAGAACCTAGATCTTGATGACTTTACGTTGATCTAAACATCGATAAGGTTTTAAGTGAGTATAAGTTACTGACCATCACTTTGACTTGTTATGGATGAGGGTTACTGTCGCGCCCTGATCCCTTAACCAGTAATTAGTTAAGCAATTAGGCTGTGACGAGTGAAAAACGAAAGAAAAGAAAGGAATAACAACAAACATCAACAATTTGATACTACATGTTAAACAAACATGGCAAAGAATATAAGTGTTCAAGCATGCTTCAACCACAATAATGATTTAACAACGGTGAGAGAAAATCACATAGAACCGTATAGGAGGTGAAATTTTGTAGTATTCTCCATAGAGTGCTCTCAATTAGTATTGAAAAATAGGCATCCGGACAGTTCAGAATATCAAAGCTGGAGTCCGCAATTAATCAAATATCCCAAAAATTCGCATATAAACACGAGTAAACACCTATGTGTTGCAATTAATTATATCGGTACATGCTAGTATATAATCAATGTATAATGAATTAAGTATCCAAAATAGATCATTGAGGAAAGAGTAACACTCCCTAAAAGAAGATCAGCGGTTGAGCATTCTCAAACTGTCTGACATTAAATAATAATAATAAGTTGTAAATCCACAAACTATTGTTCATTATGGAGAGGGGTCAGGGAAACATATTCAGTAGTTTGGTTGCTTAAATTAAATCCATTACTGTAAGTTTGATCTTCTTTCGTCCCTTGCAGGACTAACTTTGTCCAAATAAGGGCTAATAATTCCTTGAAAAACTCATCAAACTTTTCCAGAATTCCTAAATTTTGCAGCCGCTCTTTTATCTTCTTCGTCTTCTCTATTGATACAACAAAGATGCCAAACTCCGGAAAGCTTGCAACTTGAGCAACATTTAAGAAGAATTTACATGAATAACAGAGGCTCAATTTCTCTTCCAAAAGTCGGAGACTATTTTTCCTGTATAATGTTCATTTCGACTAGAATTCTAAACATTAGAACACCAACATATTGCCAAAACAATACAAGTTCAGCCTCTTCCGATTAATAAAAGGAAGACAACAACACCACTAGTGAAACAACTTGCTCAAGTGGCAGAATAGCAGAGGCTCAATCTCAACATATATTATCATTGTTCAATTGTGAGAGTTTCATGCTATGCTGACAACTAATGAACACTTTGTTTCTATTTTCTCATCAAATAGAATCACTAACTTGTGCATGAGGCCGTATACGAACAATTAGCAACGTTTCTAGTAGTCAAGTCTAGCTTTAAGCTCGAGTTTATGCAAAGCACTTCTCATCTCTTGTTTCGGAAAATTTGCTTTCCTCTTCATGGCTTTCTGTGAAAAGAAGAGAGGAGTTAGGTGATATATATCCTTAGATAATCAGATATGACCCAATCTTCAACACACCTCATGCCTGAAATACTTATCAAGCTTAATTTTTAAATTCGTGCATTCACCAAAAAACTTCCCAAGAGGATGATCCGTATGGCACTTATGGAATTCTGCAACAGGCAAGTCCTATTTGTAAGTTCTATATGCAATTCTTGCTTGCTTGCTAGAAAACAATCCAAACATTTTTTTTATTATCTAGAAATGGAAGGACAAACTTTAAACAGTTCAGGAATTAAGTCTGCAAAAAACACTAATCTAGTTCACTAAAATACAGTTACCTACCCCTAAAACCATCAATCACCCTTCATTAACTTCAAAACATAACATACCATCTGTATAGAAATTTTTTCGAATGGCAGTACTGCACCAGCAGGAGGAAAGATATTAAGAATTGTGCATTAACCAAAATAGCACAGATTTGCATAAAAGACATGACATAACAATCTTAGAACAGGAGTACAAGACCACCATCAAGATATTTCTTTCTACTGTATTCACCATTAATAATATAAGAAAATTAGATTTACGAAGACAGTTTGAATTATACAAGAAATATCAAATAAGTTAAGCCTAGTAAAACTGTTTGGTCAAATATATTATACTGACCATCAAACAACACTAATTTGGAAAGATTATCTTCCTCTCATAACTTACCTTAGCACACATTGGAAGCCTGTGGATTGTCAAAGGAGGATGCATTCTGCTCCTTTCGAATATTCTTGTATCTCACAGGATCAAAAATAACTGCAAATCATATGTGGATTAGATAAAGAATTTCCAAATGAGATTATACTACAACATTAGTAAAAAATTATTCGCAACAACACTTCCAAAAGTACATAACCAGCTTCATGTATTCCGGATCCAGTTCAGATCCATCGGATCCTATTTTTGAAGATTCAGATCTTGAAAAATGGATCTAGATCTATGTATCTGGATCGGATCCAGGATCTACTGTCATCCCTAGATGTGATAGACCTTCTATGTCGGCAGGTCAGTTGAGAATTAAGAAACGGGTTAGCCTTTTAGAGAAGGGAAGCTTATTTACTTAAAAAAATGGCGATATTGTTGGGGAGAATAATCCCCCAATAAGAAAAAAAAAATGTTAGTAAAAAAAAAAAGGAAGATAAAAATAAAGTTGAATTAAGAGTGACGCACACTCCATTAGAGATTGATGAACTTAATTGAAGTGAATGCACCATACATTGTTATGTAGTATTTTTGTTATTAAGAAATAGGTTAGAAACATGATTTTCAACCTTTATTTTAAGAGGAGCACTCCTATGTGGTTAACTGCACTGTGCGCGCAGGTTGTGTCACGACCCGACTACTTAATTAAATAATTAATCAAGTAATAAGGCTATGATGTAACAGCCCACTAATCCAAATGACGGATTAGCAAGGACTATTACTTGGAACGGGATTAAGAAACATAGGAATAGAATAGAATATCAAACTATGAGACATATATCAAGAAAACTTCTAGAACTTCATGACATTCAAGATAAAGCACACATAATTTACATATAAGACTAGACAATCAGATTTTTTACAAAAGGGTTCAACTGATCTGAAGGTAATTAGTTTCAAACTCAAAATATAACTCAGTGTTCGTTCAACGGAAAACATGTGAAGTACACATATGACGATGTGTATTCAAGGTACAAACTATCAGCGACAAAAGGTTTCTACCGCTCAACATCGCCCACATCATCACCACTCAACTCGCACATTTAAAATAAACATGCGGTCGAGTACAAAGTTGCACTCAATGGACTTATGCGAAAACATTTATCGTAATATCAATTACATCGCCCATCAAGAAACACGAGATTTTATTTGAAATGCTCGTGCTTACTAAACATTTTCTATCATTTTCATAAACTTGCTCGGCGGACATATTTTACATCTCAGATGATCCATATCACATCTCATATAACGTCATTTTGCGCCGTAGAAGGAGGCCTCCTTCCACGGACGCTGTGATCGGCCGAGTGAATCTTTCAGCACACAGTCACCATAGTGTACACGTTAATCCTTGTCAGGAATTGTCCTTCTAGCATAGGATCCGAATTCGATTTTCATTCATAGTTGTAACGAACCAACAACTTCATTATCATTCATAGTTGGCGAACCAACACTGATAGGATTCATACATAAGACATAAACATTTTGGGCAGGTAATTAAATAACATTTCATCATCATTTCTCAACAGAAAGCATCGTAAATAAGGACTTTTCATTTCGAAGAAAGCATCATAAATAAAGCATTTGTCATTTCGAAAAAAACCCACCTCATATATATGCTTCTCAAACGATCCCCTTCTTACTTCAACGATTACTTCCGCGCACACCTTTACGTAAGAAACTAATTTAGTACGTCGGTCGCATTTTTTTGAAATCGTCAAGATCTAAATTAACTCGATAACTTTCCAAATCTTTATTAAGATTTAGTAACTATATATATATATATATATATATATATTTTCTAAAAGATTTCGTATCCTTTAACTAAATTAGTACGCCTTTTCATTGAATAGTCTAACTTATACTTTTCATACTTCAATGGAGATGAAACATCGCCACGACTTCTTACGAATAAATTAGGTCAAACGTTGAACTCATATTGACATTTCTTGGTAGAATGATTTCAATTATGAAATCGATTCTTATAAAAGAGATATTCTTATATCTCTAATACGTTTACACGCCTTAGTGTATCTATTCAACTAAACTCATACTTATACTAGCGCGTAACATAACCTCGCTCACGCACTAACATACTAATACGCTTATACCTTAATCAAGTCATTTGACTTTCAATAACATATATTTTGCAACATTAACATACATAACTATTAACTTACATATATACACTAAATTTCTCATCGATTTCTAATCACGTCATCATAAGTCTCGATTTTTCATGTTATTAATTAAACATGCTCGAAAATACACATAAGTATGATCCAACTTAAACATAACACTTTGTTTTTCAAACCTTACGTCACTTAACAAAACGTTTCGACATAAACATAGTATACCTTGTTTTAAAAATCGTAGTATTTCTAAAACATATTTTTGGGATTAAATATGTGATTACACTTGGTAAAATAAATTTAAAACTCTAACTTTAAAATTATAACATTTTCGGTCCTTCTTGATTTTTTTTCAAGACTTATGCATAAATTCCTATAATTTCACATATCACACTATATTATCATATGATCAATAATATGTAATAACATTAGTCATAGAAAAATTGTAAATCATAATCTTACACTTTATGATTTTCGAAAATTTTGGAACAATACCTAAACATTTTTCAAAAATTTCAATTAATTTACACAACATATAATCATCATCATATATCAACAATATGTTATAATATCCAACATACACAAATCACACATCAATATACCTTAGTCTATGCTTTTCGAAAATTTTAGCATATGAACAATAAAATTTCCAAAAATTCTAATTAATTCATATAACACTTTATTATGATTATACATCAATAATATACCATAATATCATTCATACATAAATCATACATCAACATATGATTTTTTATGATTTTCAAAAATTTTGAACTATATACTAATGTTTTCTTAAAATTCTAAATAAATTCATACAAGCTTAAACATTACTAATTATCATTAATCCATGCTCAAAACAACAACTAGAATTCATTTCCATCAACATATGATCACTATATATTTTCGGTCCTAACATGGAATTTTATAACATGCTCAACTTTGTACTAAATTCATAATATATGCATATAAACATCATATAAACATATTTAATAAATAACTTAACATTTAAACAACATTTCTCAAATTTTCACAATAAATAACAAAAGCATATAACATAAGATTTTATGGGTGGAATTCGAAATTTTTTGCATATATAAGAAGCTCGTACGATTTCTAACCTTTTAATCGGAGTCGATTGTCAGCGGCAACATTTTTCTAACTTAAAATTTAGGAGGAAAGATTGATAAACTCTCTAAATTTTTCTCTCTAAGTTTTTCGGTTCTAATGAGTGAGAAATGAGAGAATTTTGATTTAATACATGATATATGGCATTGTCCATTTGCATACAAAATATCTAACGAAGTTGAAAATTATTACACTTTACAAGTCCTAAAATTTTCGGTCACTTGTTCTAACAAGAGACAAAAATTTTATCTTATCATCTCACACTTTAATAAGTCATCTTATCACATAATTAATACACATCCTTTTCATTTCCATCATTTTCACAAAATAAAGAAAATTCTTCTCTTTCTATTCCTTATATGCATCGGCCACCTCCTTAATGTGAGAAGTGAATTTTATTTGTCTTATACTAATATACAAGAATTAATATATATAATTATCAAAGCATAACCTATCACTTTCAATAGTTTTGAATTTTCTTATTTTTCTTCAAAATGAGTCAAATGTTTCGGCCATCTCAGACAAAACCCTCCCACTTGTTCAACTTGATAATACATTTTATCTTATACATTAATAAAATCTCACTATCATAATTATTACACATCATTATCAAGAGCATTAAATTTTCTTCATTTCACACTATGATCGCTCACTTTTTCTAACACGAAAAACGCGCAAGTATAAGGTAAGCAGAATATCGTATCCACAGGGATTGTAACACGAAAACACAGAAGCTAACTCAACAATAATTCATCATTATCCAAGCACGATTTGGTTTAATATGTTTAGGGCTTGGATATTAAATCCAAAGCAATAAGGTAATAACTTGAAAATAAACTAAAGCGGTAAAAACTCAAAGAGATAATAAGAGAAAGACTAACCACGGGATGCATAAATCCTACCCACAACGTATGTTTATCCCGCTTCCTAATAACCAATTTTAATCCGCATAAGATGAAAGATCACATATGTAACCAACAATTTCGATTCGACAATTGTGGCGGTTGATTACTAATTTTTCCACATTCATGCGTCTAGGTGAAAATAAGCAACTCAAAAGGATCACAAAGAATATGCTTCCTCTGAATGTTCCTATCTCAACTACGACTCGAGGTTTATCCGTATCATGTATTCATTGAGATCGATTGACAATTAAAGCGGTTAAGTATTTAAGCGTCGACTATGATATGCATCAAGATTGATCAAATCAACATATATAATTAAGCACCAAGAATCATGAATCAATGCACGGAAGGTAAATAACAATAGCGAGGAATCACAACATATAGGATAGAATCATGCAAACCCCATGATTTGAGCGAAATTTAGCTGACATAATTAACGGAGTAAAATACTAATTAACCATAAAACAAGAATTAAATAGATAAAACCCGTAGGGTGGCGTACGAAGAACAATCGTTGGGTTCAAATCCCAACCTCGGTGAAAACGAAAAAGATGCAATCGTTCGGACGGCGTTCCAAAGCGATAACAAATCGTAGAACTAATGTAGAATGATAGAAAACTAATACTAGAATGAATCTAAATCAAAACTAAAGTGAAAATATGTGGAAAATGATGAAAAACTGAGGAAAAACGTCCAAAATCGCGATGGGGAAGGTTGTGGGCGCGGTGAGCCTATTTATAGAATTAGCATGAAACCCTAATTTTGAAGTCTCACGCCTCATGACCGGGCTCATGATCGCGAGCTTGGTCGCGAGGAACATCCTCGCCACCGGTGGTCTCGGGTTCTCGGTTGGGTCTTGGCGCGGCTTGCCTCACGACCGCTCGTGGTCGCTAGGTATGGTCGCGAAATCGGGTAGTAGCTCTTTTCGCGTTGGGAAGCTCGCGGGCACGTCTCGCGGCGCGTCATAAAGTATTTCCTCACGGCCGACCTAGCGGTCGCTAGGCGATCGTGAGCCATCTGTTTGCAGATCTTGCGCTGGCGCTGGCTGTGACGCGAGAGCGGTCGCTGAGCCTGTTTTCAACCTTCTCTTCGCTCGTGCCTCGTTCCATGCTTCGATTTTCGACTTATAAGCCTACAAAACACCAAAACGGAACCCAAGAGCAGTATCTTCCAAAAATATGTAAAAGCATTGAGATCCAAGACATAAACGCACTTCATTGATCTAAAATCATCTTTAAATATCAACAATAAACGTGTAAAATGCGCGTTTATCAAACCCCCCAAACTTAAAGCATTGTTTGTCCTCAAACAAAAACAAAACCAATAATAAAGAGAGACACAACAAAAGATCAACGAGCGTCAGCAAAGGTGATTAACACAATAACGCCTCAGAAATATCTCAAAGCTTAAAATCAATAGCGCACACGACGACATTAGTCAACTCGACAATGTACAACCATTGAAAGCAAAAATCTCATTCAATTCCACCCTCATAACGACATGTGCGTAATATATAGAGTACACTCAACTCATAAAGAAATAAAGGACGTGTATACACTCGATAATCAATGCAATGCAAAATCTCACCATAGGCTTGCCATTTCTCTAATATCTCCACCACGTCAAATGCGTTCAAATTAGGATAAAAAGGACTTTTCATAGGTTGTAATGTAGGCACATTGGTCAAGGTAGGATAATATATGGCTAAGTGACTCAAATATACCCAAGCACTCCATTTATATAATCAACTCATATGGACTTTGTCCATTTCCCCTTTTCTTTCCAACATGCTAATTCAATCATTTATGCAACTCATGGTACCATATACTATGATAATTGACTTCCTTTATGCTCACATTTTTCATAATTTTTCTTTTCTTTTCTTGGCTTTGTAATAGAGCTTATAGGGTATATTCTTTGTCAAACGGGTACCATCCTTTATCTTTTATCCCCACTTAGAATATAAAAACAAAATTTTCCTCCCATTTGATTTCCATATCCATCCTCACCTCCTATCATCCGGTTAATCGAAAGAATAAAGTCTAATAAAGGCTCAAAGAAGGCGACAAGCGGTACATATCATCATAGTGTTTGGGTCAATATGTGGTTTAGCAAAGATGGCCTTTTATCCTTTCCATATTCAAAACACATATTGCAGCCTCGACACAGAAAAACGGCAAGTTCTAGAAGATAATTACATGCACGATATCACACAATTAAAAGAAAATGTATCAAGATGTTTATACAGTTAAGCTCAAGTCTCACGGTTTTAAGCAAATGGTGAAAAACAACAAGCTAAGCAATCTCAAGCCATTCATGCTTTGTTTCCAAACACATCATGTGCACTATAAACAACATTTTTCAAAAAAATTCTATCATTATTAGAAACATGTATTAACACATTTTACTTCAACTCGTTGATCGACCGACACAACAACGCAAAGACACGACAAAAGCCCCAAAATATAACAACTTAACAAAACAAAGCAAAACATAAAAAAGGACTCTCAACCAAATCTAACTCGACCACTCCCCCCCAAACTTATAGTCAACAGTGTGCAATGGCGGCAATAAGGTTTGCAGAAGAGAGTGATTGGGAGAGATCTTACCTCAAATGTCGGGCTACTCCGGCGGTGGATAGAATCCTCGCCATTGATGATATACCTTGGGACTTAAAAATGAACAAACAAGACACAACAAAACAAAGAAAAACAAGAAAAACAAAACGAAAAGCATAAAGCACGTAAAATGTTGGGTTACCTCCCAATCAGTGCTAGATTTATCGTCGCTAGCTCGACGGTACCTCTCATCAATCGGGTGATTTGACAACTGTGGTCTTTCCAAACTTTTTCTTGCCCTTGTACTTAGCATTGACAACAGACCACCATTTAGTGTAAGAGTGGTTTCCTCCAAACGTAAACGAATCACTCGGAGTTCCATCCCGAGTCCATCTCTTCTTTCTAGCATCTTCATCGATGGTCGGTTGCCCTTCCTTCGCGAGACTTGACTAGCGATGCGATGAGTGATCGAATAGCAATTATCGGGCTCGAACTATCGTGTTGCTTGATGGCGTCATATATTGAAATCTTTAGCTCCTCATCATTGACACGAAATGTGAGGTCACCTTCCGCACATCAATCAAAGCACGACCAGTTGCTAGAAAAGGTCTACCCAAGATTAGTGGTTGATGCTTGAATTCAGGTATGTCTAATATAACAAAATCAGTAGGAAAGACAAAGTCCCAAATTCTTACCAACACATCTTCAACAATTCCCTTAGGGTATGTGACTGACCTGTCAGCCATCATCAATGATATCTTTTTTGGCTTCATCTTCCCTAGCTCCAGGCGGTTGAATACATTCAGTGACATCGATTGATGCTTGCTCCCAAATCGCACAACACATTGGGGAATGTGTGCTCGGCAATCTCGCATTCCGGTGTGAAGCTCCCTGATCTTTCTCGCTCGTGAGGTAACTTTCGTTGTAAGATGGCATGCATTCTTGAGATAGGTTAATTTTTCAAATTTACCCAATTTCTTTTGCTTGCTAACGCATCTTCGAAACTTCACATATCCCGGCATGTTTGGAGCGCTCAAAAGAGGTAGATTGATATTCACTTTTGAAATATCTCTTTGAATCTGTCGAACTCCTCATCATATTTTGACTTAGCTAGTCGACTTGGAAACGGAACCGGAGGGGCATACGTCGGAAATCTCAGAACTGGGCGTGCCTCGCGGTCTTCCTCGCGATCGCGAGCGCGGTCGCTAGGGACCTGCTCTACTTCGGCCGTCTTCTTAGCAGCTGGGCACGCGGTCGCGGGCTCTCTTCTAGCGCTCTCTGCCTGGTCTTTCGAGGCCGGGCTCGCGGTCACGAGCTCGGTCGCGAGGTAATTTTCTTTCTTCTTTGCGACCGCGGGGTCGCTCGTGTGCTCCTCGGAATGATTGGACGCGTGATGTCTCGCGGCCGTGCTCGCGGGCACGAGCTCGGTCGCGAGGTGCTCATTCTTTGCTCCTTCTTCGTGCGGGTGGTTATGATACGCTTTTCCACTCCTCGTCTGGATGGCGAAGCACTGATTCTTTGGGTTCACTTCCGTATTACTCGAAAATTGGCCCGTCTTTTGTCAGTGCATTACGAGCGGCTATATCATCAATTTGATTCTCTATCATCTTCATGTGTTTGCCCATGGCTGCTATAGTGGATTCCAACTGTGTTATCCTCTGGCCAGTAGTACTGATGAATGAATTCTTTTGAGTCGTCAGTTGTTGGTTGCTCACAACCAACCGCCGCATCATATCCTCTCGGCTCGCTTCGCCTCTTAAATTACTCCATTCAGACGGTGACTCTTTGGAGGTTGTTGGAAATTATTGGGGTTGGCATACGATAGATTTGGATGATTCACATTGTTCGGATTGTATGCGGATTTTCCTCGGGGCAGTTCATTTGATTTATATAGTTCACATCCTCCGTCTCGATCGACTCTTCAAAAGAGTAAACTTTTTCATGAGCTCGTTATATTTCGAGTCACTCTCTACAGCATCTGCTTTCGCTACGGGTGTTCTCTCCATTGGCCACTGGTAGCTGTTGGCAGCCATCTCTTCCGAAATTCGGCTAGCCTTGTCCACTCGATGATTCAATAAGCACCCCCTGCCGAAGCATCTACAATACTTATCGTGTGCTGTGTCAGCCCACTGTAGAACTGCTTGATCTGCTGCTCTTTGGAGAATCCGTGTTGGGGTATCTTCTCAGTAAGCCTCTGAATCTCTCCCATGCATCGAATAGTGACTCGTCTCCTTGTTGGCAGAAATGGGAGATCTCGGCTATGATCTTCTGCGCTTTTGCCGGCGGAAAATATTTCGAGAGAAACTTCTCACAAAGTTTCCCCCAATTGTCAATCCCGGTTCGGTCCAAGCTCTTGAACCAATCTTTCGCCTGGCTGCGCTGAGAATCCGAACATGCGCATCCGGATCGTGTCTTGTGGCATCCCATTCTGCTTGATGGTGTCACAAATGTCGAGATAAGTCTCGAGATGGGCATTCGGGTCTTCTGTAACTCCTCCCCAAACTGCTCTCCTTGCACCATGCTGATCATGGCTGGTTTCAGCTCAAAATTGTTTGCATTGACTTCCGGGCCCCATCCGCCTCCTTGGAATTGCTCGGTGGGAGGTCGGTACATGTAGTTCAGAGGTCTCGTCTTTAGAACAGGGACAAGGAGTCCCATATTCGCCATCTGGCGCTGCATCTCTCAGAACTCGCCGGAAGACGTGCACTGCTGGGAGGTATACCCCCATCGGGAGGAACACCCCCGTTGTTCGGAATTGCTGCCATTTCTTGCTCTCTCCTTTCTCGTCTCCTCCTCCTCTGAGTGCTTTCGATCTCGGAATCTAAATATTTTTCAGGAGGTCCCTGAGATCTTGTAATCATATACTACCTGGAGAAAAAGAGAGAACTTAACTCTGGTAAGAATAAATAAATATAATAATATATGACTTGAATTAATAACTCCAAATCGTCAAATTATTCCTATGTGATCTTAACAATCCCCGGCAACGGCGCCAAAATTTGATCGCTCACTTTTCTAACACAAAAACGCGCAAGTATAAGGTAAGCAGAGTATCGTATCCACATGGATTGTAACACGAAAACACAGAAGCTAACTCAACAATAATTCATCATTATCCAAGCACAGATTTGGTTTATATATGTTTAGGGCTTCAGATATTAAATCCAAAGCAATAAGGTAATAACTTGAAAATAAACTAAAGCAGTAAAAACTCAAAGAGATAATAAGAGAGAAAGACTAACCCTAGGGATGCATAAATCCTACCCACAACGTATGTTTATCCTGCTTCCTATTAACCAATTTTAATCCAGACAAGATGGAAGATCACATATGTAACCAACAATTTCAGTTACGACAATTGTGGTAGTTGATTACTAATTTTCCCTATTACTGTTACGTCTCTAGGTGAAAATAAGCAACTCCAAAAGGATCACAAAGAATATGCTTCCTACGAATGTTCCTATCTCAGCTACGACTCAAGGCTTATCCGTATCATGCATTCAAGATCGATTGACAATTAAAACGATTAAGTAATTAACTGGTAACTATGATATGCATCAAGATTGATCAGAAATCAACACATATAATTAAGCACCAAGAATCATGAATCAATGCCTGAAAGGTAAATAACAATAGCAGGAATCACAACATATATGATAGAATCATGCAAACCCTAGGATTAGAACATAAATTTAGCTAGAGATAATTAACGGAATAAAATACGAATTAACCATAAAAACAAGAATTAAATTGATAAAACCCATAGGGTGGCGTCTGAAGAACAATCGTTGGGTTCAAATCCCAACCTCAGCGGAAAACGGGAAAAAGATGCAATTCGTTCGGACGAAAACGTTCCAAAGCGATAACAAACCATATAACTAATGTAGAATGATAGAAAACTAATACTAGAATGAATCTAAATCAAAGCTAAAGTGAAAATATGTGAAAAATAATGAAAAACTGAGGAAAACGTCCAAAATCGCGTTGGGGAAGGTTGGGGCGAGAGGTGAGCCTATTTATGAATTAGGGGTGAAATCCTAATTTTGAAGTCGCCACCACGCCCGCGACCGGGCTCATGGTCGCGAGCTTGGTCACGAGTGAACATCCTCGCCGGTGGTCTTGGGTTCTCTACTGAGTGCGTGCTCATGCTTGCCTCACGACCGCTCGCAGGCACGTCGAAAGCGCTCTTTTCGACGCTGGGAAGCTCGCGCACGCGTCATAGTATTTCCTCGCGGCCGACCTAGCGGTCGCTAGGCCGGTCGCGAGCCATCTGTTTTGCGCGCATCTTGCGCTCGCGCTCGAGCTAGCGGCCGCGAGGGCGATCGCTAGGCCCTGTTTTCAGCCTTCTTTCGCTCGTGCCTCGTTCCATGCTTCTGTTTTTGACTTATAAGCCTACAAAACACCAAAACGGAACCCAAGAGCAGTATCTTCCAAAAATATGTAAAAGCATTGAGATCCAAGACATAAACGCACTTCATTAATCTAAAATCATTTTAAATATCAATAATAAACGTGTAAAATGCGCGTTTATCACACTACTAAGTGTGAATTTTCGGTACTTTAGTGCACAAGGTGTTACAATTTTTTTATCTTCCATTTAATAGATATGTGACATAATAATAGTCTTAGATGATAAATTAAATCATAGGAAAAATAATTAAAGAACAATTCTATGTCACACTTTGAAATTTTCGAACACTTAATCAAAAATAAGAATAAATTATCCAATCTTTATTCCTTAAATCACTATTATTATTTTAATGAAGGATTATATAAAAATAATGCTCTTATTTCATAAAATAATCATAGGACTTTAAATATTGAAATTCTCTAATTGTTATACTAAGTTTTCGAATCGCCTCAAAACGTTGACGTTCGAATCGTCTCGATAATCGAATTATCTCAAAAATGTTAAACATAAAGTCATAATCGTCTTATTCATTCTTTTTATAATAAGGAATTAAATTCTAAGCTTCGTCGCCTAGAAATAACGTAAGACTAACTATCGAAACTTAATCGACGTTAGAATTATACTTTCGAAGGAATAATATAAACTATATTCCTTAATTCACTAATCATTAGTGAATATGATATTAAAAATTCTCGTATCATGGATAGTCGAAATCGAGCTTCGATAATTTACTATTTCAATTATTGAAACTAAACCCTAATTTACGATTTAATTATCGTAATTTAGCTTTAAAACTTTGGGATATTACATTCTACCCCCTTAAAAGAAATTTAGTCCTGAAATTTGCATACCTTAGAAAAGTTTGGGGTATCGTTCCTTCATGGCATCCTCGAGTTCCCACGTGGCCTCCTCTTGTCCATGGTGTCTCCATAGAACTTTCACTAGAGATATGGACTTGTTTCTTAAATGTTGAACCTTACGATCTAAAATAGCCGTAGATTCTTCTTCATAACTCATATCTGGGTTGAGGATCACGTCGTCATGATGGATCACGTGTTTTGGATCATACACGTACTTTCTTAATTGTGACACGTGGAAAACATTATGTACATTCCCCAAACTTGGCGGAAGTGCCAATCTATACGCTACTGGGCCTATTCTTTCAAGGATTTCGTAAGGTTCTATAAAACGTGGTCTCAACTTTCCTTTCACTCCAAATCTTATAATTCCCCTCGATGGAGAGACCTTAAGAAAGACTTTATCTCCGGACTCAAATTGCAGTTCAGATCTGCGCGTATCGGCATAAGATTTTTGTCTGTCCTGAGCTTCTTTTATTCTTTGCCTGATTTGACGGACAATTTCAATCATCTTACTTACTGTGTCAGGTCCTAAAACTTTTCTCTCACCTACTTCATCCCAATAAAATGGTGATCGACACTTTTTTCCATACAATGCTTCATATGAGGCCATATCGATCATTGCTTGATAGCTATTGTTGTAGGCAAACTCAATAAGTTGCAAAACAGGTTCCCAACTTGCACCTCTATCTAACACCACTGTTCTCAACATATCCTCAAGAGTTTGTATTGTCCTTTCCGGTTGTCCATCTGTCTGTGGGTGGAAAGCTGTGCTAAAATTCAACTTCGTGCCCAATTCTTTTTGTAAGTTAACCCAAAATCTAGAAGTGAACTTTGAATCTCTATCCGATGTGATGGATTTTGGTACCCCATGTAGGCGCACGATTTCTTTTATGTACAACTGAGCTAACTTATCAGATCCATGAGTAATCTGAATACGTAGAAAATGTGCACACTTGGTGAGTCGATCCACTACTACCCATATAGCAGTGTTACCCATTTTTGACTTTGGCAATCCCGTCATAAAATCCATTCCTATGTCATCCCATTTCCATTTGGGTATTTTCAGAGGTTGCAACTTTCCATAGGGTCGCTGATGCAATGCTTTCACTTGTTGGCAAACAAGACAACGTTCGACAAAGAGGCTACATCTCGTTTCATTCCTTCCCACCAAAACTTTTCTCGTAAATCCTGATACATCTTAGTGCTACCTGGGTGGGCAGTATAAGGAGTATCATGAGCTTCACTCATGATTTCATTTCTCAATTCATTATTGTTTGGAATGCATAACCTTTCCTCAAACAATATAGCATTGTCAGGTGCTTCCTTAAAATCTTTCAGCTCATCAGTCCTCACTTTGACCCTTATCCTTTCAAAATTTTCATCTTTCCTCTGTTATTCTATTATCCTTTTCCTAAAGTCAGACGTCAATGTGAGTGTGGAAATACAACTCCTGATCGTCTCTGGTTGCTCTACTATTTCTATCTTCATTTTCTTAAACTCTTCAACGAGTTTCTCTTCCCTTGTAACGAGACATCCTAATTTGGACTGACCTTTACGACTTAAGGCATTAGCTACCATATTTGCCTTTCCTGGGTGATAATTTATACCACAATCGTAATCTTTTACTAATTCGAGCCATCTCATTTGCCTCATGTTCAAATCTCTTTGCTCGAAAAAGTACTTCAAACTTTTGTGGTATATGAAAATCTCACACCTCACTCCATAGAGATGATGTCTCCAAATCTTTAGTGCGTGTACTACTGCTGCTAGTTCTAAGTCATGAGTTGGGTAATTCAATTCATGTGGTATAAGTTGTCGTGATGCATAGGCTATCACCTTTCCCCCTTGCATTAGCACGCAACCAAGTCCGTTTTGGAAGCATCAGTATAGACCACATACTCTTTGTTTGCTTCTGGAACTGCTAGTACTGGTGCACTAGTTAACTTTTCTTTGAGCTTTTGGAAACTTGCCTCGCATTCATCAATCCAAGTAAATTTGATTCCTTTTCGGAGTAGCTGTGTCATCGGTCTTGCTATCTTAGAGAATCCTTCAATGAATCTCCGATAGTAGCTAGCTAATCCTAAGAAACTCCTGATTTCATTTTAGGTCGTTGGCGACTTCCATCCTTGCACGGCTTCAACCTTCGCCGGATCTACTTTGATTCCTTCTGACGACACAATGTGTCCAAGGAACATTACTTCCTTAAGCCAAAATTCACATTTGCTGAACTTGGCAAAAAGTCGTTCAACTCTTAATGTTTGCAAGACAGTTCTCAAGTGTTCCTTATGTTCTTCCTCGTTCTTCGAATAGATGAGGATATCATCTATGAAGACTAAGACAAATTTGTCTAAGTACGGGTGGAACACTCTATTCATGAGATCCATGAATACGGCTGGTGCATTTGTTAGTCCGAATGGCACAACTATAAACTCATAGTGGCCATATCTTGTTCGGAACGCCGTTTTGGATACATCTTCTGGTCGCACCTTGAGCTGATGGTAACTCGATTTGAGATCGATTTTCGAAAACACACTTGCTCCTTTTAATTGATCGAACAAATCATCTATCCTTGGCAATGGATATTTGTTCTTAAGTGTCTGCTTATTTAGTTCTCGATAATCAATGCACATTCGCAAGAACCATCTTTCTTTTTGACAAACAGGACAGGTGCTCCCCAAGGCGATACACTAGGTCTGATAAAACTTAAATCCAACAACTCTTGAATTTGGATTTTTAGTTCTTCCAATTCCTTTGGAGCCATTCGATAAGACGCTTTCGACACTGGGGCTGATCCTGGTTCCAGGTCGATTGTGAACTCTAGCTGCCTGTCAGGGGATAATCCTGGTAAATTATCGGGAAAGACATCTTGAAATTCCCAAACAATTTCCACATCTTCGACCTTTATTTCCGCTTTCTCTTCTCCGTTTAGGTAAACAAGGAATGCTCGACATCCTTTTTTGTTCATCATTCTCCTTGCCTGTAGTGCAGATATAATTGGTACCTTCTTCCCCATGTTGATTCCGTGGAAACTCGTAGCTTCTTTTTCGGGAGATTGGAATGGAATCTTCATCTCCTTGCACAGGATTGTGGAATGGTTTTCGGCTAACCAATCCATTCCTAGAATTATATCTACGTCCCCCATATGTATTATGTTCAAGTTGTTTGCTAGCACATTAAGTGATCCTAGGTGCAATTCTAAGTTCGAGCAAACATGTGTGACAGTCATAATTCCTCCTATGGGTGAGGAGATTCTCATTTCCTGATTTTCTTGTTTTGATTTAAGTTCTAGCATATCTACACATGCTTTTGCGATGAAAGAATGTGAAGCACCCGTATCGAACAAAACTATAATAGGTATGTTGAGAAGTTTTCCCATACCTTTCAGGTTTCCCTGGTTTTGTTCGTTCTGCCTTCGATGTAGACCATAAGCTCTAGCCTGTGCCGATTGTGGCTGGCGGGGTGGTTACCGTTGCTGATATTGTTGTTGCTGCCGTGGCTGCTGCTGTCGTTGCTGTTGTGGTTGTTGTTGGGGCTGATATTGTATGGCCCTAAGTGGTTGGGCATGGCCTGGTTGATTTGGCTTTCCCATTCCTCCCGGGCGTACTCCTGGGAATTCATTCGCATAGTGGTCCTTCAAACCACATTTATAACAACTATTATTGCCCGCTAGGCACACACCCTTGTGCAGTTTATGACATTTCGGGCAAGGAAGAGTCCTCATTTGTTCTTGTGGACCTCCCATTGGTGTGGAAAATATCGGCCTTTTCCACCCTTGCCCTTATGGTGCCATGTTCCCCTACGATGGCCTCTTGTTGCTTGAACTTCCAAAATTTCCTCGGTTGTAGTTGTTGAAGTTTCCTTCCCACTTTCTCTTGCCTTTGTCACCAGCATTATGTGACTGAGTATGTGTCGGCTTATCTTCAGGCATTGTTGCCTCAATATCCAGTGCACGGTTGAGCGCTTCTGTATAAGTCAAGTCATCGTGACTAGCAAGAGACATTCTTATCTCATGCCTTAATCTAGATCGAAACTTTTCTGACATTTTCATGTCAGTATTCACTTGGTCTGGAGCATATCTCGACATGTCGCAAAAGATACGATCGTACTCGTCACTGACATTCGTTCTTGTTTCAGATTGAAGAACTCATTCTCCTTTTTCTTTCTATAACTCTTAAGGATGTATTTTTCATGCATCTCTGTCTTGAAATCCTCCCAAGTGAAATAATCCATTTGTTCCGGTGTCATGGTTTTCCTTCTGGCCTCCCACCAGAAATCCGCAGGTCCGGTGAGTTGAAATGTAATGCAAGATAGACGTTCTTGTGCTGTACAGTGGAGAAAATAAAAATTTCTCCATTGCTCTTACCCATTATTCAGCGTCATCAGGTGGAGGTGGGGGTGGCAATGGTATATCGTCAACTTCAGGTCGTGGAACTCGCCCCTTCCCCTACCTCTTCCCCTGCCTCTTCCTCTAACTCTTTGCTCAGGTTCACGTCTAGGCGGCATTCTGGTATTGTAAAGATGTAATTAGCATTCCACATATCGTTTATCACAATTTACACATACATAGCACTTCATACAATCTTATCATAAAACAACGTTATTAAGATAATTCATTCTTTTCATACTCATTTTGCCGTAAAAGCCCATCTAGGATCATCATACATATATAGGAAAATGCCTCAAAGAGGACTGTTATGTACAAGTCATCAGAATCAAAAGAAAGTCAAGTACATAATGCGATGCTTCTTCTAACTAAACCATCATCAACTAACATACTCGATTACAGAGCATTACAAAATACTATGCTTCTGTATCCACTACTATGACATAGCTAAACACACTTCACACATACTACTCATATACTATCTCAAGGCATAGCATTCCATTTTTGTTGTTCATAGCTTCTACCATTCATCAAACCTATCGTCTTCACCATTCTCCATATTTTCATCAGGGTTTTCATCATTCTCCTGATTCTCATCTTCGTTCGGGTCTTCTTCCGGGTCTTCTTCCTGCTCTGGGTTCTCATCCTCTTCTGGATCCTCCTTTGTATCCTCTTTTGAATCTTCTTCACGGGCACGTGTACGAGAAGGTCCTGCTCCATCGTCTCCTATAGCAAACACATCACGTACATGAACATAATCATCTCGGGGATCATGCACCCTTATGCGCGCTGTCTGTAGATAGGGTTCTGCTGGAGACGGTGGCACCGTCATCGGTGGCAAAACAGGAAGTGGTGATCGGGTCGGATGTCCAACTGACAGTGGAGGAAAAATCGGCATTCCCAAGGCTCTCGGTCGTGATGCCCTTTCCACATGCGCAAGTCGGTTCTCGTCTTCCAGATACCTTGGCACTACAGGGTCGACCTCTCGAGGAACCTCCAGATACAACCACTCTGGTGACACATCACGCCAGGTGTACTCTCGTGGTGGAAGATATGGTCCTCTGGGTGCAGCCCGGTAAACACTGAAGACATAACTCAAGTGGCAGATGAACCTAGGCAGGTCCGCAATCAAATCATAGCTACCATCTGCACGATAGATGTAATCACCCGATATCTCCGTTGCATATCCTTCCCAATCACAAAGCGTCGAGTCAACAGACGCTTAACGCCGTCAAAGTCTGTCACGCCATACTCGTGGGTAGCCATCCAGTGGTGGAGGTAATGTGTCAGAAACTCCCATTACACTATCGCCCCACACCATCTTGTACGTACGGTATGCCCGGATAATCTCCTCTGGTGTAGCTCGTGGTCCTAACCTCCTCTTCGCTGTATATCGAGTCCTCGCCATCTTAAACAGACAATACTAGGGTAAATCAATCTGAACACATCTGATAAGCAGATAGGGCAATCCAAACATATATGTTAAGCAGATAAATCAATCTAAACATATCTGATAAGCAGATAAATGTTAACAAGGTTCTTACATTACAGCACACATCAAATCTCTACTTGTACTACGGAAGAATCTTACTCTCAAATAGCATTCTAAAATTCCTATCACACATTGGATTTCTCATTCTATGTAAATCATAAGACTAGCTTCAATTGATTCTTTGATCATGTCTTTATTTTGTTTCTAACGAAAAAGTTATAGTTAACTTGGAGTTCCGTCGCATATGAACATCCAAATGAAAGACTATACTCATGTCACTTATCGTATAGTGACATTTATCATTTCACAATCATCCTTCAAGTGTTGCCATCGTCATTTCTTCTCGATCCTTTGGTTTTCTTCACTTTGTTTTTGTTGCTCTTATTTGAAACTCGTATTGTTTTCGTCTCATCTTTGCTTTTGTTCTCATTTCCATCTTTACGCTTGTTCTCATGTCAACCTTTGCTTTTGTTCTCGTAATGAAATAAAGTTCTCCAATTCTATGTTCTTTTCGTATTAAGTGATCATGCGTCTTATATCGTCTATGTTCTTTTGGGATAACATATCCATTGTCACAATCAACTTGAAATTTGAATAAGAATATCAACATTCATAACATAGCTCATTTATAATCATACATTTCTTTGAATTTCAAGAATTCAAACATATAACTTTTCAACATATCAATGTCCAAACCGTTTTAAATCACTTTTCAAAACTTTCATTCTCAACCTTTTTCCATTACTTTCATTTCCAATCGATTTCCATACTTTGAGAAAAAGTTATTTACCTCTTCCCGGTTGAGCTTGATGTGATGGAGTGTTGAGCATAGTCGACTGACCTCTACAAGTCTAGTGACTCAATCTAGACTTAACTTTGAAGGAAGTTTTAGGATTCAAGGAAACGAACTGCTCTGATACCACTTTGTAACAGCCCACTAATCCAAATGACGGATTAGCAGGGACTATTACTTGGAATGGGATTAAGAAACATAGGAATAGAATAGAATATCAAACTATGAGACATATATCAAGAAAACTTCTAGAACTTCATGACATTCAAGATAAAGCACACATAATTTACATATAAGAATGGACCGTCCAATCTTTAACAAAAGGGTTCAACTGATTTGAAGGTAATTAGTTTCAAACTCAAAATACAACTCAGTGTTTGTGCAGCGGAAAACATGTGAAGTACACATATGACGATGTGCATTCAAGGTACAAACTATCAGCAACAAAAGGTTTCCTACTGATCAACACTGCTCCACATCATCACCAGCTAAACCTGCACATTTAAAAACAAACATGCAGGGCTGAGTACAAAGATGCACTCAATGGACTTATACCAAAAACATTTATCGTAACATTGAATTACACTGCCCCATTAGTAACACACGAGGTTTTATTTGAAATGCTCGTGCTTACTAAATATTTTCTATCATTTTCATAAACTTGTCTGTCCAGACATATTTTCTGTCTGTATGATCCATATCATATCTCATTTGTCATTTTGCGCCATAGAAGGAGGCCTCCTTCCACAGACGCTGTGACCGGCCGCAAGTGAATCTTTGAGCACACAGTCACCATAGTGTACACGTTAATCCTTGCCAAGAATTGTCCTTCTAGCATAGGATCCGAATTCGATTTTCATTCATAGTTGGTAGCGAACCAACAACTTCATTATCATTCATAGTTGCTTACCCATATAATTCGAAAAGAAAAAAGAAGAAATGAAAAGAATAAAAAATGACACTCGTATACGAAAAGAACATAAATGGGTAAGTAGTTAGTGCTTTGAGATGAGTATATCACTTATAAGTGCGATGTTCTTAAACGAAAAATGACTTCTTGGTATGAAAAATTGAAATGAATTGTGAAAAGTTGGGAATTGTGTATTATGATCTTTATGGTGTTTTCATTATGGGATTATAAGTCACTTAGCCTAAATATATCCTACCTTACCAAAGAGCCTACATTATAACCTGTTATAAAGACCTTTTTTGATCTTGGTTCTTGAGCACATATTTGAGCAATGGAGAATTAGACGATTTGCAAGCTTATGGTAGATTCCGTGTGTTTTTAAACTTTGAGAGTATACACATCCTCACTGATACACTTGAGTGTTTGAGATTCTTATATATATATATATATATATATATATATATATATATATATATCCATGCCGTGAGGATTTAAGTTTGAGAAGGCTTGTGCTTATGGTTTTTATGATATGTGGAGTTGAACGGAATATGTTGTGATTTGTTTCATTTGAGATGAATCTTTTGTTGCTCATTGCTCTGAGGCTTATTGGTATTGTCGTTCGACTCATTCCCTATCGTTTTGTTGTCTTTCGTTTGTTCTATTTTGTTTGAGGACAAACATGTAGGGAAATCTGATTTTAACCCTCTCCCGATGATCAATCTTGGATGTTTAATTTACCATACATTGATTATATACCTAGTATGCACCTATATAATTAATTGCAACACGTTGGTGTATTCTCGTGTTTACCTACGAATTTGCCAGGCAAGGATTGGATCAAGACTCATGCTTTGATCTTCTGTACTGTATCCCGATTGCCTAAACTCCAATGCCGAGTGAGGACAATCTATGGAGAGTGCTATAGAAATTCGCCTTGTTCATCCCTTTGAAGTTTTTAAAAATCTCTCTATTTGGAATAGTAATTTTCGAAAATTCTTCTATTGGATTAGGGTTTGATTTTCTCTCACCTTATATTTATAATGCAACCTTAAATCCTATCAAGATAGAATTTATGTATATCTAATAAATATAATAATATCACTTAAGATAGAGATGTTGGATTTGTATACTTAAAGCAGTTTGGTTGAGCTTGTATACAATGTTTCCTGTTACCACTATTACAATCTCCTATCTGAATTGAATACTTGATTGCATATATCTGTGTCCCCTTATCTCATATATAAGTTAGATCATATAGTGTGTAGAAGATCACAGAAGTCTGTATGATTGGTCAAGCTTAATGAGATATAAAAAGTTTCACACCGAGACAACTTGAGGACGAGTTGTCAGATAGCCGCGTATAGATAATAAGTAACTTGACTTGGTTGCTTGTCTATGCCGGTACGTCTCCGACGTATTGAAGGATCACGATGAGATGAGTTCTTCTATCGACCGTCGTGAAGAACCAAGATCTCGGTGACTTACGATGATCTAAACCTCGATAAGGTATTAGGTGAGTATGAGTTCTTGACCATCACTTTGACTTGTTATGGGTGAGGTTATATGTTCTAACCCAATATTCTCCGTATCTTGGGTGGTGGCAATCTTCAGTATGTCATGCTAGTTATCTCAGACGAAAGTTACCGTATCCGTTTAGGATGATGACGCCCCTTAAGGAGCTCAAAGGTTTATTGTACTAAACCCCGCAGTTGAGTTAGCTCAAGTACAATAATAAGGTCGAGTGGTACTACTTAAGGAATTAAAGATATTAATTATTTTAAGCAATGTAATGCTCTAAATAATTAATGGACGTGCGATATCTTATATACGGGATTCGTAATGTCTAAGTGCAAGTCTCGACTCACCTTGGTAATAAAGGGTAAGTCAAGATTTATTCTCTAGTGGCATGAATGAATGTTTATAAATTAATTTATGTTCGGGTGAACATAAGATAATTAATTTATTTGAGGCCCATCTTTATTCCTTGCATTTGATCCTGGTCGCCCATCCGAGCCGTAGATACATGGAAATCGGCGCCCCTATCCTCTAAGGCAAGGATTTGATCTTCTTTATCCATAAGGATATTATTATATTTATTGGATATGCATGGATCCTTTCCTAATGGGATTATGGTAATGCATTATAAATATAAGGTAAGAGATAAGATCAAAGCTAATCCTCAATTTACATAACCTAAATTTTGTGCATCTTTATAGCTTTTAGAGAGGATTCTCGAAAATTGGGTAGAGGGATTAGGGTGATTTTCTGTAGCATTCTCCATAGATCGTCCTCACTCGACGTTGGAGATTGGACAACCGGGATACAGTCCAGAAGATCAAAGCACGAGTCTCGATCCGTTCATCCCGATCCACCTCGACAGATTCAAAGGTAAACACGAGAAAACCCCTACGTGTTGCAATTAATTATATAGACGCATGCTAGGAATATAATCAATGTATGGTGAATTAAACATCCAAGATAGATCCTCGGGAGAGGGTTAAAATCAGATTTCCCTACAATTGGTATCAGAGCCTGGGATCAGTATCTTGGCTCTGTTGGATTAATTCACGTTTGATTATTACATGCGCAATTAATTGATTGTTGGATCTGTCGTTCATCGTGGCTCGTTTTTATTTTTGTCGGATTTTGTTTTTCACCACGAGAAAATCCGTGGTTAGATTAGATTTTTTCCCTGTAAATCTTATCTGTAAAAGAAGAACGAAGACGAAAGCACGAAGAACGAGACGATGGAGAACAGGTCACACGGCGTGCGGGCGACGGCACGCTCGGCGTGCACGGCGCTTCATGCGGCCGCGCGTGCAACCGCACGTTCTCGGCGAGGCAGGCGAGACTCGTGGCATCGATCGCCTGGGCGTGCGGGCGCGCGATTGCGGCAGATGCTCGACACGCCCAATGCCGAGCGCGAGCCATCGAGCCCGGTCGGGCTGCGAGACTCGGCGGCGGCGCGCACGAGCGCAGCGCACGGCGGGCGAGCTTCGGCGAGTGGGCGGCAGGCGGCACATCTCGCAGCCTGGGGGGGCGGCGCGCGCGCGCTGAAGCCTCGACACCGCCCTGGCGGCGAGCGCGCGCCGGCGGCCCTCGTCGCGGTCGCGCCGCCCGCGATCGCTAGGTGGCATGCACATCGTCGCGAGATCTAAGGCTAAAGAAAAGTGGGAGTAATACTGAGGCTCTACCAATGGTTTAAAAACCGAAGGAGAAGGCGAGTGCTTGAGTGCGGTGAGGCGGGCATTGGAAGGCTAAGTGCCCCAAGCTCAAAGCTCAAGTGCGCCATTTACTTAATAACGGAAACATGTTTAGCGACTTGTTCTACCCATTCTTGGGTAGTAGACACGGTGCTGATCGATCATGTTTGTTACACTGCGAGGGTTCCCGCAGACAAGGAGCTGCATGATGGCGAGATAACGATCTCCATAAGCAACGCGAAAGTCGAAGCCGTTGCGATCGGAGATGTTTCTTTATGTTTTGATATACGCTTTAGTTTTAAGGGCGTTTGTATGTGCGGAGTTTCGGTGAAACCTTGTTTCGGTTTGAAACTATTTATTCATGGATATCTTGTTATTTTTGATAGTGGTGTTTCTATCATAAGAAATGACGAAGTTATACGTGTTGGCACATTATATAATTCGCTTTATACTATTTATGCTAAACATAATACCAATAACTATGTTGCATCTACATCAAACCTTAAAAGAAAGTTTTCTTGGCAAGATGACACCACTTTTCTCGGCATCTTAGATTAGGTCACATCAATCTAAATAGGATCCAAAGGCGGCTAAGAATGGGCGTTGGGTAATCTAGATTACTCGGTTCCCGATCGTGAATCTGTATAGAAGGAAAGATATCGACCGGACCCTTCAAAGCGAAGGGTTATAGAGCCAAAGAAGTGTTGGAGCTAGTCCATTCGACACGTGTGGACCGATGTCCACACAAGCTCGTGGAGAATGCAGTATTTTGTCACTTTCATTGACGATTACTCAGAGTGCGGATACATACCGCTTCACCGCAAGTCCGAATGCTTTGAGAAATTCAAAGAGTTTAAAGCGGAAGTGGAGGCGAAGCTTGGTAAAAGTATCAAGTCATCGGATGCGATCGCGGTGGCGAATACCTCGAGAACGAGTTTATGGACTATCTAGTAAAGTGTGGGATTACCTCCCAAGACTACACCGCACACCCACGACAAAATGGTGTGTCGAGGCAAGAAGAAATAGGACTCTTTTGGAAATGGTTAGATCAATGATGAGTTATGCGGCATTGCCTATTTCGCTCGGGGTATGCCTTAAAAGCGACGGCATACTTGCTAAATCTAGTACCATCAAGTCGTCGAAAATACCCCTTTCGAGTTGTGGTTTGGTATGAAAGCTAGTTTAAACCACATAAGGATATGGGGCGATCCGGACATGTGTCTTGAACAAGAAGGCGACAAGTTGGAGGCTAGATCCGAGCGCAAGGGTGTTTATTGGCTATCCTAGAGGAGCGAAGGTGGTTTATTCTATAGTCCCAAGGATCGGAAGGTCATTATTAGCACTAATGCGATTCTTAGAAGAGGATTATATGACAAACCATAAATCCAAAGTTGAAATCATTCTTGAGAATTAGAAGATGATCGATTCCATCACCGATTAGGCGAAAGTGCGAGATGTCGAGTCAGTGGGAGGATCGACACCGATACTTTAAGAAATTGAAGTGGGTCGAGTTCCTTTGGAGATACCGACCGCAAGTGGTACCTACCGACCAAGTTGTGCAAGATAGAGAACCACAAGTTTACGCACCCACCGTTGCCATTGTGCCATGAGTGCCTCGTCGTGAGTGGGATGGTTGTTCGTCAACCCGAGCGATTTATGTTCATGGGTGAATCTTGGATTTAGTCCCGGAAATGAACAGCAATAATCGACCCATGGGCGTCGGTGAGGCGATACAAGACATTGATGTAAGATCATGGCACACCGCTATGGACTTAGAAATTGAGTCCATAACACTATGGATGTATACGAAAGGACACATCTACCGGTTGGCAAGGAAGCCATAGGTAGTAAGTGGGTATACAAGAGGAAGAGATTCGAGATGGAGAGGTTTCGCTTTTAAAAAGCTTGTGGCGAAAGGGTACACTTTCAGTTGAGGGCATCGACTTGATGAGACCTTTTCGTCAGTAGCAATGCTCAAGTCCATCGTAATTCTTACAGCCATAGCACCCACTGAACCTTGAGGTTTGGCAAATGGATGTGGCCTTTTCTAAGCGGTTACCTTGAGGAAGGTAGAGACATCTATGTGCGAAGACCCGAAGGTTATGTGGTGAATGGTGAAGAGCATCTAGTATGGAAGTTTAAGAAGTCCATTTATGGGCTTAAGCAAGCCTCACGATCACGGAACTTACGCTTTAACGAGGTGGTAAAGTCCCATGGATTTACCCAGGTTGCCTAGCGAGAGTTGTGTGTATCGTTTAGATGTCAGCGGTGATGTGGTATTTCTTGCACTTTATGTAGATGACATTCTTCTAGTTGGCAACAATGTGAAGTTGTTATCGGGCGTAAAGAGTTGGTTATCCGATCGTTTCAAATGAAAGACTTAGGAGATCAACGTACATTCATGGGATCGAGGTTTCACCGAGATCGCAAGAGGAAAATGTTGAGCTTATCTCAGCGTCTTACATTGATCTTGTGATTACTCGTTTTAGTATGTAGACCGCCGAGAAAGGATTGCTATCTTTCGGACATGGCGTTCCTTTATCTAAAGCGATCACCTATGACCGCAAGGAGATAGAGGAAATGAGACAAGTTCCTTATGCTTCGCCGTAGGAAGTCTCATGTATGCAATGCTATGTCACGAGGCCGATATCATTATGCGGTAGCATAGTAGCTAGATATCGATCTAACCTCGACAAGCTCATTGGATGCGAAGAAGCATATACTCAAGTACACGAAAAGGACTCGAGATTATAGGCTGGTTACCTTGAAGATAGTCTAATACCTTTGGGTTATCTGCACTCGATTTCCAAGTCGACCGTGATGAGAAAAAGTCTACCTCGGGCTATGTGTTTACCTTGGGAGGTGGGCCGTATCTGGCGGAGTGCAAAGCGGCGATGCATTGCGGACTCTACCATGGAAGCCGAATATGTAGCCGCCCGGAGGCTACTAAGGAGGTCAGATGGTTCAAGAACTACCTCATGGATCTAGGTGTGGTACTGGTTTGCCCAAGAGTATCATAGTTTATTGTGATAACTCAGTGCGATGTGCAACTCGAAGGAACCACGGACCCACAGGTGACCAAACACATAGAGAGAAAGTACCATGTCATACGAGAAATCGTGAGACGAAGGGCGTCTTGATTGAAAAGATTGATACGACGGATAACTAGCGGATCCATTCACAAAGAACTGCCGCAAAAGTCTACGAAGTGCACGTTCGAGGACTTGGATTGCGTTTGATGGCACCCACTTAGAAAGGAAACTTTTGTATAAATGGGAGAAGCAAAGTGATGATTTTGTTTGTTATAGCTAGTAGAGACACATTGTATACTAAAGTTTGCTTTAGTATAAGTGGGAGATTGTTGGATTTATATCTTGAAAGCAATTTGGTTGAGCTTGTATCTGATGTTTCTGTTACCACTATTACAATCTCTATCCGAATTGAATACTTGATTGCATATATCTCGTGTCCCTTATCTCATATATAAGTTAGATCATACGATTGTGTAGAAGATCACGTAAGTGCGTATGATTGGTCAAGCTTAATGAGATATAAAAGTTTCTGGTGAGACAACTTGAGGACGAGTTGTCGGTACAGCTGCGGTATAGATAAGAAGTGACTTGACTTGGTTGCTTGTCTATCTTTGATGCGTCTCGACGTATTGAAGGATCACAGTGAGATGAGTTCTTCTATCGACCGCCGTGAAGAACCAAGATCTCGGTGACTTCACGATGATCTAAACCTCGATAAGGTATTAGGTGAGTATGAGTTCTTGACCATCACTTTGACTTGTTATGGGTGAGGTTATATGTTCTAACCCAATATTCTCGTGATCTTGGGTGGTGGCGGTGCTTGTATGTCATGCTAGTTATACAGATCGAGTTACCGTATCCGTTTAGGATGATGACGCCCCTTAAGGAGCTCAAAGGTTTATTGTACTAAACCCTGCAGGTTGAGTTAGCTCAAGTACAATAATAAGGTTGAGTGGTACTACTTAAGGAATTAAAGATATTAATTATTTTAAGCGAATGAATGCTCTAAATAATTAATGGACGTGCGATATCTTAAATACGGGATTCGTAATGTCTAAGTGAAAGCCCGACTCACCTTCGATAATAAAGGGTAAGTCAACATTTATTCTCTAGTGGCATGAATGAATGTTTATAAATTAATTTATGTTCGGGTGAACATAAGATAATTAATTTATTTGAGGCCCATCTTTATTCCTCGTGATTTGATCCTGGTCGGCCCATCCAGCCCGTAGCCACATGGAAATCGGCGCCCCTATCCTCTAAGGCAAGGATTTGATCTTCTTTATCCATAAGGATATTATTATATTTATGGATATGCATGGATCCTTTCCTAATGGGATTATGGTAATGCATTATAAATATAAGGTAAGAGATAAGATCAAAGCTAATCCTCAATTTACATAACCTAAATTTTCGTGCATCTCTATAGCTTTTAGAGAGGATTCTCGAAAATTGGGTAAAGGGATTAGGGTGATTTTCTGTAGCATTCTCCATAGATCGTCCTCACCGACGTTGGAGATTGGGCAACCGGATACGATCCGTAAGATCAAAGCACGAGTCTCGATCCGCTCATCCCGATCCACCTCGATGCATTCAAAGGTAAACATGAGAAAACCCTACGTGTTGCAATTAATTATATAGACGCATGCTAGAATATAATCAATGTATGTTGAATTAAACATCCAAGATAGATCCTCGGGAGAGGGTTAAAATCAGATTTTCCTACAAGAGAGGATCAAGACAGAGTCCCAGAGTGACTCTAAAGGGAGATGGACGATTTTAGTCATAGCTCCAGGCTTGGATGGGCCAGCACAGGGATCAAATGCAAGGAATAAAGATGGGCCTCAAATAAATTAATTTTCTTATGTTCACCCGTAACATAAATTAATTCATAAACATTTATTCATGCCACTAGAGAATAAATCTCGACTTACCCTTTATTGTCGAAGTTGAGTCTGCTTGCACTTAGACTTCACGAATCCTCGTATTTAAGATATCAGACGCTCATTAATTATTTACGCTCGCTTGCGCTAAAATAATTAATATCTTTAATTCCTTAAGTAGTACCACTCAACCTTATTATTGTACTTGAGATAACTCAACTTGCAGGGTTTAGTACAATAAACCTTTTGAGCTCCTTAAGGGACGCCATTATCCTAAACGGATACGGTGACTCGACATGTAACTAGCATGACATACAAGATCGCCACCACCCAAGATGCAGAATTGGTTATCTCATGTAACCCTCACCCATAACAAGTCAAAGTGATGGTCAACAACTCATACTCACCTAATACCTTATCGAGATTTAGATCAACGAAGTCACCGAGATCTAGGTTCTTCACGACGGCCGATAGAAGAACTCATCTCACCGTGATCCATCAATACGCCGAGACGCATCGGCATAGACAAGCAACCAAGTCAAGTTACTTCTTATCTATACCGCAGCTTATACCGACAACTCGTCCTCAAGTTGTCTTAGCTGTGATTCTTTTATATCTCATTAAGCGACCAATTATCTGGACTTATGTGATCTACAACACATCGTATGATCTAACTATATATGAGATAAAAGGATATACATATGCAACCAAGTAAACAATTCGGATAGGAGATTGTAATAGTGGTAACAGAAACATCAGTATACAAGTTCACCCAAGCGCTGCCCAAGATATCAATCCAACAATCTCCCACTTATACTAAAGCAAAACTTTTAGTATACAATGTGTTTCTACTAGCTATTACAAACAACACCATCACTTTGATTCTCTCACTTATACAAAATTTCCTTTCTAAGTGGGTGCTATCTTGCGCAATCCAAGTCCTCGAATATGCTCTTCAGACTTTTGTGTATGTGCTCTTCGTGAATGGGTCGACTAGGTTATCCGCAGATGCCAATCTTTTCAATCAAGACATCTCCTCGCCTAACGATTTCTCGTATGACATGGTACTTTCTCTATGTGTTTGGTTGCCTTGTGGGTCCATGGTTCCTTCGAGTTTGCCATCGCACTGAGTTATCACAAGAAACTATGATACACTTGGGCAAACCAGTACCACATCTAGATCCGTGAGGTAGTTCTTGAACCACACTGACCTCTTTAGTAGCCTCCGGGCGGCTACATATTCGGTTTCCATGGTGGAGTCCGAATGCATCGCCGCTTTGCAGACCGCCAGATAAACTCCTCCCAAGGTAAACACATAGCCCGAGGTAGACTTTTTCTCATCACGGTCGGCTTGGAAACCGAGTGCGAATAACCCAAAGGCATTAGACTATCTCGATGGTAAACCAGCATATGATCTCGAGTCCTTTCGTGTACTTGAGTATATGCTTACCACAAATCAATGAGCTTGTCCGAGATTAGATCGATATCTAGCTACTATGCCTACCGCAGCGTATATCGAGTCTCGTACATAAGCATTGCATACATGAGACTTCCTACGACGACAAGCGTAAGGAACTTGTCTCATTTCCTTTATCTCCTTTGGGTCATAGGTGATTGTTCCTTAGATAAAGGAACACCATGCCCGAAAGGTAGCAATCCTTTCTTGGCGGTGCGCATACTAAAGCGAGTAATCACAAGATCAATGTAAGACGCCCGAGATAAGCTCAACATTTTCCTCTGCGATCTCGGTAAACCTTGATCCCAAGAATGCACGCCGATCTCCTAAGTCTTTCATTTGAAACCGATCGGATAACCAACTCTTTACGCCCCGATAACAACTTCACATTGTTGCAAGTAGAAGGATGTCATCTACGTAAAATGCAAGAAATACCACATCATCTTTGTTGACATCTAAACGATACACAGAACTTTCGCTAGGCAACTAGGTAAATCCATAGGACTTTACCACTTTGTCAAAGCGTAAGTTCCAGGATCGTGAAGCTTGCTTAAGTCCATAAATGGATTTCTTATGCTTCCATACTAGATGTTCTTCACCCTTCACCACATAACCTTCGGGTTGCTACATATAGATGTCTCTACCTTCTTCAAGGTAACCGTTTAGAAAAGCGGTTTTCACATCCATTTTCCAAACCTCAAGGTTTAAGTGGGCTGCTATGGCTAGAAGAATTCTGATGGACTTGAGCATTGCTACAGGTGAAAAGGTCTCATCGAAATCGATGCCCTCAATCTGAGTGTACCCTTTCGCCACAAGCCCGGCTTTAAAAGTCGAAACCTCCATATGAATCTCTCCTCTCAGATACCCACTTACTACCTACGGCTTCCTCGCCATCCGTAGTGGTGTCTTTCGTGACTCAATTTCTAAGTCCATAGCGGTGTGCCATGATCTTGCATCGGTGTCTTGTATCGCCTCACCCGTATGTGTATGGGTCGATTATTGCTCGCTCGCTTTCGACTAAACCAAGATTCACCCACGAACATAAATCGCCGAGTTGACGAACAACCTCCCACTACGATTTAGGCGCCATCGCACAATGGCAACATGGGTGCAGAACTGTGGTTCTCATCTTGCACAACTTGCTGGATAGGAGTCATTTGTATGGCGGTATCTCCGGTGGAACTCGACCCACTTCAATTTCTTGAAGTATCTCGTGTCCATCCTCCCACTGAACACGACATCTCGCACTTTCGCTTAATCGGTGGTGGAATACGATCATCTTCTAATTCTTGAAGAATGATTTCAACTTTGATTTATGGTTTTCATATAATCCTCTTCTAAGAATCGGGCATTAGTGCTAATAATGACATTCTGATCCTTAGGACTATAGAAATAACCACCCTTCGTTCCTCTAGGATAGCCAATAAACAACCTTGCTTCAGATCTAGACTCCAACTTGTCAGCCTTCTTGTTCAGCACATGTGCTGGACTACCCCATATCTTTATGTGGTTTAAACTAGGCTTGCGTCCAAACCCAACTCGAGCGGGGTCTTTTCGACTGACTTGGATGGTACTAGATTTAGCAAGTATGCCGCTGTTTTTAAGACATACCCCGTAATCTAAATAGGTAATGTTGTATAACTCATCATTGATCTAACCATTTCTAAGAGAGTCCTATTTCTTCGCCTCGACACACCATTTTGTTGTGGTGTGCCCGGTGTAGTGAGTGGGAGGTAATCCCACACCGCACCAAATAGTCCATAAACTCGTTATCGAGGTATTCGCCACCGCGATCGATAGCGATGACTTGATATTTTTACCAAGCTTCGCCTCCATACGCCTTAAATTTTTGAATTTCTCAAAGCATTCGCACTTCATGGTGAAGCAAGTATATGTATCCGCACCTCGAGTAAATCGTCAATGAAAGTGACAAAATACTGCACCCTCTACGAGCTTGTGTGGATATAGGTCCACACAGTCGAATGGACTAGCTCCAACACTTCTTTGGCTCTATAACCCTTCGCTTTGAAGGGTCGGTCGACATCTTTCCTTCTATCGTGATTCGCAGACCGGAACGGAGTAACCGTGAGATCACCCAACGCCCATTCTTAGCCGTCTTTGGATCCTATTTAGATTGATGTGACCTAATCTAAGATGCCGGAGAAATGTGGTGTCATCTTCTGAAGAAAACTTTCTTCTTAGGTTTGAAGTAGATGCAACATAATTAAAGGTATTATGTTTGGCGTAAATAGTATAAAGCTAATTATATAAAGTGCCACCACAGATAACTTCGTCATTTCTTATGATAGAAACACCACTATAAAAAAACAACTGAATATCGATGAATAAATAGTTTCGAAACTGAAATAAGTTTTCGCCGAAACTCCGGCACATATAAAACATCTTTTAATACTAAAACTGTCCTATCAAAACATAAAGTAACATCTCCGACTGCAACGGCCTCGACTTTGCCGCGTTTCCCATGGAGATCGTTATCTCGCCATTATGCAGCTCCCTTGTCCGCAGGAACCCCTACAAGGTGTAACAAACATGATCAATCGCACCCATATCTACTACCCATGAATGAGTAGAACAAGTCGCTAAACATGTTTCCGTCGCTAAAGCAAATGGCGTACCTTGAGCCTTAAGCATAGGGTTACTTGGCCTTCCAATGCCCGTCTTGCCAAGACTTGAAGCACTTGCCCTCTCCTTTCGCTTTTCAAGCCTCCGTGGCAGCCATGTTCCCCGCTCCCACCGCTCCCATTGGTTCCTTTGCCTCTACCACCTTTGGTGCCCCTTTTTCTTCTTCCATTTTCAACGGAAAATTTGGGCCCTTAGATGTGCTAGCAAGGGCATGTGCTCCTTTACCCATAACTCTTTCCGTGGCCACGAGATCATTAAGCAACTGACTAAGTGTATACTCGATCTTGCTCATGATCGCGTTCACGCGAAAGTTCTCAAAAGACTTGGGCAGTGTGTTGAGGATGATATCGACCTTGGCTTCGCCGTCAATACCTCCTCCCAACTGATCAAGACTATCCATGAGATGAATCATGTGGGAGACATGTTCATGGACCGAACTTCCTTCTTCCATCCTACACGCCAAGATTTCTCTCATTGTGTGGAAGCGGACTATCCGATCCAACTGCCCAAACTTACTCTTGAGACTTGACCATATTTCGAAGGCTCTACCATCGATTGATTTCAGAAGCGCAAGCCTTTGACATTGTAGTCATCATATAGCATTTGACCATATTGTTTGACTTATGCCAAAGTCTGCTTGACTCTCGCTGCTCATTAGTCGATGCGTCAGTAAGGACATCGGGTTTGGGAGTAGTGAGAACAAACATGTGTTCTTCAGTGATAAGAACATATTCCAGGTTTCGTTTTCACTCGATAAAATTTGGACCGGATAGAGGATTTTGTGTGAGCATATTGATAATCTGTAAGAGACATATCGAAAAGTAATGTAAACACATAAGCATACGATCGCACATAATTCGTAACAATAATATTGTAACCTTTTGATAAAACAATATTAATTGAAACCTCCAATCGCCCAAGGAATTCCACATGCAAGCCACGCGTGGACGCTACACACATGAACCCTCGACCGCACTAAAATCTACCTTTTAGTCGCTTAATTTCAATCCATGTCAACTTATCCTTATGACAATGAAATTAATGATTGGACCTTACAAGACCACATCACTATCACAAGAAGGGACTTCAAGGGAAGTTGTACTTAAGGTGATGTCTAAGCAATGACCAATATTTTAACAAAGAGAAATGAATTCTTAGAATTGACATACTCACTAGGACCATACCGCTTCAATCCAAATTCCTTTGTTATCTCATTTTAAATCTATATCTAGAGAACTTATAAAATCGCATATGCAAGTTACGCGTGTGACGCGTTTACATGAAACGCCCACTTCTCAATAGATTAAAATGTTTTATTTAGAAATCTCATCTAACAAACTTATGAAAAATAGTGCAAGCAAGCCACGCGTGTGGACGTTTACTCACAGTGCGTATCACTTTGTTTAGAGATCAAAAAGTGGAGGTCTTGACATTTTAATTTAATAAATTAATATGTCGGGTTACTTGCTTAGTCTTTTGTTTCAAAAGGTTTGTCCAAGCAGATCACGCAATCCTAGCATGTTTTTCTATAGAACTCAACACGTAAAACATGCTCGCAGAATTCTAAAATTTGCTTGAAAAACGCGATAAACCTAGCATGCTTACTATTCGCATCCAATCACGAAAAGATATAATATGTTTATCTACGTAATTAAATATACATAGCATGCTTCTGCATAATTTAAACATCCACGACATGCTTTGAACGATAATAATAAAATAAATTCGTTCATCGCGGCCCACTCGTGGATCCTGATTTCGCCTAATTTATTACATAAATTTGCAAAGCACGATCTTCATAAAATCTCAAAAAGCAGCTCGCGTGCGTGGGCACGGACGATTCACAAACCGGATTTGGGCCAAAATTCAAAACGGACCGGAACAGTGGATCGGGCCGAATCGGGTCAATAATCTGGAACCGGTCAAAATTCGAGTGCCGGGCCAAAATGGGTCTCGAAGCCGAATTGGGCCGGTCGGCCTGAGTGGATCGCCCACCACCCGTCGCACTCGCCGCATCGCCCCCTACCGAGATCTGCAGAGGAAACACCGCATGCCAAGTCGCCCATCCCGCCGAGCATCGTCGCCCAGGGTCGTCGAGCAACACGCACCGTGTAGCCCGACCCCTACCGAGAGCTGCCGGGAAACATCGCGCATAACCCGCCGAGGAGCACCGAGCAGCGTCGCACCGTCTGGCCGAGAGGCCCTGCGCATGCCGTCGCCCACTCACCGAGACCTGCCTCGCCACGCCGAGAGACGCTGCCGAGCCGTCTGCACGCAGGTGCCGGCATCTACCGAGAAAACCTACGTGCGACTCATGCGCTATCGCAGCCACCGCCGAGGCATGCCGAGCCACGTCGCCCGAGGCCAGCCGAGCGCTTCCGAGCACGACCCGCCGAGACGTGTTGAGCCGCGTCGCCGAGGATGCTGCACGCCACCGGCGCTAGGAGTGTGCATGAATTGAACCGAACCGAACCGAGCGAACCGATCGGTTTTGGTCGATTCGATTTTAATCGGTTTTCGATTCGGTTCAAAATTTTAACTAAAATCGGTTTCGGTTTTGGTTTTACATTTTAGGTTGATCGGTAACGAACCGAACTAAAACTATTATTTTATATATTTATATATTTTATATAATAAATAATTAATATTTTAATTAAATAATTAGGATAAAAATATGTTTATTTAAAAATATATATATAAAATTTATATTTCGATAGGTTTTTCGGTCCGATCGAACCGATCGGGTTTTTCGTTCGGTTTTGATCGGTCGAGAAATTATAAATCGGTTCGGTTCAAAAATTGCTCGGTTCGATTTTCGGTTTTGAAAATTTGATCGATCGGTCGAACCGACCAACCGATGCACTACAACCGAAGGCCAAGCGACCGACGAGGCGCTACCGAGGCTCCTCGAAATAAACGGGCGCCCACTGCCGCCTCGCGCGTCTTTGCCGGCGTCCACCGAGACCCACCGAGCGTGCACGCTCAGCGCCGAGGCATGCCGAGGCATCCGCGCATAAATCACGCGCCCCGTACGCCCGGCTACCGAGCCATGCCGCCCAGCCTCGCCGATACCGCTTTGTCTGTCCGCTGTGCCGAGAAACATGCGATGGTGAAAGCGGCGTACTCGCGCCGTGCGTCCGATTTTCGGCGTACCTCCCGTCGTCTCGTTCTTCATGTTTTTCGTCTTCGTTCTTCTTTTACAGATTAGATTTACAAGAAAAAATTCTACTCTAACCACGGATTTTCTCGTGGTGAAAAACAAAATCCGACAAAAATTAAAACGAGCCACGATGAACGACAAATCCATAATTAATTAACTGCGCACGTAATAATCAAACGTGAATTAATCCAACAGAGCCAATATTCTGATCCTAGGCTCTAATACCAATTGTAGGGAAAACTGATTTTAACCCTCTCCCGATGATCTATCTTGGATGTTTAATTCACCATACATTGATTATATACCTAGCATGCACCTATATAATTAATTGCAACACGTTGATGTTTTCTCGTGTTTACCTGCGAATTTGTCAGGCAAGGATTGGATCAAGACTCGTGCTTTGATCTTCTGGACTGTATCCCGATTGCCTAAATTCTAATGTCGAGTGAGGACAATCTATGGAGAGTGCTATAGAAATTCGCCTTTTTCCTACCTTTGAAGTTTTCGAAAATCTCTCTATTTGAAATAGTAATTTTCGAAAATTATTCTATTGGATTAGGGTTTGATTTTCTCTTACCTTATATTTGTTGGATATGTATACTGAAAGCAGTTTTGGTTGAGATTGTATACAATGTTTCCTGTTACCACTATTACAATCTCCTATCTGAAATGAATACTTGATTGCATATATCTGTGTCCCCTTATCTCATATATAAGTTAGATCATACAGTGTGTTGTAGATCACAGAAGTCTATATGATTGGTCGAGCTTAATGAGATATAAATAGTATCACAACCGAGACAACTTGAGGACCAGTTGTCGGTATAAAGTGTGGTGTAGATAAGAAGTGACTTGACTTGGTTGTTTGTCTATCTTTGATGCGTCTCGACGTATTGATGGATCACGATGAGATGAGTTCTTCTATCCGACCGTCGTGAAGAACCGAGATCTCGGAGACTTACGTTGATCTAAATCTCGATAAGATATTAGGTGAGTATGAGCATCGACCATCACTTTGACTTGCTATGGGTGAGGGTTACATTAGATAACCCAAGATTCTCTCGCATCTTGGGTGGTGGCGGTCTTGTATGTCATGCTAGTTATACGTATCGAGTCACCGTATCCGTTTAGGATGTAATATTCGAAGAAAGCGAATATCGATTACGGTTTTCTAAACCGTAATTAGGGTTTTAAACCCGTATATTATCTTTTACGACATCGAATCTTGTGATTTCGATACGATATCGTTATAGCGAATTCCTTTCATAATTCACTAAGGATTGTGAATTAAAGGTTGAAATATTACGAAATGATTCGTCGATATATTTTAACGTCGAGCAGCGTATCGAGCGTCGACTTTTCATGAAATTTTACGGCGGTGAAGCTTGGAATTAATTTCCATCTTAATTCCTTTATTAAAGGAATATATTTATTTAGTAAGTATGAACTTCTGCGACCATTTTGAGATGAGTCGATTTTGAGCGTTTGAGGCGTTTTGAGCGTCGGCGTCTGAGGCGATTTGAAAAATGAGTTTAATGCTCAGGAAATTATAATAATTAATTTCCTATTATTATTTTATATAATTTCAGTATTATTAATTATTAAAATCAATTTTGAGTTATTAAATTCGATATTTCAATTGAAATTTTGAAAACCCTAAGTTTATAAACTTTGGTTTTTCACATGAAATGACACTATTAAATTATCCTATGGTATCTAAACTTTATAATATAATATATATGAGTGTTATTAAGCTATGAAATCAGTTTTGGAGCATTAAAACTCGATAACAAATTTTATAAATTTGAAATCTAATTTTGAAATTAGGGTTTCTTATCATAAATTAATGCTATAATTTTATTCTATGCTATTATTCAATATCTAAATTATATATTATGATATATATGTGTACATTTGGATCGAAAATAGCATGAGTATCAATAATAGGTGTGATTTGTATTTATATACCTATTTTCCAAATTAAAATCGGTAATTTAATTTGTGTCCTTGGGATGATTTAATTATTTTTATGGCATGTATTATATATCTATGAACTATACTAGGATTAATACATTGTATTATGGTACAAAATAAATTAAATCCTACCCTACACACCCTAAAACCATGGCACCCTCGTTAAACAAGGCGTGAGCTCACTTTTATTTTCTACCCAATGCATGGCAGCTTTTAAACCTAGCCTAATCATCACATAATCCTCATCATTTGGCTGCAGATTTTAGCCATTCTCTTGGCCAAAAATCGAGAGAGAGGGTAGATACTAGGGGACTCTTCCACTTCAACACCTCACTATCATTATACACCATCACTCCCGTTTTGAACTCCCGTTTCCTCTCCCTCTCTCCTTTCTTCAGCCCGAGAACAAGGCAAACACCCCATTATTTTCAGATTTTCTTCCATTCTTCTTCTCATTTCTTCTCCAAACATTTATACTATATTGTTTCTTGTGAATCGATACCATATCGAGGTAAATAAGGACCATTAGTGTGATTTTCACCCATTTATTACGAAATTTTCGATTGTTTTTATATATATATATGTTGTTGTGTTCGAATGCTATATATATGTATATGTAGGTTTTAATGTTCTTGAGCATGAGAATGTTGTTCTTGATGATTTATTTGAAAAATATATGAAATGTATGCTTAGATAATCATATGTTGTTGTTCGTTTGATTTTGAATGGATCTAGCATGCTATATTATTTTCGAACCATATAGTATGTTTGAAATAATTTTGAAAATGTTAAAATACATATGAGATGACCGAATGCTTCTTAATTTTCTAAGCATGTATTATTGATCTATGTTATGATTTAAGACTATAGTATGTTATTTAAAATTTTGGAAAACCACAGCTAATTATTTCATGAATCCGTGAGCATGTATGTACCATACCTTGGTGTATAAATTTTATTTTAAGCATGTGATGACATATAAATGCTTTAATGTATTGTTTATATGTTATATGATTTAATTAAATTTTTGAAAATCAAAGGCATGATTTTTAATCAAGACCGTGAGCATTTGGGAAAAATATGTTGATGCATGATTTTATTTTTGAACATGTAATGGTGTTTTAATGCTTTAATATATTATTTATGCATTGTGTAAATTAATTAGAATTTTTGGAAATCAATTACCTATTTAAATCAAATAAACCGAAAGCTTACAAGCTTATATGGTGATGATTTAATTAGTTCTTGATGATTATATGATGTTATATTAATATACTATAGTGTATAAACATAGTATATAATTATTGGAATTTTTGAAAACCAAATGCTAAAATAAATCGAAAAAGCCGAGAGCTTACAAAGCTCATATGGTGACGATTTAAATTATTTTGGTTGATGTTATAATGTTACAATGTTATAATATAATGTTTATTGATGTTGGAATTTATTTAGAATTTTTAGAAATTGTTTGCTATTTATTTGGTAATTATCTTATTATTCTAGTGAATATTGTTACATATTGTGAAATAAATAGTTATGAGTAACTATGGGTTATATAAATATTATATACTGATGTTGGGATGTTATAATAAGTATATATCAATTTTGGGAATTTTTGGATGATTATTCCCTATTATTGTGAATTACCGTGAATATATATATGTATATATATAAATAATTAGCAAACAGTATTATATGAATTTCATAAATTCATATTCTGGACCATAGTGTATAATAATACACTATATTAATTTAGAAAAATTTTCAAAGGTCATTTAGTATTTTTAATCTAATTATCGAAATTATCGATAATTAATAAGGATTTTAAAATCCTTTTAAAGCAGTTTATTTATGAAAATTTACTAAAATGATATTCTGGACAGTTTTAAATTTTACAAAATTTTATAAACATAGATTGCTATGTTTGAGGCGAGCGTTCATTTTATAACGTTTTAAAATACCAAAATACGCTTTTATTTATAAAAGAGGTATTAAAATGCTAAAATAATCATAAGTCCTTGATTTACAAGATAAATCGAGCAATAGGACTTTACGTTTTCAAATCGATCAAATTCGATTTATAAAACAAAATAGTAAGAAGTTACTATTATTAAAGGTCAAAATCGTTGACTTTGTTGATCAATGTTGACTTCGTTGACTTTCAAGTCAAGCGTGCGATTATACATTTATAAATCGTCGATGCTGGCGTAAGATATACTAATTGAGTATGATACCTCATTAGTAAGAAAGGATTTCACAAATGAAATCCATATATCGAAAACGTGCTTATCGTTGAAAGCATCTCGAAGAGCGAGAACAAGTCGATCGTATCGTGTTAGAGGCGTATTGAATTCACTAAGGAATTCGGTCTACATCGATATGAAATATCGAAGTTTATCTTAGTTTTCAAAAGTCTCGAAAGACTTGGCGACGTACTAAAACCTCGCTTTTTCGTAAAGGTGTGGGCCTTGAAGCGTGACGGGATTTTGACGAACAAGCGAACTGGGACTTTACAACGAACCATAGTCGGTGGGCTTCCTCTCTTACCTCAAAATGTGGGTTTCTTATCTTCAAAATGTGGGACTTTTCTTGTCCCACTAAAATGTGACTTTCTTGTTATTCGAATGAGTTTATTCTGATACTTATTCTCTGTTGTTATCAAATGTTTCTTGCATTACACGCGAAAATATTTCGTTTTGTGTATGGATCTATCTGTTTGCCGGGTAGAAATTGTGGAATAGTTGGAACTATTATATCAATTGTTGTGGTAGCATGACCTTTTTAATGTCGGGTCTGTCTTGGGATGATAAATGCACAGCTAGGATTGGCGTGAAGGTTGGAACTATCTGTTGTGTTAACATATGCTTGCGGTATTTGTGTCTTTGTGCGGGATTACGGCGGTCACGGCGTCGTAGATGGGAGGCCTCCTCTCGGCGTTTATTTATTTATTATTATTATGTATTGTGACTATGAGATATGGACCATACACACCGAAAATGCTCGGCGAGCTATGTTTCTGACGAAAATGATTTGGTAAGCACAAGGCATTTTAACTAAAACCACTGTGACTTACCCGATATTGGCGGCGTAATCCAACTTTATCAAATGTTTTCGGCATGAGTCCACTAAGTGCAATTTCTTGTACTTAGCCCTGCATGTTTGTTTTAAATGTGCGGGTTGAGCTCTGATGGTGATGATGGGGAAAGTGTTGAGAGTCGGTGTCCTTGACCGATTTACTTGAATTTGTGGTTTATACCTTGAATGCATATCGTCATATATGTATTCACACACTTTCATTGCTACACTCGAACTCCCTTATTTACGCTTTATGTTTTAAACTATTGAGGCCCATCGGATCGGGCGAGTTTTGGGGTCCGATGGCTAAACCTTTCAAAAACAATATAACATCATCTCGTATTACATTCGAGCATGTTAGCTTATTTTACGCATCTCTATTTTATTCATGTAACCCCTAAAGTACTACTCCTAGTACTAGTAAGCCCTCAGGTCCGGGTTGGTCGGAATGGGGTCGTAACAGTGGTATCGAGCTTTTGCTCTTTGAAAACCCAATTCTTTTTATTCTAAGTCTAGATCGAGTCTTTGGACTTCTAGAAACCAATGACTCCTCAACACTCCATCACATCGAGCTCAACCGGAAAGAGGTAGCTGCATTCCTTTCTCAAACTCATGAAATGGAAATTTTACATGATTGAACAATTGGATAGACTTTTGAAGGATTTGATTATTATGAAAATTTTATGATGAAAATGAAAGTTGAGCAAGAAAATTTTTCCAAAATACTTTTAGTTGAACTAATGCAATACTCAGTATTGATATGAAAGTACATGGTGGTACTAGTTGAATGATCAACATGGGATGAATGAATCCATTTTGATATGCATATAAGTTGATTATGATTGCTATGTTGAAATCGTATTTCAAAAATTTTCAAATTGAGACATCTTTCGACTTTCAAAATTTTATTTATGATGAGCGATATGTTATCATAAGGCGAACTTAGACTCTAAGGAGCATGTTCACGTATCGTGAAAGAACATAGAAATCGAACTTCTTTTCCCTTACGAGAACAAAGAGCGATAGGAAGAATGAAAGTAGCGATACCTTGGGCACGAGCGGCGGAAGGCGGCGAGAAGGATGGGCGAGGACAACCTCGACCTTTAAGATGAATGGCGTCGGCACTCCATCACTACTTCGACACGGTGACCAGCAACACGAATCACGACATGGGCGTCACTACGGCTGGGATGTTCAGCCTCGGCTTAAGAACCCGAAGATGATAGGCGTATTACGTCGACATCGTCTCGTTTTGCAATTTGGCACGATCGCGCAAATTTCCTGCACTGCGCAGTAGATTTGTTTAGCTAGATCTCTCGTTAGGACTCCGATTTACGCATGGTTTTCACCTGCGTACTCCTAACACTGATCTTCATTTGTTATGAAGAACAGAATCCTTAATTCTGCCTCCAGAATACGATAGAGTCCGTTGAACTCTAGTTCGAGTGTTTGGTATAGAATAAGGATCTCATAGCTTATATTAAGATGTTGTTGGCTTATGTATACGTTTGGGTAAGACTAAGAAGGTAAGTTGTGGTGAGTATTGTGCAGTATGATGTTGCCTACCTTATAGACTTGCTTGACCTTATCTAGTTGCTTCACGTTACGTTTAAGATATCCTTTGCTTATTCGATGGCGATAGTTGACTTATGTTAGTTTTATTAAGTGACGGATGGAGGGATGAGATATCTCGCGAGGAGGAGGATTGGACCACCCACCCGGAGGAGGAGGTGAGTATATATCGCTCCAGTTGGATGTCTTGTTGGGAAGACTTGGGTGAGTTCTTGGCATATTATCTCCGTCTTTGGAGGCGCCCGAGCTCACGGCGTGGCTGATTATGCGGCATCCAGCGCCTTCTAGCGATACTCCCTGCACTGGGATGGATATGCTCGAGAGATATCGGGGATTACATTTACAGGCGATGGGCAGCTACGACTTGGTGGGAGATCGCCGGTTCGTGAGTCACGACTTACGTATATAGCATTCTGAGGCAGCACGAGAGGACCCTACCTCCTCCCAGAGTATACTGGCGGGATGAGTCGCGAGTGGCTGTACTGAGAGGTTCGAGGCGGATCGACCAGTGGTACCTCCGTGTCGATTCGGCGAGGCGGACTGCTCGCTTAGAGGCGGCGCCCGGAGCCTTGGGAGGCGGTATTTCCACCCACACAGCCGGACACCCGTCGTCCACGGTACCACCTCCACCACCTATGGTCCCAGCCATACCACCGGTCGAGCACTTTCGCCGGACGGCCACGGATGAGAGTATCGGATGCCTTCGGTATGACCCGACTCGGTATGCTACGGTCCGATTCGCCCGACTACGAGCCTCGGGCGAATCGACCACCGCTTTTAACCCCATGCGAGATATACCGATGGTGGAAAGCAATGGGCGGACCATCGGGGACTACCCGTATGGACATTTCGGACGGCGAAGATGATTCGGAGGAGGAGGAAGACCACGAGGAAGACACGGAATAGGGAAAGACCTCGTGAAGGCACTAGGCGGCGTTTTAATTAGAATTTGTTTTGTTATGTCTAGCGTGTGTGCTAGCTTTTCTCTTTTCTTTTGTTGTTGCCTTAGTTCTAAAACTCGAAATCTCTTTTTAGGCCGTGTGGGCGGGATTTATGTTTTCTGTTTACCATTATTTTTGAACATCACGCCTATGGCGAAATTTTGGATATATATATATACACGACCTAATAGGGCTTTTGCGGCAAGTTATGTTTGTTAAGAATGTTATACTCATTTGGGATCGCTTAATGACAAGGCCAAAGCAGTGTGAGTGGATAATGAAATTTGTGAAAAGAATAAATGCCTAATGTTTACTTGTTTTCATAGCGACATGCCTCAGAAGGAATCGGGCGGGAACCCCGGAGGTCGAGGGCGGGGAAGGCCGAGAGGAAGGGTAGAGTCCCGAACAAGAGCGGAAGACAATCCCCAACCACCACCTCCACCTCAACCCGATCGCGGGATCGAAGAAATGTTTTAAGGCAGAACCCTCACATCTTTAACGGGAAAAGGCAACCGGAAGAAGCCGAACAATGGGTCGGGGCTATTGAGCGGATCTTTACCTTCTTAAGATGCGGCACAAGAAAGGCATCGTGTGTTACTTTCGGTGGTTGGACGGTGACTTACAGTGGGAGGCGGAAAGAAGACTTTCTGTGAGCAGTGGAGGAATTCTCGTGGGAGGATTTGAAAAGAGGCTGTATGAAAAGTATATCCCAAAAGTTATAGGGAAAAGAGGCGAGAATTTTTCTGCTAAAACAAGAAAAATTATCCGTAACCGACTACGATCGCACTTCTGCGAGGCGTCGAGATATCGCCGGATCTAGTAGACACCGACTTGAAGATGTCGGAAAAGTTCGAGCGGGGCTAAGAATGGAGATCGCATGTCTCTTGCCGACCATGGAGACCTATCTTACAGAAGCTCTACGAGCTTTGGATATTAGCGACTATGGCGAGAATAAGTCGGTGTCGTCTCGGGCACAGTAGTCGGATAAGGAAAAGGGCTGGGAGCCCAACGCGGAAATAACAACCGCGGAAACTACGGAGAAGCAAGTCGCTGGCGCCGTGGCGAAACCCGGCGCGGCGAGGACAAAGGCTGGAAGAAGCGGCTTATGCTCCACCGGCAAGGGACCATGAGGACGATCGAGGCACCTCAATGCCCTAGATGCCATAGACACACAAGGGTGTGTGCGGCAAGCGTGGTAGGCTGTTACAAATGCGGGGTGAGCGGGCATTCATGACAATTGCCCGATGTCACGTTCGGATGGAAGGCGAACCAGCGGGCAATGCTCGGCCATTGAGGGCTATCTGACTTCAGCCCCACCACCGCGGCGGTTCCGGCCCAACCAAAGCAACTCGGTGGCAAACACCGGCCTCAACAACAACAACTCCGGCGGCGCGCGTGGTGGCGGCCACAACAACAAATCCGCAGCGGCAATGGCGGCGGCCACCGCCACAACAACAAGCGGGCGGCAACCACCGCGCCAGCGCCAGCGGCGGCGGCAACCGGCGAGCAACAACCGCCAAATCAGCGGGACCGGCGCCCGTCGGCCTCGGCCGGCTCGGGCGAGCCTACGCCTGCATGGGAGGCGAGCGAGCGAGAACCGAGGAAACTTGGCGGTATGGGAGTTCTTCTCAACCTACATTATAGTATTGTTCGATCTGGTGCTTCGCATTCTTTTATTGCAAAATCATGCGTGAAATCTTTGGGCCTTAGGTGCGAAAGATCAAGCCGAGGATATGAGAATCTCATCGCCTATAGGAGGAATTATGGCCGTTACACACTTTTGCTCGAACCTAGAGTTGACATTAGGATCACTTAAGGTTACGGCTAGCGATCTAAACATAATACCCATGGACGATGTAGACATAATCCTAGGAATGGGTGGTTAGCTAAGAATCATTCCACGATTCTCTGTAAGGAAAGGAAAATTTCGTTTCACTTTCGGGACGAGACTACGCATTTCCATGGGATCGGCATGGGAAGAAGAGTGCGATAGTGTCGACACTACAAGCTAGGAGGATGATGAACGAGAAAGGATGTCTTGCATTCCTCGTTTATTTGAGCGAAGGGATAAACCCGAAGCACGGGTAGAAGACATTGAAGTTGTCGAGAGTTTTGGACGTATTTCCGAAAATCTACGGGACTACCTCACGATGAACAACTAGAGTTTACCATCGACTTGGGCAGGATCAGCCCGGTGTCGAAGGCGCCTATAGGATGGCCCCAAAGGAGCTAGAAGAGTGAAGATCCAAATCAAGAGCTTTTGGATCTAGGATTTATTAGGCGAGTGTTTCACCTTGGGAGGGCGCTGTTACATTTGTTAAGAAAAGGATGGTTCTTTGAGGATGTGCATCGATTATAGAGAGCTAAATAAGATGACACTAAAGAACAAATACCCTTTACCGAATTGATGACTGTTTGATCAATTGCGAGGCGGGTGTATTCTCGAAAATTGATCTTAAGTCGAGGATACCACCGGCTGAAAATCTGATCGACGATGTACCTAAGGCGCATTCGAACGAGATATGGCCACTATGAGTTCATAGTTATGCCATTCGGATTAACCAATGCACCGGCCGTATTCATGGACCTCATGAGCAGTATTTCATCCATTTACGGATAAATTCGTTTTGGTCTTCATAGATGATATCCTTATTTACTCGAAGAATGAAGAGGATCATAAGGAACATCTAGACGGTTACGCAAACCTTGAGAAATGAAAGACTCTTTGCTAAGTTTAGCAAATGTGAGTTTTGGTGAAGGAAGTTATGTTCCTTGGACACATCGTGTCTGCTTGAAGGCATAAAAGTAGATCCGACCAAAGTAGAGGCCGTGCGAGAATGGAAATCACCTAAAGCTCGACACGAAATTAGAAGTTTCCTAGGATTAGTGGCTACTATAGGAGATTCATCGAAGGATTCTCCAAGATTGCAAGGCGATAACCCGACTACTCAGGAAAGGAATCAAGTTCGTTTGGGTGATGAGTGCGAGGCGAGTTTTCAAATACTCGAAGAAAAATTGACGGTGCACGGTTCTAGCGGTCGAGGCGGACAAAGTGCGTAGTCTATCTGACGCATCTAAGGCGGGGTGGGTTGTGTTTTGATGCAAGAAGGAAAAGTAATAGCTTACGCATCCGACAACTCGGACCCCTGAACCAACTACCTGACCCGCGATTTGGAACTAGCGGTGTGGTTCATGCTTTGAAAATTTGGAACACCATCTCTATGGTGTGAGATGTGAGATCTTCACGAGACCATAAAAGTTTGAAGTATTTCTTGAACAAAGGGATCGAATATGAGACAAAGAAGATGGCTTGAATTGGTAAAGATTACATTGTGGTATTAACTATCACCGGGCGAGGCGAATGTAGTGGCGGCGCCTTGAGTCGTAAGAGCCGTACCAAGTTAGGATGTCTCTTTGTACTGAGAGGAAAAACTTCGTTGAAGAGTTTGGCGGGATGAAGATTAAATTGGTTGAACCACCGAGACAATTGTGGTGTGTCGCTACACTCACGCGACATCGATCTAAGAAAAAGAATTGTCGAGAGAAAGGATTGAGAAAAGTTGGAAAAGATCGAGAAAGACTAAGGTGCGAAGGATTGAGAATTTCAAGAGGCGCGGATAACGCCTTATTGTTTGAAGGTAGGATATGCGTTCTGACGGCGAGCTTGAGCGAAATCATGAGTGAGGCTCACGATCGCCCTACACCGCCCGCCCGAGGCGGTACTAAGATGTACCGGGACACGAAGGAAAAATTTTGGTGGGAAGGCGTGAAGCGAGACATAGCTTCTTTAGTAAACTGCTGTCTTGTTTGTCGACAAGTGAAGGCCCTACACCAGCGACCCTATGGGAAGTTACAACCGTTGGAAATCCCGAGTGGAAGTGGGACGATATAACGATGGATTTCGTTACAAGCTTACCCAAATCGAGAAGAGGAAACACAGCCGTATGGGTAATTGTGGATAGACTTACCAAAGTGCTCACTTTCTACCTATTCAAAGCACTTATGGATCGATAAGTTGGCCCGGTATGCGTTAAGGAAATTATGCGACTACATGGAGTGCGAAATCTATTACCTCGATCGAGACTCCAAGTTCACATCCAGTTGGATTAGCTTACAAAGAGAAGCTGAGTGCAGATTAAACTTGATCTGACATTCCACCCACAAACCGATGGGCGATCGGAAGAGCGATCAAACCACAGAAGATATGCTTAGGCGTAGTTTTGGATCGAGGTGCAAAATGGGAAGATATTTTACCTCGATTGAATTTGCTTACAACAACGACTATCAGCGACGATAGGCATGGCCCCATCTGAAGCCTTGTATGGCAAAAGTGTAGATCACCGCTTTATTGGGATGAAGTCGGTGAGAGGAAAGTTATAGGGCACGATGCGGTGAGCGAAATGATCGAGATCGTTCGACAAATTAAACTAAGGATAAAAGAGGCTCGGGACGGCGAAATCTTCTGACGTCTGCGTAGATCCGAGCTACAATTTGAGGATGGAGACAAAGTATTTCTTAAGGTCTCTCCATGAAAGGATTGTCGGGTTTGGCACGAAAGGAAAGCTTAGACCCGTTTCATAGGACCTTATGAGATCTAGAAAGGATAGGTCCGATGCTTATAGGTTGGCTCTTCCATGAACCTAGGGAATGTCCATAATGTTTTCACGTCTCGATTACGAAAATCGTTCACGACCCAAAGCACGTGATTCATCAAGGCGGCGTGATCCTCGAGCGGACATGAGCTATAAGGAAGAACCGCAGCCATACTTGACCACAAAGTTCGGCAACTACGGGCAAGTCGATTCCGTTAGTTAAAGTCTTTGTGGAGACACCACGGACGGGAAGAAGCCACGTGGGAGCTTGAAGAAGCAATGAGAGAAAAATACCCGATCTATTTTTCTAAAGGTATACAAATTTCGGGACGAAATTTTTCGTAAGGGGTGGAATGTAATATTCGAAAAGCGAATATCGATTACGGTTTTCTAAACCCGTAATTAGGGTTTTACCGTATATTATCTTTTACGACATCGAATCTTGTGATTTCGATACGATATCGTTATAGCGAATTCCTTTCATAATTCACTAAGGTTGTGAATTAAAGGTTGAAATATTACGAAATGATTCGTCGATATATTTTAACGTCGAGCAGCGTATCGAGCGTCGACTTTTCATGAAATTTTACGGCGGTGAAGCTTGGAATTAATTTCCATCTTAATTCCTTTATTAAAGGAATATATTTATTTAGTAAGTATGAACTTCTGCGACCATTTTGAGATGAGTCGATTTTGAGCGTTTGAGGCGTTTTGAGCGTCGGCGTCTGAGGCGATTTGAAAAATGAGTTTAATGCTCAGGAAATTATAATAATTAATTTCCTATTATTATTTTATATAATTACAGTATTAAGGATTATTAAAATCAATATTTGAGTTATTAAACTCGATTATTTCAATTTGTAATTTCGAAAACCCTAATCTTATAAACTTTGGTTTTATCACATGAAATGATACCATTAAATTATCCTATGGTATCTAAACTTTATAATATAATATATATGAGTGTTATTAAGCTATGAAATCAGTTTTTGGAGCATTAAAACTCGATAACAAATTTTTATAAATTTCGAAATCTAATTTTCGAAATTAGGGTTTCTTATGCATAAATTAATGCTATAATTTTATTCTATGCTATTATTCAATATCTAAATTATATATTATGATATATATGTGTACATTTGGATCGAAAATAGCATGAGTATCAATAATAGGTGTGATTTGTATTTATATACCTATTTTCCAAATTAAAATCGGTAATTTAATTTGTGTCCTTGGGATGATTTAATTATTTTTATGGCATGTATTATATATCTATGAACTATACTAGGATTAATACATTGTATTATGGTACAAAATAAATTAAATCCTACCCTACACACCCTAAAACCATGACCACCCTCATTAAACAAGGCGTGAGCTCACTTTATTTTCTACCCAATGCATGGCAGCTTTTAAACCTAGCCTAATCATCACATAATCCTCATCATTTGGCTGCAGATTTTAGCCATTCTCTTGGCCAAAAATCGAGAGAGAGAGGTAGATACTAGGGGACTCTTCCACTTCAACACCTCACTATCATTATACACCATCACTCCCGTTTTGAACTCCATTTTCCTCTCACTCTCTCCTTTCTTCAGCCGAGAACCGAGCCAAACACCCCATTATTTTCAGATTTTCTTCCATTCTTCTTCTCCATTTCTTCTCCAAACATTTATACTATATTGTTTCTTGTGAATCGATACCATATCGAGGTAAATAAGGACCATTAGTGTGATTTTCACCCATTTATTACGAAATTTTATTTTTGTTTTATATATATATATGTTGTTGTGTTCGAATGCTATATGTATGTATATGTAGGTTTTAATGTTCTTGAGCATGAGAATGTTGTTCTTGATGATTTATTTGAAAAATATATGAAATGTATGCTTAGATAATCATATGTTGTTGTTCGTTTGATTTTTGAATGGATCTAGCATGCTATATTATTTTCGAACCATATAGTATGTTTGAAATAATTTTTGAAAATGTTAAAAATACATATGAGATGACCGAATGCTTTCGATAATTTCTAAGCATGTATTATTGATCTATGTTATGATTTAAGACTATAGTATGTTATTTAAAATTTTGGAAAACCACAGCTAATTATTTCATGAATCCGTGAGCATGTATGTACCATACCTTGGTGTATAAATTTTATTTTAAGCATGTGATGACATATAAATGCTTTAATGTATTGTTTATATGTTATATGATTTAATTAAATTTTTAAAAATCAAAGGCATGATTTTTAATCAATACCGTGAGCATTTGGGAAAAATATGTTGATGCATGATTTTATTTTTGAACATGTAATGGTGTTTTAATGCTTTAATATATTATTTATGCATTGTGTAAATTAATTAGAATTTTTGGAAATCAATTACCTATTTAAATCAAATAAACAGCTTACAAGCTTATATGGTGATGATTTAATTAGTTCTTGATGATTATATGATGTTATATTAATATACTATAGTGTATAAACATAGTATATAATTATTGGAATTTTTGAAAACCAAATGCTAAAATAAATCGAAAAAGCCGAGAGCTTACAAAGCTCATATGGTGACGATTTAAATTATTTTGGTTGATGTTATAATGTTACAATGTTATAATATAATGTTTATTGATGTTGGAATTTATTTAGAATTTTTAGAAATTGTTTGCTATTTATTTGGTAATTATCTTATTATTCTAGTGAATATTGTTACATATTGTGAAATAAATAGTTATGAATAACTATGGGTTATATAAATATTATATACTGATGTTGGGATGTTATTATAAGTATATATCAATTTTGGGAATTTTTGGATGATTATTCCCTATTATTGTGAATTACCGTGAATATATATATGTATATATATAAATAATTAGCAAACAGTATTATATGAATTTCATAAATTCATATTCTGGACCATAGTGTATAATAATACACTATATTAATTTAGAAAAATTTTCAAAGGTCATTTAGTATTTTTAATCTAATTATCGAAATTATCGATAATTAATAAGGATTTTAAAATCCTTTTTAAAACAGTTTATTTATGAAAATTTACTAAAATGATATTCTGGACAGTTTTAAATTTTACAAAATTTTATAAACATAGATTGCTATGTTTGAGACGAACGTTCATTTTATAACGTTTTAAAATACCAAAATACGTTTTTATTTATAAAAAGAAGTATTAAAAATGCTAAAATAATCATAAGTCCTTGATTTACAAGATAAATCGAGCAATAGGACTTTACGTTTTCAAATCGATCAAATTCGATTTATAAAACAAAATAGTAAGAAGTTACTATTATTAAAGGTCAAAATCGTTGACTTTGTTGATCAATGTTGACTTCGTTGACTTTCAAGTCAAACGTACGATTATACATTTATAAATCGTCGATGCTGCGTAAGATATACTAATTGAGTATGATACCTCATTAGTAAGAAAGGATTTCACAAATGAAATCCATATATCGAAAAACGTGCTTATACGTTGAAAGTATCTCGAAGAACGAGAACAAGTCGATCGTATCGTGTTGAGGCGTATTGAATTCACTAAGGAATTTCGGTCTACATCGATATGAAATATCGAAGTTTATCTTAGTTTTCAAAAGTCTCGAAAGACTTGGCGACGTACTAAAGCCTCGCTTTTCGTAAAGGTGTGGGCCTGAAGCAATGACGGGATTTTGACGAACAAGCGAACTGGGACTTTACAACGAACCATAGTCGGTGGGCTTCCTTTCTTACCTCAAAATGTGGGCTTCTTATCTTCAAAATGTGGGCCTTTTCTTACCCACTAAAATGTGACTTTCTTGTTATTCCAAATGAGTTTATTCTACTACTTATTCTCTGTTGTTATCAAATGTTTCTTGCATTACACGCAAAAATATTTCGTTTTGTGTATGGATCTATCTGTTATGCCGGGTAGAAATTGTGGAGATAGTTGGAACTATTATATCATTTGTTGTGGTAGCATGACCCTTTTAATGTCGGGTCTGTGCGGATGATAAATGCACAGCTAGGATTGGCGTGAAGGTTGGAACTATCTGTTGTGTTAACATATGCTTGCAGAGATTTGTGTCTTTATGCGGGATTACGGCGGTCACGGCGTCGTAGATGGGAGGCCTCCTCTCGGCGTTTATTATTTATTATTATTATGTATTGTGACTATGAGATATGGACCATACACACCGAAAATGCTCGGCGAGCTATGTTTCTGACGAAAATGATTTGGTAAGCCAAGGCATTTTAACTAAAACCCTGTGACTTACCCGATATTGGCGGCGTAATCAAAACTTATCAAATGTTTTCGGCATGAGTCCACTAAGTGCAATTTCTTGTACTTAGCCTGCATGTTTGTTTTAAATGTGCGAGGTTGAGCTTGATGGTGATGATGGGGAAAGTGTTGAGAGTCGGTGTCCTTGACCGGTTTACTTGAATTTGTGGTTTATACCTTGAATGCATATCGTCATATATGTATTCACACACTTTCATTGCTACACTCTGAACTCCCTTATTTCGCTTTATGTTTTAAACTATTGAGGCCCATCGGATCGGGCCGAGTTTTGGGGTCCGATGGCTAAACCTTCAAAAACAATATAACATCATCTAGTATTACATTCGAGCATGTTAGCTTATTTTCTAGTCGCCGCATCTATTTTATTCATGTAACCTAAAGTACTACTCCTAGTACTAGTAAGCGCCCTCAGGTCCGGGTTGGTCGGAATGGGGTCGTGCATGTCGTGGATGTTTAAATTATGCGAAGCATGCTATGTATGTTTAATTATGTAGATAAACATGTTATATATGTTTCGTGATTGGACGAGCATGGTAAGCATGCTAGGTTTATCGCGTTTTTAAGCATATTTTAGAATTTCGCGAGCATGTTTTATATGTTGAGTTCTATAGAAAAGCATGCTAGATTACGTGATCTCGCATGGACAAACCTTTTGAAATAAAAGACTAAGCAAGTAACCCGACATATTAATTTTTAAATTAAAATGTCAAGACCTCCACTTTTTGATCTCTAAACAAAGTGATACGACCGTGAGTAAACGCCCACACGCGTGGCTTGCTTGCCTTGTTTGTCATAAGTTTGTTAGATGAGATTTCTAAATAAAATATTTTAATCTATTGAGAAGTGGGAGTTTCATGTAAACGCCCACACGTGGCTTACATATGGGACTTTTCATAAGTTCTCTAGATATAGATTTAAAATGAGATAACAAAGAATTTGGATTGGAAGCGGTATGGTCTAGTGAGTAAGCCAATTCTAAGAATTCATTTTCGCTATTAAAATTGTGGTCATTGCTAGACATCACCTCAAGTACAACTTCCGCCAAGTCCTTCTTGCGATAGTGATGTGGTCTAGTAAGGTCAATCATTAATTTCATTTGTCATAAGGATAAGTTGACATGGATTGAAATTAAACGACTAAAAGGTTTATTTTAGTCAGTCGAGGGGTTCATGTGTAAACGCCCACACGCACGCGGGCTTGCATGTGGAATTCCTTGGGCGATTGGAGGTTTCAATTAATATTATTTTATCAAAAGGTTACAATATTATTGTTATGAATTATGTGCGATCGTATGCTTATGTGTTTACATTACTTTTCGATATGTCTCTTACATCGATTATCAACATGTTCGCACAAAATCCTCTATCCGTCCGAATTTTATCGAGTGGAAATGAAACATTGAGAACGTTCTTACCACGGAAGAAAATTTATTTATACTCACTACACCCCATCCCAAGCCTCTAGGCGATTCATCTATCGATGAGGAGCGCAGGAGCACGAAATGGGACAAATCAAATAGAATGGCAAAGTGCCTTCTTTGGTCACCATGTGCGAGTCCCCGCAACTCCAAAGATCAAGAGATGGAAGATGCGACCATGATATGGCTCGCCTTATGAAATCGTGATGAGAGTCGGACGAGAATCGTCTTGTCGTAATTTGACAAAATCAATAATGTCAAGTTCAATGAAGGAAAGCGATTCGGTGCATGACCATGTAGAGCAAATGATCAATCTCTTGGAGAGCTCGAATTGGTTGGAGGATACATTGATGACATAGTCGTAATTGATATGATCTCAACACTTTGCCCAAGTCTTTTGATGACTTCCGTTATAAAGTAGTCCTTTATGATAAGAGTTATACTCTAGATTCATTGCAAGAGGATCTAGTAACGGAAGAACATAAAATGGGCAAAGATGCCTGATCTTTAATACGCACCTCAAAGAAAACCCCGCTCATCGAAAGATGAAAGGGAAAGTGGAATTCAAGATCTAAGGCTAAAGAAAAGAGTGGGAGTAATACAAAGGGCTCTACCAATGGTTTAAAAAAACCAAAGGAGAAGGGCAAGTGCTTCAAGTGCGGTGAGACTGGGCATTGGAAGGCTAAGTGCCCCAAGCTCAAAGCTCAAGGTACGCCATTTACTTAGTAACGGAAACATGTTTAGCGACTTGTTCTACCCATTCTTGGGTAGTAGACACGGGTGCGACTGATCATGTTTGTTACACCTTGCAGGGGTTCCTGCAGACAAGGGAGCTGTGTGATGGCGAGATAACGATCTCCATGGGCAACAGCGGCGAAAGTCGAGGCCGTTGCGTCGGAGATATTACTTTATGTTTTGATAGGACGCTTTAGTTTTGAAAGACGTTTATATGTGCGGAGTTTCGTGAAACCTTGTTTCAGCTTTCTAAACTATTTATTCATGGATATTTGATTATTTTTGATAGTGGTGTTTCTATCATAAGAAATGATGAAGTTATCTATGGTGGCACTTTATATAATTCGCTTTATACTATTTACGCCAAACATAATACCTATAACTATGTTGCATCTACATCAAACCTTAAGAAAAGAAAATTTTCTTTACAAGATGACACCACATTTCTCGGCATCTTAGATTAGGTCACATCAATCTAAATACGATCCAAAGACGGCTAAGAATGGAGCATTGGGTGATCTCACGGTTACTCCATTCGATCGTGAATCTGTATAGAAGGAAAGATGTCGACTGCACCTTCAAAGCGGGCGGTTATAGAGCCAAAGAAGTGTTGGAGCTAGTTGATAAACGCGCATTTTACACGTTTATAGTTGATATTTAAAGATGAGTTTAGCTCGTTTAATGTGCGTTTACGTATCGATTCTTAATGTTTTATCTATTTCTAGAATATATTGCTCTTGGGTGTTCTTTTGGTGTTGTGTAGGTCCATATGTTGAAAATCAAGCAAGGAACGAAGCACGAGCCAAAATACACATCTCGACTGCTTAGCGACCGGCCTAGCGGTCGCTAGGCTGGCCGCTAAGCAACCCGGCGAGAACCAAGCGAGGTCGCGATCGCGATCTCGTGCACGCGAGCGAAGCCCAGACCGAGAAAGCTATCAGATGATTTCTCGCGACCGTGGCTAGCTACCGCTAGCCAGGTCGCGAGGTATCCATGTGAGCACAAGGAGGCGACCGCGAGCGAGAAGAACGCGCGTGAGACATGCCTAGCGATCGACCTAGCAATCGCGAGGCGTGGTCGCGAGACCGAGCGAAGGAGAAATTAGGTTTGGGGTGTGCCTATATATGGCAACACCCCTCGCTAACTCAACACACACACGCCCAAAACCTCTTTTATCAGTTTTCATCAGTTTTTAGATTTTTAGCTTTAGCTTCCATCTATTTTCATTCTAGAGTTGATTTGATCATTGTTCTTCATTAGTTTTACGTTTTGTCACGATCGGAACGTTTCGCCCGCATAATCTTTGCAATTTTCCGTTTTTTACCGAGGTTGGGATTCAAGCCCAACGATTGTTCATCGACGCCTAATACGGGTTTCATTTATATAATTTCTATTTTATGGTTAAATCGTATTTTATTCCGCTTATTATGTCCGCCAGATTTTCGTTCTAATCCTAGGGTTTGCATGATTCGATCATATATGTTGTGATTCATGTTATCGCTATTTACCTTCCGTGCATCGATTCATGATTCTTGGTGCTTATTTATATGTTTTAATTTCGATCAATCTTGATGCATATCTAGTTGTCGGTTAATTACGTAATTGTATTAATTGTCAATCGATCTCGAATGCATGATACGAACGAGCCTCGAGTCGTGGTGAGATAGGATATTCGTAGGAAGCATATTCTTTGTGATCTGTTTGAGTTGCTTGTTTTCACCTAGAGACGAATGTGAATAGGGAAAACTAGTAATCTCTGACCGCTTTTGTCGTAAAAGAAATTGTCGGTTATATATGTGATCTTCCATCTGTGCGGATTAAAATTGGTTAATAGGAGCAGGATAAACATACGTTGTGGATATGATTAATGCATCCCTTGTGGTTAGTCGTTCTTATCTGCTTTTAACATCCGAGTGTTTATTGCTTTATTTTATTTTCTCGCATGGTTACATGCGCTTTGGATTGAATTCAAGCCCTAAAATCTTACCAAACCATTTATGTTGCTTGGATAATGATGAATCATTGTTGAGTTAGCTTACGTGTTTTAGCATTACAATCCACTCGTGGATACGATACCGCTTACCTTCTATATATGCCTTTTACGTGTGAAAAAAGGAGCGATCAAATTTTGGCGTCGTTGCCGGGGATTGTTAAGATCATATAGGAATAACTTGACAATTTGGAATTATTAATTCAAGTTGTATTTTTATTTTTATTTCTTGCCAATCTGATTTCCTTCTTTTTCTCCAGGTAGTTTATGTTCACAAGGTCCCGAGGACCTCTCAACTACACTTTGATCCGGAAATCGAAAACTCACAAAGGAGAAGGAGACGGCAAGAAGAAAGGAAGCAATGGCAAATCGGAACAATCGAACAACGGGGCATTCCTCCAAGTAGCTGCGCTTTGTTAGCGGATTTTACAAATGCGGCACCAATTGGCGACCATGGGACTCGTTGTCCCCGCCCGAGGCAAGACCGCTAAACTATATGTATGCACCTCCTACCGAGCAATTTCAAGTAGGCGGATGGGGCCTGTAAGTAAACGCTAATAACTTTGAGTGAAGCCGACCCTAATCGGCATGGTTGAGGAAGCAGTTCGGAGGAGAGTCACAGAGGATCCGAATGCCCATCTCGAGACATATCTCGACATTAGTGACACCATCAAATGAATGGGGTGCCACAAGACACAATCCGGATGCGCATGTTCGGATTTTCTCTCGTGAAATCAAGCAAAGGACCGGTTCAAGACCTTAGATCGACGGGCATCAAGCTGCTGGGCAACTCTATGTGAGAAATTTCTCTCAAGGTACTTTCCAATCGCTAAAGTACGTAAGATCATAGCCGAGATTTCCCACTTCTCCCGGTTAGGAGATTAATCTTTATTCGAGTCGTGGGAAAGATTCGAGGGGCCTATTGAGAAGGTGCCCACAGATGGATTCTCGAGGAGCAAAGACAGTTACAGCTTTACAATGGCCGACACCTCACATGAGGAGTATTGTTGGACGATCAGCGGGGCTGCCTATTGAGCATGGCGTGTAGACGAGGCCGGCCGCATCATAGAAGAGATGGCGGCCACAGCTATCGATGGTCGATGGAGAGGACACCGGTGGTGAAGGTGCTACCGCTGAAGGTGATTCAAGTACGATAATATTATGGAGCAGTTCACCTTGTTGAGAAGCCAATTTGAGAAAGAAAAGAAAGGAAAAGGCGTGGCTCAGATAAATGCTGCAGAGTCAGATATGAATGAGGCTGAGGACGTGAATTACATCAATGAGAGGAACAACCGTCACTGGGGAATCCGCGACAATCCAAACAATGTAAATCACCCAAATTTCGTCGACGCCAACCCCAATAATTTTCAATGACCGCCAAGTTTCTCGATTCGAATGGAGTGATTCAAGAGACGAAGAAGCCGAGTCTAGAGGACATGATGCAGCAGTTGGTTGTAAGCAACCAACAATTGGCAACGAACCAGAATTCGTTTATAAGCAACACCGGGCAGAAGATTAATCATTTGGAGTCCACTGTGACGGCTATGGGAAAGCATATGAAGATGATGGAGAATCAAATAAGTCAGATAGCCGCACAGCAGAATGGGCAGCACAAGTCGGGCCAATTTCCGAGTAATACGGAGGTAAACCCTAAAAATCACTGTAATGCCATTCAATTGAGGAGTGGACGAGCCTATAAAAATCACGAGGAGATGAAGGTTAAAACGGGCAAAAGAGAGAGGATCTCGCGACCGAGCTCGCGATCGCGAGCCCGGCCGCGAGGAATCCTACAATGGTTTCATGAGCGTTCGGGGGCGACAACTCAAAATGCGCCCGCGACAAGTCGGTCGAGAGGGCCTAGCGAGCGACGCATTGCAGCGCGGCGAAATCGCATGAAGCTTCAGACGAAACCCAGCGCCCGAGAAAGCGGCCGCGCACGCCCGCGACGCACGAAGGAAGATGGTGTTCAATTGCTCAGCGACAAGACTCGCGGTCGCGAAGTCGATCGCGGCGGCTACCGATGAAGAAATTTTCGACGACGTGCCTCCAATTCCGTTTCCAAGCCATTTAGCCAAGCCCGGCACGATGAGAAGTTAACCGGTTCATGGAGATGTTTCAAAAGTGCACATCAATATTCCTTTACTTGATGCACTTCGAGATATGCGGGTTACGTGAAGTTTTGAAGGATGCCGCTGCTACAAAAAGAAGCTTGGGAAATTCGAGACGATAAATCTGTCTCAAGAGTGCAGTGCTGTACTGCAAAAGAAGTTGCCGCTCAAGCAGAAAGATCCAGGCAGCTTCACCATAGCATGTGTCATCGGAGGACAGACATTCTCCAAGGTTCTGTGTGATTTGGGGGCAAGCATCAATCGATGTCGTTGTCCATTTTTAACAGATTGGATATTGGGGAGATCAAGCCGACCACCATAGCTCTTCAGATGGCAGACACATCGGTGACTTATCCGAAAGGAATAGTGGAGGACGTGCTCGTGAAAGTTTGAGATTTCATCTTCCCAGCTGATTTCGTTGTTCTCGATATGCCAGAGGATGGGAATACACCTCTTATTCTCGTGCGACCGTTCCTAGCTACCGACAGAGCAGCGATAGACGTGTAAGATGGAGATCTCACCTTGTAGTCAATGATGAGGAGATGAAAATCTTATATACGATGCTATGAAGCGACCGACGAGAAGACCATGGAAGGCGCCGAGTTATAGAGCGCTTGTCGCCCACTCACTTTCAATCACCGATCCGTGGAGTTTTGTCACGAACTCGATTTTCTCACCCGCAGACCTTGATGAGGCGTGTGATGAGATTTTAGAGTACCTTGAGTCCATCGATGAAGTCAAGGCCCTCCCCGAGGAGTCAGTGCCTTATTTAGATGTGAGGAAGCCGATTGGAGGAGAGGACGTCGTGGTGAAGAAGGAAGAGACTACACCCAAGATTGAGTTAAAAGAGTTGCCGGACCACCTTCAGTATGCATTCTTAGGCGATGATGAGACGTGCCCGGTGATAATATCTTCGGCTTTGACAGATGAGGAGACACAGAAACTGATGGTTGTGCTGAAGCAGTACAAGTCTGCGATTGGGTGGACGATTTCTGATATCAAGGGGTCAGCCCCTCGATTTGCATGCACCGGATCCTATTGGAGAATGAATACAAGCCAAAGGTGCAACCTCAACGCCGATTGAATCCGCAATGCAAGAGGTCGCCGAAAAGAAGTGTTGAAGCTCTAGACGCAGATATGATCTATGCCATATCCGACAAGTGGGTTAGCCCTACTCAAGTGGTATCCAAGAAAAGGGGTATCACGGTGATCGAGAGGCGAGACAAACGAGCTTGTGGCAACAAGACTCGTGACAGATGGCGAAGTTTGCATCGACTATCGTGCTCGAACACGTACCACGAGGAAGGACCATTTTCCCCGCCTTTATTGATCGGATGTTGGATGACTAGCGGGTATGAGTTCTACCTTTTTTTCGATGGTTATTCGGGTATAATCAGATTGCCATCGCATACAAGATCAGCACAAGACGGCGCTACATGCCGTATGGAGTTTTCGCTTATAGGCGAATGCCGCTTGATTGTGCAATGCTCCACCACCTTCCAAAGATGTATGATGTCCATCTTCCATGGGTTGATCGAGAATATTATGGACGCCTTTATGGAAGACTTTTTCGTGTTTGGCTCTTCATTCGACCATTGTCTCCATAATTTGTCACAAGTCTTGCAAAGATGTGAGGAGACGAATCTTGTTCTCAATTGGGGAAGTGCCATTTCATGGTGAAGGAAGGTATCGTGCTTGGTCACAAAGTCTCGCCGAGGGTTTGGAAGTGGATCGAGCAAAGATAGTAGCTATCGAGAAACTACCTCCGCCCACAAATGTCAAATCAGTGAGGAGTTTTCTCGGTCATGCGGGCTTTTATAGAAGGTTCATCAAGGATTTCTCGGCGATCACGAAGCCATTGTGTGGATTGCTCGAGAAAGATATGAAGTTCGTGTTCACAAATGAGTGTTTGGAGGCATTCGAGAAATTGAAGTTAGCCGATCGATCTCGACTCCGCTTTGGTCTCCCCGATTGGAGTCAACCGCTCGAAATGATGTGTGATGCGAGTGATGGGCGATGGGGCTGTATTGGGGCAGAAACGAGACAAGCTTTTCCGAGTCATTTATTATGCAAGTAAGACTCTCGACTGCTCAAATGAACTACACCACCACGGAGAAGGAATTACTTGATGTGGTCTATGCTGATAAGTTTAGACCTTATTTGGTGGGCACCCACACCATCGTACACACCGACCATGCCGCATTAGTCATCCATTCGCCAAGAAAGATTCAAAGCCCAGTTGGTGAGATGGATCCTCCTTCTTCAAGAATTCGACATGGAAATTAAAGATAGAAAGGGCTGCGAAAATGTGGTTGTCGACCACTTGTCGCAATTGGAGAAACCAGTCGAAGGAGAGGATAAGAAGATTGGCATCAAGGAGAATTTCCCAGACGAGCACATCTTGAGCGTCATCGATCGCACACCATGGTATGCTGATTTTGTCAATTATTTGGTGATTGGAGTTTTACCTCCATCGTGCAAAGGTCATTTGAAAAAGAAATTTCTCCACGATGTTAAATTCTATTATTGGGACGATCCTCATCTCTACCGCCGATGTGCCGATGGTCTGATACGTCGCTGTGTTCCCCAAGGAGAATGGGAGAACATAATCCACAAGTGTCATAGTTCGTTGAATGGAGGCCATTTAGCGTGGCGAAGACAAATGGCAAAGATTTGCCACGGTGGATTCTTTTCGCCTTCGATCTTCAAAGATTGTCAATCTTTATCAAGAGTTGTGATCGTTGTCAAAGAATGGGAATGTCACTAAGAAAGACGAGATGCCACGTAAAACCATCATGGAGGTGGAACTATTTGACGATGGGGATCGACTTCATGGGTCCGCTCCCATGTCTTGTGGTTACACGATATTCTTCTTCATTGTGGAGTACGCTTCCGTTGGTGAGGCGATTCCCACATCACGAACGACTCCAAGGTAGTGATCAAGTTCCTCCACAAGAACATTCGACTCGATTTGGAGTTAGGGTGTTGATCGCTGATGGGAATCGATTTAATAATAAGTGGTTAGGCAACGTTCTAGCCAAATATGGTGTGAAGCATAGAGTCACCTCCTCTTACCATCCACAAGCAAGCGGGCAAGTCGAGCTCGCCAACCGAGAGATCAAGCGATTTTAGAGAAATCGTTGTTCATCGCAAGGATTGGGCAGCAGGTTGGATGATGCTCTTTGGGCTCACTGGGATCGCTTACAAAGCTCCCATCGGCTATTCCATATCAAATGGTATTTGGTAAATCTTGCCATCTACCGTTGAATTGGGCACAAAGCATATTGGGCCACGAGGAGAATCAACATGGATTTCAAGGAGGCGGTATGATGAAGTGACCAATTGTTGGAGCTTGACGAGTGGAGGAATGAAGCTTTTGAGAATTCTCGGATATACAAGGAAAGAGCTTAGAAATTCCACGATCTCCACATTCGTGCCAAAGGATTCTCACCGGGTAATGAAGTTTTGCTTTACAATGCTCGACTCCATCTCTTCTCGGGAAAGCTCAAGTCAAGATGGTCAGGGCCATATACCGTTTACCGTGCACTTACCAATGGGAGTTACGAACTGCTAGACTCGGGGGGCAACATTTTTAAGGTGAACGGCCAGTACCTCAAATCCTACTTCAAGTCACACTTCGACCGAGAAGTCAAGGTGACCAAGCTCAACGAACTATGATAAGAGGTACCGTCGAGCTAGCGACGATAATTCTAAGCTTTGGTTGGGAGGTAACCCAACAGTTTTACATGCTTTTTGTTTTTGTTGTTTTCGTTTTTGTTTTTGGTTGTGTTTCTTTGTTTGTGTCGTGTCTCGTTGTTTTGTTAGGTCCCAAAGTTTTAATAGCTTTCATTAAAAAAAAAAAAAAGTACCTAGCGACCACCCTAGCGAGGTCGCGAGGTGTGGTCGCGAAATTGGGCGTAACGTTTTTTGTCGGCGAAGGACAGAGTCATGCCCACCGCGATCATGAGCTCGACCGCGAGATCCGTCGCAACCCAGCTCGCGATCGCGAGCTCGACTGCGAGATCCATCGCGACCCGCGTCCTGACCCACGCCCACTTCGTGACCCGCGTTTTAACACTTATTTTCCCCATTCTTGTAACCTACACACACACACACACGTTTTTCTGAAAAATAGCAGCAGCCATTCCCCTCTCAAGCACCCAAAGCACCTCTCTCTCCCAATTTTCTTGTATTTCTCCATCAAATCCACTCAAGGTATGCTATATTTGTGTCATTCTTCATGGGTTTACGTTTCTTGAGCATGATTTGGAAGGATTTTATCCATTTATCCTATTGATGTGGGTTTAATTAAATTTGAGAAACTAGGGCTTATTTTGTTAGATTTGTTTGGTGTTTGACCATAGTTTGTCCAATGATAGGTTTATTAATGTTTATACACGTATATTGTTCGTCTAATTTACCTACATTGTTGATTTGGGTTCAAAATTTGAGAAACATGCTTAAAATTGTCACATTGTGTTTCACGACCGCGTTCGCGTCACCGGTCAGGCGCGATCTGGGTGCTAGCTGCGCTTATGCTATGCTGCCCGCCCGAGCGTCGCTAAACTTGCTTAGCGACCACCCTCGCGACCGCGAGGTGTGGTCGCGAGAATTCGCCCAGAACGTCCAATTTTGCAAATTTTTGGCTGTGTGTATGTTTTTCCCCATTTTTTTGTCTTGCAAGATCATATGACAATATGGGGGAAATAATTTGACTAAGTTGAAGTTTGGGGGATCTATATTGAGCATTTTGGGTTGACGTTGTTTTGATAGTTTCATTCATACACGCGCTGACTTTGAAATTCTTTTTAGGTACAATATGCCGCGTACTCACGGTCACAAGCGCAAGTGGCAAGAGCATTGTCTCCACTTCCCACGACGAGACACAAGATGAGCTCCACGACGAGCCACACGATGAGCATCATGACGAGCCTCACGACGAGCCACGCACGGCACCACAAGATGAATTCGATCGAGAAAATTTTGATTCGAGATCACCGAACGACTCGTCGAGAAGCCGTTGGAATCGATTGATGAGATTACGCATAGGCATTCACGGTTCATGTGCATCAACACGTGTCAAGAGATGGGTATAGGCAATGATGTGACGTGGTTGGTCGAGAGATCCGGCTGTACTCGGTTGTCACGACCAACTATCTTACATACGGATCCTCGACGTCAATTCTTGTCGACTATCCATGTCCACAAGACAAACAAATGCCGATTACATCACGCCCGGCTTGACAACGAGCCCCGCCAACTATCCGTGGATGAACTTAATGGAATAATCAATGGAAATCCGTATGAAACTACATCGGGGCGTCGAGTACGTACCCAAAGTGTATGGCCAAAGTTCATGGACCTGACTCGAGCACACTCCGCACTATGATGCCTCGAGATCGAAGGCTAGTTCGATATGGAATCGGTGTCCGTTACTTCCACCGGCTCATCATGTTCACCATCCATGGCCGTTCGAACGCAGGTACTGTTCTATCACAAGACATGTGCATCCTGATTGGAGCCATGTTCAACCAGCAGATGCATGCCGGCATGTTCCTAGCTCAGCACTTCCACATGCAGTCCACGGTTTCGAGCAATTCAAAGATATGTATAGGGGGATTCGTTACCCCCATTGCTGATTTTTTTGGGATTACGATTCGAGAGAGTCCGATCTCTCACGACATCTTCCTGGATAAGCCGTGCCTATACGTCCAGACGTTCCTGAAGAGGCACCCCAGACGTTACCTGTGGCTGTTATATGATCAACACGGCCAATCAGTTTTCCGCCTACCCAATCCAAAGCTCACCAGTATAAGCCGCTACTTTAACGCGGATGCCAATTGGAATTTGAGCTCCGCTGCACACTATGCATGGACGCAGCGCGTGAACGCGTAAGGCGAGGTCGAGGGCGAGCAACCGCATGAGGAGCAAGCCGAGCCCGAAGTGGCTCCCGAGACAGGCGGCATATTGCACCCGCCACCCGTTCGAGGCGATCCCGGGATTTATGATCGATTAGATCAAATAGATGGTCGTCTCAACCATATTGACGGGAACCTGACCTCGATGATGGAGCAGAAGAAGCCCTCTACACCCAACACCGTGCACATCTCAAGCAACAACGTAAGATGATGGAATGTTGTAGCAATGGAATCGATGGCGTGGATTTTATCCGCCACCGAGTAGTGTGACATTCAAGTAAGTTTTCTCCCAACTACTTTTTTACGCAAACCTTATTGCTTCCACATGTTCACAATAAGTTTGGGGAGTAGACGAGTTTGGTTGGTTGAGAATCTCGTTTATGTTTCGTGCTTTATGGTTTAGTTGTTATGTTTTGGGGTCTTTTGTCGTGTTTTTGTTTTGATTTTCGTTTTTGTGTCTGGCCGATCAACGAGTTAAGTGAAGTCTGTTAATCCATGTGGCCAAGGACGATAGAAAATTTTGGTGAAATTTAATGATATTGCACATGATATGTTAGAAAATGACACATGAATGACGTGAGATTGCTTAGGCTTGTTGTTTTTCACCATTTGCTTATCTTGTGAGACTTGAGCTTCACTGTATACATATCTTGATACAGTTTCTGTTAATTGTGTGATATCGTGCATGTGACTATCTTCTAGAACTTGCCGTTTTTCTGTGTCGAGACTGCAATATGTGTTTCGAATTTGGAAAGGATAAAAGGTCATCTTTGTTAACCACATATTCACCCAAACACTAACCCGATGATATATACCATTTGTCGCCTTCTTTGAGCCTTTATTAGACTTTTTCTTTCGATTAACCGGATGATAGGAGGTGAGGATGGATATGGGAATCAAAAGGGGTTGAAATTTTGATGTAGTTATGACGAGAAAAGTTTCTTTTAGAAAAATACATATGTGGTGAAGAATAGTACCTTTGTTGTGAAAGATAAACCCTATAAGCTCTAGAAAAGAAAAGAAAAAAAAATATGATAAGTTCACTATGAGTGTTGAGCATAAAGGGTCTTTAATCAAAGTATAGGTACCTTCTGTGGCATAAAATGTTGATTTAGCACGTTGGGAAAGTAGAGAAAAATGGACAAAGTCCATATGTGTAACAGCCCCTAAATCCTAAGTACGATTTAGCAGGGGCTAATACTTGGAATAATAATCAAGGAAGCTTTAACCAATATATATACAAGAACTCATATGTTCTGGAAGTATTCAACTAATCAACATCATAAGATAAATTAATTCAATTGCAGCGGAAAAACGTGTGAATACACATATGACGATGTGTATTCAAGGTTTCTAATATATCGTATTCAAAAGGGATTCCGACTGCTCCGACACATCTCCATCCATCATCTGCTCAACCTGCACATTTAAAAACAAACATGCAGGGCTGAGTACAAGATTTCACTCAGTGGCTCATGCCAAAATAATTTATCACATTTGAATTACTCTGCTCCATCACAGTAACACACGAGGTTTTAATTCAAAATACTCGTGCTTACTAAATATTTTCTTTCATTTTCCATAAAGATTAAATGCGGCCGACATTTTCCTTGTATGTATGATCCATATCCACCACAATAATTCATCCAACAATAATTCGTGCTACGAGAGGCCTCCTCTCACAGACGCTGTATCGTCGAAAGCACCCTTTCAAAGACACAAATACAAAATAATCGGTGCACAAAATCCGGGCCATCTCAAGACAGATACGATTCTCCATCATCCTTGGGGTACTTCCAAGAATACGAATTCAAGCATGTCATAAAGTGGGAGCTACCCAACATTATGCATCAACAATTATGAATTAGATACATACATAAAACATAAACATTTTGGGGTGTAATTAAATAAATCGGTTCATAAATATTTGCTTGCAATAAAGCATCATAAATAAATCACTTGGTAAATTCTACGAGTTTGAGTATAGTAAAGCCCACCTTTACTTTTAAACTTCGATTTTCGACACGCTGCGTGCTCCTCCTCTCGTTGCGTGTGAGCCTTCACGTCCCACCTTTACGAAAAAATTTATGTTTAGCACGTTGGCGCTCGCCGAGATTTTCAAAGTTCATTCAACTTTGATAAATAATATAATAATTCGAAGTCTTAACAAATCTTAATACGTCGTTTCAACGTGTATTTCAATAAAATAATTCTCGTACTTCGAGAGAGACGTAATATGATCTACAGTCTCATTTTAACCTTTTAGGTTAAATAATTAACGTATAATAACGTTATTAAATAATTTGATTTCAATTTTGAAATCTTTTCTCACAATTGAGATATTCAGATAAAAGTAATACGTTTTTCACGTATTAACGTATTTAACGAACGATCTCAGACGTCGATTTCGAAGTCAACCTTTTTGACTTTTCGTATAAATCTTCAATAAAACATATTTTAATGAATAAAATCAATATAAATCGATTTTCAATCGATTTCTTTTCATTTCTTGATTTTTCACGCAAATCGATAAACTTGATTAATATTTTCTTTCAATATTAATCTTTTAATACTTTAAGCATTATTTTATTCTTTTAACGTTATTTAATATAACGTTTCATCATAAACATAATATTCTATGTTTAATAATTCTCAAAATTTCAATTATGTCTAATATAATTTTTAGACATATGATAAATACTATTCTTAATTAAAAAGGAATTAAAATTCCTTATTTTCACTTATAGCTCACGGCTATAACACTTTTTTTTTCAAACTTGTTCCAAAAATTCCTCTAAATTCATATAGTGTATTATTTTACACTATGATCATTAATATGTATTAATATCATTATAGAAAAATTTGGAACACACCTATATACGCTATAGGCTCACGGTCTTTATAAAATAATCAAATAATTTCCCAAAATTCTAATAATTATACACAAGTCTCTAATATCAATATATAACATAATTATAGCCTAAGGTTTAATGTAATCAAATAATACACCAAGAATTTTCATAGGTAGCTCACTATTACTATGCTATAAGCATACCAAAATTTTATAAAATCCTATAAAATTACACTATGCTTATATACTATCATATAGCACTAATACATCATAATATCAAATAATAACACATTACAAACCATTAATTCCTACACTATAGGTTTCGGCACTTTTGAAATAAATTAGCTATATAAGTCCAAAAATTCTTATAAATTCTTACAACACCTAATCAATACCCTAGATCAATAATATGCTATTATATCAAGCATATGAAAATTATACAACAAGGTTCCAACTCCTTTCATTTTCGGCAGTTTTGGTATTTTTACCCAAATGGTTTTCAAAAATTTCTAGATTAACATCATGCATTCCTACAACCCTATAGATCAATAATCCAACCTTAAATCATACCTAGTAACTCGAGCATCACTAGAATAATTTAAATAAATAGCTTAGCTTAGGAAATAAATAATCTATGCACATATTAATATATGTAACATAATTCCTAAGCATAATAATATGCTAGCATGATTCTTTCACAAATAATACATGCTAGAAAATAATAATTTAAACCAATGGATTATTGAAAAAGTTAGGTTTTATCGAAGCTTGTTCGATATCTAACCTCGTTATCGGAGTCGATCGGTTGTAGGATAAATAGAGCTCAAGCTATTTGAGGAAGGAAAGAAGAAAATGTCTTGGTTTTTCTCAAGAAGGCTCACGGCAGTGAGAGGAAAAGGAATGAGAAGTGTTTTTGTGTTAAGTTTCAAGACATATTAATACTTAGCAAATTAAAACAATTGAAACACACACAAGCAGACGCCTCACGGCTCTCTCTCAAAAATGAATAAAATTTGGTCAAAGCTTGATTATGTCATACTTGAAATATCTCTTACAATTCATTAACTATTGCATAAGGCTTTATAAAAGGTTTGGGAATTAACAACAAAAATTTTGTCTCACTTGAATCATTATTGCCGCCAACTTTCATGGGTGTGTGGGAGAGTGAAAATTCAGATTTTTGATGTGTATTTAGTATGTAATATGTGTACACTCTATCCCAAATATTATACACTCAAGTATATATAAAAATTAAGATCCAAATGTGTAACAATTGTCAATTATATCTGCTATAATACAAACCAAATGCTAGTGTATTTTTCATCTACACATTTTACTTGGTAAGTGTGTATTAATACTACACTTAAGAAATAACACAAATTGGATGATCAAAAATTAAATAATCCTATGTTAAAAACAATAGGAAGTTCTCGCATTTACAATAAATTAATGCCCAAAATTCATTTTCATGCTATAAGTAGATATATAGCATAATATATATCCTAGATGATAAATTATATCATATGAAAAATTATTGGAATCAATCCATAGGTAGAAAACTCTAATTCTCGATTTAGGGTTTTCGAGAATCTTAAATAATCACAAATATAATTTCCAAAATTTTCTAGCATTAATTCAATGCTAAATAATATTCTAATTATATAAAATAATCATAGGAATTTAAATATCATAATTCCTTGATCGTTAGACTTGATTCTCAAGTCATCTTAAAAGTTAACGTTTGAAGCGTTCAAAACGTTAAATATCGACTCATCTCAAAATTGTCGTAATAAAGTCGTAATCACTTTATTAAATTATTCCAATAATAATGAAATTAAATTCTAAGCTTAAAAACTTAGAAAACATCACGAGCATTAAAATATCGATACGTAATCGACGAGAAATATCTGGTTGAAATCGTTACATATTCGTATTTCTCAATTCACATTCATTTGTGAATAAAATATAGGAATTTATCATTCCAACAATAATCGAAATCATTATTCGATATATTAATAATCAAATTATCATAATAATACTCTAATTCTGAAATTAATATAAGTAATTAGGCGTTTAAATAATCGGGTATTACAATATGTGTCGAAAAGTATAAATGGGGGTGCTTGGAATATTTTTGAGTCACTTAGCCATATATTACCCTACCTTAACCAATGTGCCTACACTATAACCTATGAAAAGACCTTTTGATCCTAATTTAAACACATTTGACGGTGGAGATATTAGAAATGGCGAGCCTATGGTAAGATGTTGCATTGCATTGATCGTTGAGTGTATACCGTCCTACATTTCTTTATGAGTTGAGTGTATCCTATTTTTTACACACATGCCGTTGTGAGGTTGAATTAAATGAGTTTTGTCGTCAATTGTTGTTTGTGTTGAGTTGACTAACGTCGTCATGTGCACTAATGTTTTGGCGTTGATATGTTTACGAGGCCTAGAATGGTTATCATCTTTCCTACGCTCGTTGATCTTTTCGTTGTGTCTTCTGTTTTGGTTTTGTTTGAGGACAAACAATGATTTAAGTTTGGGGGTTTGATAAGCGCATTTTACACGTTTATAGTTGATATTTAAAGATGAGTTTAGCTCGTTTAATAATGCCACGATCGATTCTTAATGTTTTATCTATTTCAGAAAATCTGCTCTTTGGTGTTCTTTTGGTGTTGTGTAGGTCCATATGTTGAAAATCGAAGCAAGGAACGAAGCACGAGCCAAAATACACATCGACTGTTTTAGCGACCGCCTAGCGGTCGCTAGGCTGGTCGCCAGGCAACCCACGCGAGAACCAAGCGAGGCGCGACCACGACCTCACCTGAGCGAAGCCAGCGCGAGAAAGCTATCAGACGATTTCGATCGCGCCGTTCAGCAACCGCTAGCCGGTCGCGAGGTAACCTGCGAGCGCAGCGAGGCGACGCGGCGAGAAGAACGCGCGAGACATGCCCGGCGATCGACCTAGCGATCGCGAGGTGTGGTCTCGAGACCCAGCGGCGAAGGAGAAGTGGGGTTTGGGGTGTGCCTATATACGGCAACACCCCCGCCCCTAACCGCACACACGCCCGAACCTCTTTTATCAGTTTTCATCGTTTTCAGATTTTTAGCTTTAGCTTCCATCTATTTTCATTCTAGAGTTGATTTGATCATTGTTCTTCATTAGTTTTACGTTTTTCACGATCGGAACGTTTCGTCCGGACGATCTTTCAATTTTCCGTTTTTATTTGAGGTTGGGATTGAGCCCAACGATTGTTCATCGACGCTTCAATACGGGTTTCATTTATATAATTTATATTTTATGGTTAAATCGTATTTTATTCCGTTTATTATGTCTAGCTAGATTTTCGTTATAATCCTAAGGTTTGCATGATTCGATCCTATATGTTGTGATTCATGTTATCGCTATTTACCTTCAGGCATTGATTCATGATTCTTGGTGCTTATTTATATGTGTTAATTTCGATCAATCTTGATGCATATCTAGATGTCGGTTAATTACGTAATTGTATTAATTGTCGATCGATCTCGAATGCATGATACGAATTAGCCTTGAGTCGTGGTGAGATAGGATATTCGTAGGAAGCATATTCTTTGTGATCTGTTTGGGTTGCTTGTTTTCACCTAGAGGCGAATGATAATAGGAAAACTAGTAATCTCTGACCGCTTTTGTCGTAAATGTAAATTGTCGGTTATATATGTGATCTTCCATCTTATGCGGATTAAAATTGGTTAATAGGAGCAGGATAAACATACGTTGTGGATAGGATTAATGCATCCCTAGGGTTAGTCGTTCTTATCTGCTTTTAACATCCAGTGTTTATTGCTTTATTTTATTTTACGCATGGTTACATCGCTTTGGATTGAATTTCAAGCCTAAAATCTTACCAAACCATTTATGTTGCTTGGATAATGATGAATCATTGTTGAGTTAGCCACGTGTTTTCGCATTACAATCCATGTGGATCGATACTACGCTACCTTCTATATCGCCTTTTACGTGTGAAAAGGGAGCGATCACTAGTCCATTCGACTGTGTGGACCTGTAAACACAAGCTCGTGGAGGTGCAGTATTTTGTCACTTTCATTGACGATTACTCGAGTACGGATACATATACCGCTTCACCGCAAGTCTCGAATGCTTTGAGAAATTCAAAGAGTTTAAGGCGGAAGTGGAGGCGAAGCTTGGTAAAAGTATCAAGTCACTAAGGTCTGATCGCGGGGACGAATACCTCAGTAACGAGTTTATGGACTATTTGGTGCAGTGTGGGATTACCTCCCAGCCCACTACACTGGGCACACCACAGCAAAATGGTGTGTCAGAGCGAATTAATAGGACTCTTTTAGAAATGGTTAGATCGATGATGAGTTATGCAACATTGCCTATTTCGTTCTGGGGGTTTGCCTTAGAAGCGGTGGCATACTTGCTAAATCTAGTACCATCAAGTCGATCGAAAAGACCCCTTTCGAGTTGTGGTTTGGTATGCAGCTGGTTTAAACCACATAAGGATATGGGGTAGTCCGGCCACATGTCTTTGAACAAGAAGGCGACAAGTTGGAGGCTAGATCCGATGCAAGTCTGTTTATTGGCTATCTAGAGGAACAAAGGGTGGTTATTTCTATAGTCTAAGGATCGAAAGTCATTATTAGACTAATGCCCGATTCTTAGAAGAGGATTATATGAAAACCATAAATCAAATTTGAAATCATTCTTCAAGAATTAGAAGATGATCCTATTCCACCATCGATTAAGCGAAGGTGCGAGATGTCGTGTCTAGTGGGAGGATCGACACGGATACTTCAAAAATTGAAGTGGGTCGAGTTCCACTTTGGAGATCTGAAGCCCGTCAAGTGGCTCCTATCCGACAAGTTGTGCAAGATAGATAACCACAAGGCAGCGAAACACATAGAGAGAAAGTACCATGTCATACGAGAAATCGTTTGGCGAGGGATGTCTTGATTGAGAAGATTGGTACTACGGAGAACCTAGCTGATCCATTCACGAAGAGTGCGCCAAAAAGTCTACGAAGAGCATATTCGAGGACTTGGATTGCAAGAAGATGGCACCCACTTAGAAAGTAAACTTTTGTATAAGTGGGAGAAGCAAAGTGATGGTGTTGTTTGTTATAGCTAGTAGAGAGACACATTGTATACTAAAAGTTTTGCTTTAGTATAAGTGGGAGATTATTGGATTTGTATACTGGAAGCAGTTTTGGTTGAGCTTGTATACAATGTTTCCTGTTACCACTATTACAATCTTCTATCTGAATTGTTTACTTGATTGCATATATATGTCCTTTTATCTCATATATAAGTTAGATCATACAGTGTGTTGTAGATCACGAGTACGTATGATTGGTCAAGGTTAATGAGATATAAATAGTATCACGGTGAGACAACTTGAGGACGAGTTTCGGTATAGGCTGCGGTGTAGATAAAAGTGACTTGACTTGGTTGCTTGTCTATGTAGATGCGTCTCGGCGTATTGATGGATCACAGTGAGATGAGTTCTTCTATCTGATCGTCGTGAAGAACCTAGATCTCGGAGACTTACGTTGATCTAAATCTCGATAAGGTATTAGGTAAGTATAAGTTACTGACCATCACTTTGACTTGCTATGGGTGAGGGTTACATTAGATAACCCAGATTCTCTGCATCTTGGGTGGTGGCGGTCTTGTATGTCGTGCTAGTTATCATGTCGAGTCACCGTATCCGTTTAGGATGATGGCGTACCATAAGGAGCTCAAAGGTTTATTGTACTAAACCCTGCAGTTGAGTTATCTAAAGTACAATAATAAGGTTGAGTGGTACTACTTAAGGAATTAAAGATATTAATTATTTTAAGCGATCGAGCAGCGTAAATAATTAATGGACGATAATATCTTAAATACGGGGATTCAGTAAAGTCTAAGTGCAAGCCGAGACTCAACTTCGGTAATAAAGGGTTAAGTCGACATTTATTCTCTAGTGGCATGAATAAATGTTTATGAATTAATTATGTTCGGGTGAACATAAGATAATTAATTTATTTGAGGCCCGTCTTTATTCCTTGCATTTGATCCCTGGGCTGGCCCATCCAGGCCTGGAAGCTTAGTGATTCCGCCCCCCTCCTTATAGAGTCCCACTGGGACTCAGCTTGATCGTCTCTATCTTAAGTGATAAGATTATATTTATTAGATATGCAAAAATCCTATCTTGATAGGGTTTAGGGTTGCATTATAAATATAAGGTGAGAGAGAAAATCAAGGTTAATGCTCAATCATAATTTTCGAGAATTACTATTGTGAAATAGTGAGAATTTTCGAAAACTGTATAAGGAGGAAGAAGGCGAATTTCTAAAGCACTCTCCATAGATTGTCCTCACTCGGCATTGGAGTTTTGGCAAACGGGATACAGTCCAGAAGATCAAAGCATGAGTCTTGATCCATTCATCCCTAACAGATTCGCAGGTAAACACGAGAAAACTCCTACGTGTTGTAATTAATTATATAGGTGCATGCTAGGCATATAATCAATGTATGGTGAATTAAACATCCAAGATAGATCCTCGGGAAAGGGTTAAAATCAGATTTCCCTACAATATTTATAATGCAACCCTAAATCCTATCAAGATAGAATTTCTGCATATCTAATAAATATAATAATATCACTTAAGATAGAGAGGATCAAGACAGAGTCCAAGAGAGACTCTAAAGGGAGGTGGACGATTTTCTTCATAGCTCCAAGCCTGGATGGGCCAGCCCAGGGATCAAATACAAGGAATAAAGATGGGCCTCAAATAAATTAATTATCTTATGTTCAGCCCATAACATAAATTAATTCATAAACAATTATTCATGCCACTAGAGAATAAATGCTGACTTACCCATTTATTTCCGAAGTTGAGTCGGGCTTGCACTTAGACTTCACGAATCCCCGTATTTAAGATATCGTACGTCCATTAATTATTTACACCGTTCTGACTGCTTAAAATAATTAATATATTTAATTCCTTAAGTAGTACCACTCAACCTTATTATTGTACTTGAGATAACTCGACTGCGGGGTTTAGTACAATAGACCTTTGAGCTCCTTAAGGGGCGTTATCATCCTAAGCGGATACGGTGACTCGACACGGGTAACTAGCATGACATACAAGATCGCCACCACCCAAGATGCGAGAGAATCTTGGGTTATCTCATGTAACCTCACCCATAACAAGTCAAAGTGATGGTCGAAACTCATACTCACCTAATACCTTATCGAGATTTAGATCGGCGTAAAGTCACGGGATCTAGGTTCTTCACGACGGTCGATGGAAGAACTCATTTCCTCGTGATCCATCAATCGTCGAGGCGTACCGGCATAGACAAGCAACCAAGTCAAGTTACTTCTTATCTATACCATGACCTATACCGACAACTCGTCCTCAAGTTGTCTTAGGCGTGATTCTTTTATATCTCATTAAGCTTCGACCAATCATATGGACTTCGTGATCTACAACACATTGTATGATCTAACTTATATATGAGATAAAGAACATACATATGCAATCAAGTAAACAATTCAGATAGGAGATTGTAATAGTGGTAACAGGAGACATTGTATACAAGCTCTGTAACGCCCCACTTTTTGCTTGCATTAATTTGCTTTAAATTTGAATCTTTTGTGTTGGATTTGTGGATATTTGATATGCTCGATTCTTACGTTGGACTTGAGGGAGTCCGTAGTTAAGCCTAGCTAGCTAGAAAGCGAACTTCATAATTTATTTTAGGGCCTTCAAATATTATATTTACGATATGGGCTAAGTAAGAAAATAAATTTTTGGGCTTATTGAATTATCAAAGTACATTATTTATTCTCAAATTGGGCTTTGTATAATATTATTTTTGTTGAGCCCAAGTTCTATATTATTTTTTTATCTAGGATTGAGATTTAATTAATAAGAGTTCAAGTATGATTAGGATTTGATTAGGATTTAATAGATATATATATATATATATATACACACACACACGCACACAAAAACCTCAACACACACACACTCGACACACATACTCGCACAAACACACACACGCACATAGCCCCACACACAAAATTTTCTTAAAAACATCAATCAGTGGAGGCAAATCGATCTATTTCTTTTTCTTCTGGTGAGTTTTGCTATCACTATGTCATAAGTATTGGTTTGACTTTAGACTAATGAACTTTACAGAAGAATAGTGATATAGGTAGGAGCAATTGGTTTTGTCTTCTTTTAATAAATATTCAATATCATTAGTTTCCAGATTATGCACGACAACCAATCTGTATGTTCATTCAAATTGTGAAATAGTGTCTACAAAATTAGGCTTTCGTTTTTAATTTTCTAATGTGATCGGCTTTTGGATTTTTGTGCAATTATAGCCGAGCTTCATGGAGCTTTTATGTCGTGATAGAATCTAATTATAAATTTCTGTTCAATTTGAAGGATTAAGATCATTCGGTGAAACTTTAGACAGTTGAGATTAGATCTAATAATTAAAACTAAATAGTTAATTATATACACACTCACACACGCATATATAAATATATATGTATAAGTGTTACTTGCTTGTTAATTAGAAGTCAGTAGGTAGATTTACGGAAAAAAAAGTAATAATAATAATCTGATTTTTTTTCTTCTTCTTAACTTGGCAAAATATTTATTATAACTATTTGTTGTAATTAATTAGTTTTATTTATATGTATAAGATTATTAGTTTGTTTAATAGGTAATTGGCATTTACAAGTTACAAAAACTTTTTTTTTTATCCTAAAGTTTTCTAAAAATAGTACCCTTATGTCGATTTTAAACAATTTAGCCCTTGATGTGTAATAATATTCAGTCTGCTTAAGAAATTACGTTTAAGATTTCTTTATAGGCCCTTATACATTTATAATATATATTTATTTGACTAGGTGCGGAGCAACTAGAACCCTCGTCCCAGGATTGATTGATTGATATTGATTTATTGTGCTCGACAAAACAAGGTGGGTGAAATCATCTTTAACTTGCAAATATGAGATTTGGAATAAACATATTTATTGTGGGATTTACTTTATCTGTAAGTTTATGATGATAATCATTGTTGTGTTTTGTTACATCCATGGTGGAAGCCTGTGTGGCGTAATATTGCTTGTGTGGCATGGCCTGTGTGGCATAGCTTGTGTGGCGAATCAATTGCACGTAATGGCGTGGCTGTGTGTGGCGAATCATAGCCTGTGTGGCGTATCATTGCATGTGTGGTGAATCATAGCCTGTGAGGCGTATAAATTGCCTGTGTGGCGAATCATAGCCTGTGTGGCGTATCATTGCATGTGTGGCATAGCATGTGTGGCGTATCATTGCTTGTGTGGCAGGATTTTTAAGCCGGTGAGGTTGAATATGATTGACTATTACTTTCTTGCGATGTATATACGTTTTGACAAATAAAATAATGATATTCCTTGTTCCCCACCACTGAGTACGTTTTGTGCTCATCCTCTTTTTATCTAAAATATTTTCAGGTCAGTGATCATGGAGCGGTGACGGTGTGGGTGTGCCTAGTGGTGTTTTGTCGCTTTTAATTCCTTCTAAGACTTGTGTTATTTTTGCTTCAATTCTTTTCCTTTATTATCGTTGTTGGATTTGAATTACTAGAATTCCAACTTATCTCATGCTACTAAGTCTTGCGTGGTTTGCTTTGGGTCGTTGGTTGACGTCAGTTCTTTTGAAAAGTTTAGACTTGAGTTTGTTGGATTCATTATTTGATAATTTTATTCAAGAGATTTTATATATTTAAAAAAAAAAAAAAAGACATGCTTCCGCTTTAGCTATTTTATTTAAAGAAAATATAGCATTTTAAATTATGAATTTAGGTGTTACATTTAGTGGTATCGTAGCGGGTCTACGTTTACGAGACTTTAAAATTTTGGAAAATTTGTTATATGATGTTGTTATGACAAAGGGCACCACCCATTCCGACACGCTCCCGATCGAGGTAATTTACGTTGTTTGATATGATAAAATAGCTTGGAGAGCACTTATTAGTGGAGATTCTCTCAAATATTATGAGATTTTGTGGTGTTTTGTATGTGGCATTATATGAGAGTTATGCATCTTTTGTGAAATTATTGTTGAACTTGAGCATGAGTTGATTGAAATTTTACTTATTTGTCCTCGAAATTAGAAGGAACTTAGTTGCTTGATTATTAGGCATCATGGTGTAGGTTAGATAGAGAATAACAATAATATACCTCTAGTCTATGAACATGCTCTTACCCTAGTGCGATTACGCCAGCGTTATAAAGTGAAATTTAATTTTATAGGAAATGGCCGTGGACTAGCCACCCCAATAATGACCAACAGACTGCGAATTTGGTGGAAACACTGGTTGCCGCACTGCAATAACTCACACAACGCCAACCTCATGCAGCGCCTACTCTGCAAAATAATGCACCACCGCCGGCGACTACTAGCAAAGTGATTGAGCAATTTCGTCGATATGCACCGCCGAGGTTCGATGGTAGGAGTGGACCTCTGATTTTAGAGGAGTGGATAATGGAGCTCGAGAGAATTTTTGAGCACATAGAGTGTACTGATGCCCACAAGGTGTCGTGCGCGGTCTTCCAATTCACTGAAGATGCAGGCCATTGGTGGAAGTCTTATAAAAGTGGTTTGACCGAAGCGGAGCATCAGAACCTAACATGGGAAAGGTTCAAAGAAGTGGTTATGGAGAAATACTTTCCACGTTCCTACCATGATCGAAACAATGAGTTCCTTGACTTGAAGCAGGGTGGTATGAATGTGACTGAATACGAGTGGAAGTTCAATAAGCTTGCTCGTTATGCTATACGACTGGTCGATACTGATGACTAAAAGGCTGATCGTTTTCTTCGTGGGCTTAAACCTGAGATATGGGGCATCCTTGCAGTTCACGAGATTGTAAGTTATGGGGTTGCTGTCCGAAGAGCGCATGAAGTGGAAGCTGGACTCGAAGTGGATAAAAATACAAGAAATGTAGATCATCCAGTAAAGAGGAAGTGGGACAACCGAAACCGGGGAAACAACAATGTTCCCTATAAGAAGGGAAGAATGATTAACACTCAACATGCTCCTGTCGTCGACAGAGGCCCATGTGTCGTGCAATCTGTGCCACACTTTGGAAGATGTCATGGACAAGTCGGAGTATGTTATATCTGTCATGAGCGGGACATTACGCCAACAACTGTCCAAAGAAGGGAAGAGTTGAACAGGAGCAAGGAGGTAATGCTCGACTATATGCATTCACTCGGTAGGAGGTTGGTGAAGGGAGTGGTACTATGTCAGGTATGGTTATCGTTTCGGATTACTGTTTAGCTTTATTTGATTACGGAGCATCACATTCTTTTATATCATTGGGCTATGTGAGAAAACAAGAATAAGCTAGAAGTAGAGAATCTAGCCCTTAATGTTAGGATTCCCTCGGGAGAAACTCTAAGAACTAACAAGATGGCACGGAGTGTGAAAATAGTGTTGGGAGAAAAACATTAGGCGGATCTTTATGCTTTAGAGATGCGTGATTTTGATTTGATCTTGGGGATGGGTGGTTAAGTAGCAATTACACCACTATAAGGTGTCATGAGAGAGAAGTGATTTTCAAAGAGGAAGAGAATGAGTTTCGTTCTATGGAGCAAGGTTGGAAAACCATTGGAGATAATATCTGCAATGGAAGCGGTGAAGATGCTAAGAAAAGGAAAGTGTGAAGGATTCTTGGTAAATGTATTGGGGTCAACGAGGCAGAGACAACAATAGAGGATGTGGAAGTGGTTCGAGATTTTGTCGATGTGTTTCTGAAGAAATACCAGGTTTACCACCGAGTCGACAAGTGGAGTTTACCATTGACCTTGTGCCCGTAGCAGCACAAGTTTCTAAGGCTCCATACCGAATGGCACCAAAGGAGTTAGAAGAGTTGAAGGCTCAGTTACAAGAATTGTTGGATAAAGGATATATTCGACCGAGTGTTTCACCATGGGGAGCACCGGTTTTGTTCGTAAAGAAGAAAGATGGTAGCATGAGGATGTGTATCGATTATCGAGACCTGAATAAACTTACAATAAAGAACAAGTATCCACTGCCGAGAATTGAAGACCTCTTCGATCAATTACAAGGTGCAGGAGTTTTCTCAAAGATAGATCTACGATCTGGATACCATCAATTGAAGGTGAAGGAAGATGATATTCCAAAGACAGCATTTAGGACAAGATATGGTCACTACGAGTTTGTGGTAATGCCTTTTGGATTGTCCAATGCCCCTGCAGTTTTTATGGATTTGATGAATAGGGTGTTTCATCCATACTTGGATAAGTTCGTGATCGTCTTCATCAATGACATCTTGATATACTCTAAAAATCAAGAAGAGCACGAGTCGCATCTGCGCACAGTTTTGGAGACACTAAGGAAAGAAATGTTGTACGCTAAGTTTACAAAGTGTGAGTTTTGGCTGAATCGGATTGGATTTCTTGGACACATGGTGACCTCAGAAGGAATTGAAGTGGATCCGACAAAGGTTGAGGCGGTAAGTAATTGGAAAGTGCCGATAAGCGCCGCGGAGATACGAAGTTTTCTCGGACTGGCAGGATATTATAGAAAATTTATCGAAGGTTTTTCAAAGATTGCAGGACCACTCACTCGTTAACACGGAAAGGAATACCGTTTGAGTGGACGGAGAAGTGTGAAAGAAGCTTTCAAATATTAAAAGAGAAGTTGGTAACTACTCCAGTCTTGACTATCCCTGATAGTTCTAAGGGATACATAATCTATAGTGACGCGTCGAAACAGGGTTTGGGATGTGTGCTAATGCAAGAAGGAAAAGTGGTGGCTTATGCATCTCGACAGTTGAAGCCACATGAACTAAATTATCCTACACACGATTTGGAATTGGCAGTAGTAGTTCATGCTTTGAAGATTTGGAGACATTACCTTTATGAGGGTAAGTGTGAGATCTATACTGACCACAAGAGTTTGAAATATTTTTTCACACAAAAAGAGCTAAACATGAGACAACGAAGGTGGTTGGAGTTGGTCAAGGACTATGATTGTAAGATTTTATACCACCCTGGAAAGGTCAATATTGTGGCATATGCACTTAGCAGAAGGATGGATGCAAATCATGTAAGAAGGTTAACTCAACAAGAGGAGTTAGTGAAAGATTTTGAAAGATTGAGTCTTGAAGTAGTGACCACACCTGAAGAAGCGGATGCTATTATCTCGACTTTGGTAGTAAGTCCGACGTTGCGAGATAGAATTCGAGAAGCTCAAAAGGATGATGAGTTCCTAAAAGGATGCTAGCTAAGGAGGTGTCGATGATCGAGAGGATTTCGAGCTCGCATGATGGGACACTTGCTATAATAAGAGAATTTGTGAGCGATGGATGAGGAGTGGAGAAAGAGATAATGGATGAGGCACATCGAGCTGTGTACACAAAGACACCCCGTAGCACCAAGATGTACCAAGATTTAAAGAAGAGTTTTGGTGGTATGGCATGAAAAGGTCAATTGCAAAGTATGTGGGCGATGTCTGGCTTGTCAACAAGTGAAGGTTGAACATCAAAGACCCTCGGGATTGTTAAAGCCCTTAGAGATACCAGAGTGGAAATGGGAACACATCACTATGAATTTTGTAGTTCGACTTCCTAGGACTTTGAGAGGTAATGAAGCAATTTGGGTGATTGTTGACCGTTTGACTAAGTCAACAGATTTGCATCTGTTGCACATGAGCGTTTTCCATGGACAAGTTTGCACGATTATATGTTCGGGAGATAGTTCGACTTCATGGGGTACCGACATCCATTATATCTGATCGAGACCCACGGTTTACGTCAAGGTTTTGGGGCAGTCTACACCTTGCTTTGGGTACAAAGTTAAAGTTTTCGACAGCTTATCATCATCAGACGACGACCATCGTAAAGAACGATTCAAACTTTGGAAGATATGTTAAGAACTTGTGTCTTGGATATTGGAGGAAGTTGGGAGACACACTTGCCGTTGATAGAGTTTGCTTATAACAATAGTTACCACTCCAGTATTGGTATGACTCCTTATGAGGCACTCTATGGGAGAAAATGTAGATCACTTGTCTTTTGGGATGAAGTTGGTGAAAGAAAAATTTTGGGACCCGAGATGGTGGAAAGAAATGTTAATGTTGTCAAGAAAATTCGAGATAGGATCAAAGTTGCTCTAGATAGACAAAAGTCTTATGCTAATAAAAGAAGAAAGGATTTGCATTTTGAAGTTGGTGATAAAGTGTTTTTGAAGGTAGCGCCAACGAAGGAGTTTGAGATTTGGTAAGAAAGGAAAGTTAAGACCTCGCTCATTGGACTGTTTGAGATTTTGGAAAGATTGGAGATGTTGCTTATCGTTTGGCGTTATCGCTTTGGTGTCATCCGTGCATAATGTTTTTCATGTTTCGATGTTGAGGAACTATATGCATGACCCGAGTCATGTGGTTTCTTATGGTGGTATATCGCTTAATAAGGATTTAACCTCGAGGAAGAACTCATCGCAATTTTAGATCGAAAAATCCACGAGTTAAAGAATCGATCGTGACTTTAATTAAAATGCGATTGGAGTCGCCATGGACAGGAATCGACTTGGGAGCGTGAGGATGAAATTCTAGCTAAGTACCGTCCCTAATAGCACTGGTAAGACAAATTTCGAGGAAGAAATTTTTATTAAGTGGGTAGGGTTGTAACGCCCACTTTTGCTTGCATTAATTTGCTTTAAATTTGAATCTTTTGTGTTGGATTTGTGGATATTTGATATGCTCGATTTTACGTTGGACTTGAGGGAGTCCGTAGTTGTTAATACTAGCTAGAAAGCGAACTTCATAATTTATTTTAGGGCCTTCAAATATTATGTTACAGATATGGGCTAAGTAATAAAATAAAATTTTTTGGGCTTATTGAATTATCAAAGTACATTATTTATTCTCAAATTGGGCTTTGTATAATATTATTTTGTTGAGCCCAAGTTCTATATTATTTTTATCTAGGATTGAGATTTAATTAATAAGAGTTCAAGTATGATTAGGATTTGATTAGGGTTTAATAGATATATATATATATAGGGGTTGGATCGGTGAGAACTCATATTTTTGAGAACTTGAGAACCATGCATAAGACGTTGAAGATGATGCATAAAGCGGTATAAAGTTGTACATAACGAAAACTTTCTAAAATTGTTGCACAACAAAATAATTTTAGAAAGTTTTCGTTATGCACAACTTTATATCATTTTGCATCATCTTCAACGCCTTATCATGGTTCGCAGAGTTCGCAAAAAGATGTGGTTCTCATTTGATCAACTCCTATATATATATATATATATATATATATATATATATATATATATATATATATATATATATATATATACACACACGCATACGAGAATTCTCGAACCGACCCATCCCTCCTTCCTCGGCCGATACCTCTCACCCAACCTCGCACACTTGAGACATCACCACCGCCGAGACCCATCCTCTCGAGAGTTCTCGGCAGGTCCATTCGAGCTTGACCCCATTACTCGGCCGAGATTTCTCGCCCATTCTTGACCGAGCACCCGCAACCTTCAACACCTGTCGAGAATCATCAACAGGAAACCCAGCCCTTAAAACCACCTACACGTACTACCCACCTCTCTCGACCACCTATTGCAGGGGGACAACGCAAGCTTTTTACCGAGTTAAGGGATCCTAACACAGAAAGTACTCGGGTTATTCTTGGATTGGAGGCACCTTCGACAATTAACATTGTGTCGGAATCTACGGTACACTCTACATCCTCAAGTTCATTAGATGATTATACTGCAACTAACCTTGCAGGTGAGTCAAATGACAGTGAAGATGTAGAAATTACTACAACCCGCATCACTAGGAGCAAATCGAACACTAGCCGGCAAAGCTCTCCAGCCAAGAAGGCCAAGAGTCCAGTTAAAGCCAGAACACGTCATCGATGATTTTTACGACCTGGAATGTACGAGGCCTCCAGAAGGCTCACAAGCAATCCGCTATAGCAGATCACGTGTTCAAGTACAAACTGGATGCCATTGCACTTATTGAGACAAAGCTTACAAAGCTGAAGCTCAAGACGATTATGGCAAAGCATTTCACTCAATGGGAGAGTGTGCATAATTTTGAGGAGGTTCCTGGGGGACGTATCCTTATTATTTGAAAACCCTAGGAGGATAAGGGTTGATGTCATCGCTCGTGAGAAACAGGTTATACATTCTAATTTCACTTGTTTAATTACTAATACAACTTTTGGGTGCTCGATTGTCTATGGATTCTGGCAGGTTATTCATAGACGAGAGCTTTGGGATTCTTTGATCATCCACCTAGACCCTTCAAAACCTTCTATTGTCGCGGGAGATTTCAACTGTGTCCTTGACCCGGATGAGAGGATTGAAGGACGAGTACCGTTGGAACGAGAGTACAAGGACTTTGTTGATACTTGTGCTCTAGTAGGGCTCGAGGATTCCCCATCGACGGGATACCACTTTACGTGGACTGATACAGTGAAGTATTCTAAGATTGATAGGGTTTGATTAATAATGCTTGGTTGGATGCTAACCTTTTGCAGGCAAGGCAAGCCTGAACAAATGAACAAAGCTGACCCATTTCTAGCATTGTTGGTTTGTATCTTGAAAGCGGTTTAGTTGAGCTTGTATCTGATGTTTCTGTTACCACTTACAATCTCTATCGATTTGAATACTTGATTGCATATATCATGTCATATCTCATATATAAGTTAGATCATACGATGTGTGAAGATCACGAGAAGTCTGTATGATTGGTCGAAACAATGAGATATAAAAGTTTCATGGTGAGACGACTTAGGGCGAGTTGTCGGTTTAGGCTGCGGTATAGATGAGAGTGACTTGACTTAGTTGCTTGTCATCTTGAGTACGTCTCGGCGTATTGAAGGATCAGGTGAGATGAGTTCTTCTTTTACGGTAGTCGTGAAGAACCAAGATCTCGGTGACTTACGATGATCTAAACCTCGATAAGGTATTAGGTGAGTATGAGTTCTTGTGACCATCACTTTGACTTGTTATGAGTGAGGTTATATGTTTCTAACCAATTCTCGCGTCTTGGGTGGTGGCGATCTTGTATGTCCGCTAGTTATACATGTTGAGTCACCGTATCCGTTTAGGATGATGGCGTCCCTTAAGGAGCTCAAAGGTTTATTGTACTAAACCACTGCCGAGTTGAGTTAGCTTCAAGTACAATAATAAGGTTGAGTGGTACTACTTAAGGAAATGAAGTTGTGTCGTTTTAAGCGATCAGATTGCTATAAATGATTAATGGACGTTCGATATCTTAAATCTGAGGATTCGTAATGTCTAAGTCAAGCGACTCAACCGGTAATAAAGGGTAAGTCGACATTCTTTCTGATGGAATGATCGAATGTTTATAAATTAATTTATATTGCAGAAATTTGAACATAAGATAATTAATTTATTTGAGGCCCATCTTTATTCCTTGCATTTGATCCACAGGTTGGCCCGTCGAGGCCCGTAACTCTTTGGAAGAAATAAGGCGCCCTCTTTGCTCTCGAAGGAAGATTTTATTCTCTTTATCCCGAGGATATAATTATATTTATGGTATATGCATAGATCCTTTCCATATAAGATTGGTAATAATCTTGAGTATGGAAATAATCTAAGGAGGTGTTTACTTTGCATGATTAGGTTGGATAGATAAAATTAATCGACATAATCAGTGTGTTTTTAAATATTAATATTTGAGGATATCGACAGCTAGGGATTATTTTAATCCTTTAAATTATTCTTCATTAATATTAATCCGACCAATATAGGTATGATTGAAATAATCCTTCAAATAAAGGAGAATTATTTATCCCAATCTTAATCCTTCACTAATCCTTTGTAGTAAATAAAGATTGATAGATAAAATTATCTTATCTGGCATTTAATTCATCAAATAGTCGATCCTTGAAAATATTAATCATGCAAGTAAACACCACCTAAGAGTATGGAAATAATCTAGGAGTATGGTAATATTCCATATAGGATTATGGTAATATTCCATAAAGGATTATGGTAACATTCCGTATAGGATTAAGGTAGTGCATTATAAATATAAGGTATGAGATAAAAGTCTAGACACCTTAATAATTGAGAGCAAATTTTCGGTCACCTCGTTAGAGTGAATCTAGAAAATTAGCCTAGGGTTGAGGGTGATTTCTTGTAGTATTCTCCATAGCTCGTCCTCATTCGGCGTTGGAGTTTGGGTATCAGGATACGGTCCGGAAGGTCAGCGCGAGTCTCGACCGTTGATCCGTTCATCCGTTCGATCCCTCGGCGGATCGAGGTAAACACGAGAAAACCCAGCGTGTTGCTTTTAATTATATAGGCGCGTCTAGGATTATAATCAATGTATGGTGAATTAAACACCGAAGATGGATCCTCGGCGAGGTTAACATCGTTCCTACAATTGGTATCGAGCACAGGATCGAGAATCTTGGCTCATTGGATTAATTCACGTTTGATTATTACGTGCGTTTTAATAATTGTGGATTTATGCGTTCATCGTGGCTCGTTCATTGTTTTGTTGGTTTGTTTTACACCAGAGAAAATCCGTGGTTAGATTAGATTTTATTATGTAAATCTTATACGTAAAAGAAAACGAGCGAAAGAGCGAAACGCAAGCAGCAGCACGAAACTGGGTCTCGGCGTGTTAAGGGAGGTATCTCGCGACCGAGCCTCATGATCGCTAAAGCGATCGCGACGCGGGCGGCAGGCGTGCGTTGCGAGATCCTGGCGCCACGCGGCGATCGGCGTCGCGAGTCGGCAGCAGCTGGCAGCGGCGAGCTAGCTAGCGGGCGCGCGGCGCTGGCGACCCCGGCGCTTGGCGGCGAGACTTCATGATCGCGGTTTCGACGCCCAGGCGGCGGCGTCTCCGGCGGGCGTTCGGCGCCGAGGAAATCGCGCAGCAGCGTGCTCGATGGTCGCGGTCGCCTTAGCGACAGCGAGGCAGCCAGCGAGGCAGCAGGCGGCGGCAGCGGCGGGCTTTGCCCTGCGCGGCCCGGCCTCTTTAGGCGACCACGGCCCGGACCCGTTTTCAGTTTTCGGCCGTGCGGGTACGCGAGGCCCAATTGTTGAATCGGTCGTGCGGGTGCCGCGCTGAGGCGGTTTACAGTTTAATTTACGTACTTTGTAAATCTATGTAATAGATTAGATTTAAATGTGCGAGTTTCACGATTGGGCGCGATGAGCGTTTTATTTTATTTTATCGTTCATAAGCATGTATGGATGTTTAAATTATGCGGTAGCATACTATGTATGTTTATATACGTTGACAAACCTTTAAGTGTTTTCACGTAATTGGATGCGCATAGTAAGCATGCTAGGTTTATCAGCGTTTATCGGCATATTTTAGAATTACTGCGAGCATGTTTTACATGTTGAGTTCTATAAAAAAGCATGCTAGGATTACGTGATGCATGGACAAACCTTTTGAATAAAAGACTAAGCAAGCAACTGACAAATTAATTTTCAAATTAAAATGTCGAAAGACCTCCATTTTTGATCTCTAAACAAAGTGAGGCGCTGTGAGTGGCGTCCACAGCGTGGCTTGCTTACCTTGTTTATCATAAGTTTGTTAGATGAGATTTCTAAATAAAACATTTTAAATCTATTGAGAAGTGGGAGTTTCATGTATGGCGTCCACCAGCTTACGTATGCGATTTTCATAAGTTCTCTAGTGATAGATATAAAATGAGATAACGAAAAAATTTGAATTGGGCGGTATGGTCGGTGGTATACCAATTCTAAAATTCATCTTCTATTTATTAAAATTGTGGTCGATGCTTGAACATCACCTCAGTACAACTTCATGAAGTCCCTTCATGTGATAGTGATGTGGTCTAGTAGATGAATCATTAATTTCATTTGTCATAAGGATAAGTTGACATGGTTGAAATTAAGCGACTAAGGTATATTTTAGTGCAGTCGGGGGTTCGTGTGTAGCGTCCGCAGCGTGGCTTGCATGTGGGATTCCTTGGGCGATTGGAGGTTTCAATTAATATTGTTTTATCAAAGGTTACAATATTATTATTACGAATTATTGCGATCGTATGCTTATGTGTTTACATTATCGTTTGAGATATGTCTCTTCGTGGATTATCAATATGCTGCTTCAAAATCCGTTATCGGTCGCAATTTTGCTCGAGTGGAAGCGAAACATGGAATATGTTCTTATAGTTGAAGAACACATGTTTGTTCTCACTACTCCTAAACTTAGATGCCACTGCGGCGTCGACTAATGGCGGCGAGTCGGCGGACTTTGGAATAAGTCGAACAATATGGCTAAATCTTTATATGATGACTCGATGTCAAAGGCTTGCGGTCTTGACATCGGTCGATGGCGGTGCGGCCGATATTTGGTCGTCTCGAGGTAAGTCGGATCGGACGATCGACTTCCACGCAATAGAGAAATCTTGGCGTGTAAGATGGAAGAAGAAGTTGGGTCCATGAACATGTCTCATGTTCGTCTCATGGATAGTCTTGATCGGTTGGGAGGAGGTATTGGCCAGCGACAGTCGATATCATCCTCAATACCTGCCAGTCTTTTGAGAACTTTCGCGTGAATGCGATCATGAGCAAGACCGAGTTTACACTTAGTCGGTTGCTTAATGATCTCGTTCTTTGCGGAAGGAGTTATGGGAAAAGGAGCACATGCTCTTGCTAACACATCTAAGGGCCCAAAATTTTCATTGCAAAATGGAAGCAGAAAAGGGGTGCCAAAAGGTGGTAAAGGCAAGGAAATAGTGGGAGTAATGGGAGCGAGAACATGGTTGCCAGGAGGCTTGAAGCGAGGAGAAAGCGAAGTGCTTCAAATCACGGTAAGGCAGAGGCATTGAGGCCAGTGCCCTATGCTCAAGGTTCAGTCGCCGTTTGCTTTAATGTGAAACATGTTTAGCGACTTGTTCTACCCGTTCTTGGGTAGTAGATCTGGTATGATGATCATGTTTATTTTTTTGCTGCGAGGATTCACTGCAGACGAAGAGGCTGTTTGATGGCGAGATAACGATCTCCATAGGAGACCTGAGCGAAAGTGGCTGTTGCGGTTGGAGATGTTCTTTATGTTTTGGGACAACGGTTTTAGTTTTGAAGGCGTTTTGTATGTTGGGATTTTGGTAGGAACCTTGTTTACATTTGAAAGTATTTACTCATGGATATTACATTATTTTGATAGTGGTGTTTCTATCATAGAAATGGCGAAGTTATCTTGTGTTGGCACTTTATATAATTAAACTTTATACTATTTACGAAAACATAATACATAACTATGTTGCATCTTCATTGAACCACTAAAAGAAAGTTTTATTAGCGAGATGACTCTACTTTTCTACGGCGTCTTAGATTAGGTCACATCAATCTAAATAGGATCAAGGCTGGCTAAGAATGGGCGTTGGGTGATCTCACGGTTACTCAGTTCGATCTGCGAATCACGTATAGAAGATAAGATGTCGACAGGACCCATGGCGAAGGTTATAGAGCGAAAAGAAATGTTGGAGTTAGTCATTCGACTGTGTGGACTATGTCCACAAGCTCGTGGAGAATGCAGTATTTGTCACTTTCATTGGCGATTACTCAGGTGCGGATACATATACACCTTGCGCAAAGTCAGATGCTTTGAAATTGAAGAGTTTAAAGGCGGAAGTGGAGCGAAGCTGGGTAAAATGTCAAGTCGCTGCGATGCGATCGCGGTGGCGAATACCTCGATAACGAGTTTATGGACTACCCTGGTGAAATGTGGGATTACATCCCGGCGCACTTCATAAGGCACATACAGCAAAATGGTGTGTCGAGGCGAAAAATAGGACTCTTTTGAAATGGTTAGATCGATGATGAGTTATCTTTGCATTACCCTATTTAGATTACGGGATATGCTTAGAGGCAGTGACATACTTGCTAAATCTAGTACAAGTCAAGTCGATCGAAAAGACCCGCTTCGAGTTGTGGTTTGGGCATGACCCGGTTTAAACCACATAAGGATATGGGGCGATCCGACACGTGTGTTGAACAAGAAGGGTGACAAGTTGGAGGCTTTAGATCGGCATGAACGTTGTAGCTATCTGGAGGGCGAAGGTGGTTTATTCTATAGTCTAAGGATCGAGAAGGTCGTTATTGCACTAATGCTCGATTCTTGAGAGGACTACATGAAAAATCATAAGTCCAAAGTTGAAATCATTCTTGAGAATTAGAAGATGATGCGTATTCCACCAGGAATTAGACGAAGTGCGAGATGTCGAGGTCTAGTGGGAGGGATCGACACGGATATTGAAATTGAAGTGGGTCGAGTTCAGCTGGAGATCTGGCGTCAAGTGGTACTACACACGACAAGTTGTGCGAGTTAGAGAACCACAAGTACTGCACTTCGGTGCCATTGTGCTGTGCAGAGGAAGCCAGTTGTGCGTTGCTGTGCACCGTTGCCATTGTGCTGTGGGAACCTCAAATTAGTGGGAGGTTGTTCGTCGACAGAGGCGATTTATGTTCGTGGGTGAATCTTGGTTTGGTCCGTGAGGCAGACATCTGATAATCGACCCATGGACATCTGAGGAGGCGTCTGAATATTGATGCAAGATCGTGCACACGCTATGGACTTAGAAATGGAGTCCATGCGGCTATGGATGTATATGAAAGACACCTCTACCGGATGGCGAAGAAGCCGTAGGTAGTAAGTGGATATCTGAGGAAGAGAGATTAGATGGAGGTTTCGGCTTTTAAAGCCGGGGCTTGTGTGAAGGGTACACTCAGTTGAGGGCATCGATTTCGATGAGACCTTTTCGCTGTGCAATCTCAAGTCCATCGAATTCTTCTAGCCATAGCAGCCAGCTTGAACTGGGGTTTGGCAAATGGATGTTAAAACCGCTTTTCTAAGCGGTTACCTTGAGGAAGGTAGAGACATCTATATGCGACACGAAGGTTATGTGGTAAAGGGTGAAGAGCATCTAGTATGGAAGCTTAAGAAGTCCATTTATGGACTTAAGCGAACCTCGATCATGGAACTTACGCTTTGGCGGTGGTAAAGTCCATGGATTTACCGTTGCCTAGCGAGAGTTGTGTGTCGGTTAGATGTCAGCAGTGATGTGGTATTTCTTGCACTTTATGTAGATGACATCCTTCTAGTTGGCAACAACGTGAAATTTGTTATCGGGCGTAAAGAGTTGGCTATCCGATCGGTTTGAATGAAAGACTTAGGAGATCACGGTCGTTCTTGGGATCGAGGTTTCTGAGATCGCGAGAAGAAAATATTGAGCTTATCTCGGGCGTCTTACATTGATCTTGTGATTACTCGTTTTAGTATCTGGAGACCGCGAAGGTTGCTACCTTCCGGACATAAGCGTTCGCTTTATCTAAGCATGATCACCTATATGTTGCAAGGAGATAGAGAAATGAGACAGAGTTCACTGCAGCTTCAGCCGTAGGAAGTCTCATATGCGCAATGCTATGCCTGCAGGCCGATATACGCTATCACGGTAGGCATAGTAGCTGATATCGATCTAACCACAGACAAGCTCATTGAATTGCTGATAAAGCATATACTCAAGTACTGAAAAGGACTCGAGATTATAGGCTAGTTTACCATGCGAGATAGTCTAATGCCTTTGGGTTATCTGGACTCGGTTTCAAGCTGGCCGTGATGAGAAAAATCGACCTCGGGCTATGTGTTTACACTTGGGAGGTGGGCCGTATCTGGCGGAGTGCAAAGCGGCGATGCATTGCGGACTCACCATGGAAGCCGAATATGTAGCCGCTTGGGAGGCTTCTAAGGAGGCTGTATGGTTGAGAACTACCTCGTGGATCTAGGTGTGGTACTGGTTTGCCCAGAGTATCATAGTTCTTGTGATAACTTTCGGTGCGATGTAGCTCGAAGGAACCACGGACCCACAAAGCGACTAAACACATAGAGAGAAAGTACCATGTCATCGAGAAATCGTTAGGCGAGGGTGGCGTCTTGATTGAAAAGATTGATCGACGGAAAATCTAGCGGATCCATTCACGAAGTGCACCGCATAAAAGTCTACGATGGACACGTTAGAGGACTTGGATTGCGCTTGATGGCACGCTTAGAAAACTTTTGTATAAGTGGGAGAAGCAAAGTGATGGTTGTTTGTAATAGCTAGTAAAAAGACACATTGTATACTAAAGTTTGCTTTAGTATAAGTGGGAGATTGTTGGATTTGTATCTTGAAAGCGAGTTTGGTTGAGCTTGTATACAATGTTTCTATTACCACTATTACAATCTCTGTCGATTTGAATACTTGATTGCATATATCTGTGTCCCTTATCTCATATATAAGTTAGATCATACGGTGTGTAGAAGATCACGAAGTACGTATGATTGGTCGAAGCAATGAGATATAAAAGTTTCCTGGTGAGGGCGACTTAGGGCGAGTTGTCGGTTTAAGTTGCGGTATAGATGAGAAGTGACTTGACTTAGTTGCTTGTCTATCTTTGATACGTCTCGGCGTATTGAAGGATCCTGATGAGATGAGTTCTTCTTCGCCGTCGTGAAGAACCGAGATCTCGGTGACTTCGATGATCTAAACCTCGATAAGGTATTAGGTGAGTATGAGTTCTTGACCATCACTTTGACTTGTTATGAGTGAGGGTTATATGTTCTAACCAGATTCTCGCGTCTTGGGTGGTGGCGATCTTGTATGTCATGCTAGTTATCGTATTGAGTCCTTAGTGTCCAGTTTAGGATGATGGCGTCCTTAAGGAGCTCAAAGGTTTATTGTACTAAACCACTGCGAGGTTGAGTTAGCTCAAGTACAATAATAAGGTTGAGTGGTACTACTTAAGAAATGAAGTTATTAATCGTTTTAGCGGTTGATTGCTATAAATGATTAATGGACGTTCGATATCTTAAATACGGGGATTCGTAATGTCTAAGTGCAAGCCGAGCTCAACCCGGTAATAAAGGGGTAAGTCGACATTCTTTCTCTAGTGGAATGATCGAATGTTTATAAATTAATTTATGTTGCAGTGAACATAAGATAATTAATTTATTTGAGGCCCATCTTTATTCCTTGCATTTGATCCACAGGGGTGGCCCGTCCGAGGCCCGTAACTCTTGGAAGAAATCGGCCCCCTCTTGCTCTCAAAGGAAAGATTTTATTCTCTTTATCCACTTTGAGGATATAATTATATTTATGGTATATCATAGATCCTTTCCATATAAGATTATGGTAATAATCTTGAGGTATGGAAATAATCTAAGAGTATGGAAATAATCCTAGGAGTATGGTAATATTCCATATAGGATTATGGTAATATTCCATAAAGGATTATGGTAACATTCATATAGGATTAAGGTAGTGCATTATAAATATAAGGTATGAGATAAAGTCTGACACACTTAATAATTGAGAGCAAATTTTGGTCACTTTCATTAGAGTGAATCTAGAAAATTAGCCTAGGGTTGAGGTGATTTCTTGTAGTATTCTCCATAGCTCGTCCTCACTCGGCGTTGGAGTTTGGGTATCAGGGATACTGATCCGGAAGAATGAAAGCACGAGTCTCGGCCGTTCATCCGTTCATCCGTTCGATCCGCTCGGCGGATCGAAGGTAAACACGAGAAAACCCCAGCGTGTTGCTTTTAATTATATGAGCGCATACTAGGATTATAATCAATGTATGGTGAATTAAACACCCAAGATGGATCCTCGGGCGAGGTTAACATCGTTCCCTCGTGACCGACTGGCGGTCGCTAGGGGTGTCATGAGCAAACTAGCGAGCCGGAAGAGCGCGGTGCCGCGCGACCTCGTGCCGCGGCGGCCTGGCGTCGAGAACTCACTGGGCGATTTCGCGACCACTTCATAATTGCTAGCGACCGCTAGCCGTGGCATGAGCGACCAAGCGGGCGCGGGCGACCGCGGCGAGAAAGGCAGCAGCGAGACTTACCTCGCGACCACGCTAGCGACCGCGAAGGGTGGTCGCGAGGCAGTAGCAGCGAAGGAAAATTAGGGTTTGGGGTGTGCTATATATGGCAACACCCCTCATTTCTCCTAAGACCCCAGACACCCAACCGCCCCGGACCTATTTTACTCGGTTTTCCCTCGGTTTTATATTTATTTTAGCTTAGTTTAACTCTAGTATTGCTTTTACGTTGTTTAGTTTAGTTTATTGTTTCGTTATCAATCGGACTTTGTCCGATCGTTTTCCTTTGTTTTCCGTTCGTTCGCTTGGAATTGGATTCAAGACCAACCTTTGTTCATCAAGCCTTCCCTACGGGTTTTATATATTTAATTTACGTCTTTATGGTTAAATCGTATTTCATTCAGTTTATTATATGCGGCTAGTTTCCGTTCTAATCACAGGGTTTGCATGATTCGATCCTATATGTTGTGATTCACCGCTATCGTTATTTACCTTCGGGCATTGATTCATGATTCGATTGTGAGGCGTAGCGTAATAGGGAAAATTAGTAATCGCATGATTATTAAATGGCGAAGTTGTTGGTTATATATGTGATGCGGATTAAAGCGGTTAGTAATAAGCGGGATAAACATCGTTGTGGATAGGATTGGTGCATCCCAGGTTAGTCTTTCTTTATAATCATCTTCGTGATTTTATCGCTTTATTATATTTTTTTGGTTACCTTTGCTTTGGATTAAATTCGAAGCGTAAACCTCTTACAGATTTACGTGCTTGAATAATATTGAATTATCGTCGAGCTAGCTTCTATGTTTCGTGATACAATCTACGTGGCTATCACGATCACATGCTTTGGAGATGTGACTCGGTACCACCGCTCATTCAAGTTCTTCAACATGTGGATGAAGCATCCCGACTTCAAACACCGCTTGAAGAAAATTGGAGTGAACATGAGAATGGTCGACCACGGTGGATCCGGCCGCAAAGTTGAAGAGGATCTGACACATTTTCAAGGAGTTCAATTTCAAGGAGTTCAGCCATCTCACGGAGGGCGAGTATTTCTAGAGCTGCATTGCACAATGTGCAATTGGCTCTGGATAGTGACCCCATGAATGGGAATCTGTTGGAACAAGAACTTGGTCTTCGAAAGAAGACTAAGTTCTTGGAGGAGGTTGAGCGTAGTTTCTTCAAACAAAGAACGAAGAACATGCACATCAACCTATCCGACAGATGCAATAAGTTCTTTCACTCCATGGTGAAAAGGAATCACACACGTAACACCGTTTCTTTCTTGTGCAGGGAATCGGATGAACCGACCTATGACATGGAGAAAATCATCAAGTCTTTTGAGACCTTCTATACCGAGCTCTTCGGTGTAAAGGTTCCCACGAGTGGATTCGATCCCATTGTGTTTGAGGAGGGCCCCCGGCTTGATGAGCAATACAGGAAGGATATGGTTATGGAGATATCCTAGATGGCGATAAAGAATGCGCTGTTCAACATTGCAAGTGAAAAAGCACCGGGATCGGATGGCTACCCTTCAGCCTTCTTCAAAGAGAACTGGGAAATCGTTGGTCAAGATGTAGTTTTGGCTGTGCGGGAGTTCTTTGAGAAGGGTGTCCTGTTACGACAGTTCAACCACTCGGTGGTCACTCTTATCCACAAGAAGCATCACAATCCCACTGTTGCTGATTTCAGACCGATTGCGTGCACCAATGTCGTCTACAAAACCATAACGAAGATTCTGACTGAGAGGATGGCATCTTTGATGGGCAAGATCATTGATCCAGCACAGTCTGGGTTTGTGAGAGGACGGAACATCTCAGACAACATCTTCCTGGCTCAGGAATTGCTCAAAGGCTATGAGAGGAAGCAGATCACCCCGAGATGTATGCTCAAGATTGACCTTCAGAAGGCTTATGACTCGATCTCTTGGGACTTCCTCAGACGGGCATTGGATGGGTTGGGTTTTCACCCTTGCTTCACTTATTGGATCATGACATGTGTCACCTCGGCGACATATACGTTGGCCATTAATGGAGGGACTCATGGGTTCATCACTGGGCAGCGAGGGCTTAGGCAGGGTGACCCGATGTCACCCACTTTGTTCCTTTGCTGTATGGAGTACCTTTCCAGATTGCTGAAGAAACGAACAAGGGAGTTGGATTTTCAATTCCATCCTAAGTGTAGTACTTCCATTATTACTCATCTTGCCTTCGTTGATGACTTGTTACTTTTTGGCAGGGGTGACATTGCATCGATGGAGGTGCTTTCAGATGCACTTGGAGACTTCGCTAATGCATCAGGATTGAAGATTAATAATCATAAGTCCTTGATATTTATGGCGGGAGTTCGACCATTTGAGAAGCATGCGATCTTGGATCTGTTTGGCTTCCCATTGGGAGAACTTCCGAAAAGATATCTTGGCATCCTTCTATCTTCAAGGAAACTAGGAGTCACTCAGTATAGTGGACTAGTGGAGAAGATAGCGTCTTGTATCCACCGTTGGTCTAATCTTAACTTATCTCTTGCAGGACGGTTGGAGTTGATTCGCTCGGTTCTGCAAGGAGTGGAGTGCTACTGGTTGCAGGTTCTTCCTCTGCTGGCCACCATCATTGATCGCATCAATACAATGGCAAGGAGGTTCCTGTGGGGTTCGACACACTGTCATGTCGCTTGGAAAGCCGTTTTTTACCAAAGAATGAAGGAGGTCTAGGGCTTCGAGATCTCTCGACTTGGAACAAAGCTTTACTAGCAAAGACCTTGTGGAACATCCATACCAAGAAGGACTCACTGTGGATCCAGTGGATCCATGCTGAATACTTGACGACCACCACCATATGGGAGTATCCTAATCACATTCGTTTATCTCCCCTTCTTAAGAATATTCTCACCCTACGTGATCGTTTTTTACAGGATTCAGGAGGTGATCATGATAGAGCTGCTGGTCTTCTTAAGAGTTTATTTGGATCCAAAGGGACGGGAGCTGCCTATCACTACCTCCGTGAAAATGGAGAGAGGCAGTTCTGGTACAAGGCGATATGGAAGGACTACATACCGCCAAAGTTTTCCATCACCATGTGGCTTGCCATGAGAGGAAGACTCAAGACGCTGGATAGACTGAGATACATGAATATCTCACAGGTATGTACTGTTTGTAATACCCATTTGGAGTCTCATGATCACTTGTTTTTTAAGTGTAAGGGCATGGAGGCAGTCTGGAAACATATCAAAGAATAGCTCCACCTCCTGAGGAGGATGACTACTGTTGCAAGTGCTATCAAGCACATTAAAAGAGAGAAGAAGGCGGGGTCAGCTATCATCCTTCGAGCTAAGAAGATTGGGTTAGCAGCTACGGTCAATCACATTTGGTACGCGCGTAACAAGTTAAACTTCGAAGATATCCCCTTCGATGTGAAGACCATTGTGAAGAGCATTCAAGAATATGTTTATGCTGCTTTATATTCTATGTATTCTGTGGATCTTGTTATTTCTCATTTTGAGTTGGCTTTGTAGTGAGCTGAGGGATGTCTCAGTCTTGTGTTTGGGTCCACTTTTGGGATGCCTTATCTTGTATTTCATAATTGTTAGTGGTTTTTTGGGTGTGTGTTGAGGGACTGCTTAGGCCAAACCAAAGCAGTGCACCTCATGGGATTGCATGTGTTCACGTACCCCACCCCTCATGCCCCGCGATCACAATGCACAAGGGCACTCTTTTCCCCACTGGTCATGGGGTTTTTAATGAGGCCCGCCCTACTACGTCACTTAGGGGTTGTTGAGGTGGTTTGTTTCTTTTTCGCTTTCATAGGCTGAGCGAGTCGCTCTTTGGCCTACATGTTTTGGCTACTAGGTCTTTTATCCCACCCCTTGCCTTGTTTCTACGGAAACTGGGCTATATCCCCCTCGGGTATGCCTGAGTTCAGTTTGTAACATGTTTTCTCCCGTTTTATGTTATTTCGTACGTTTGACCAAAAAAAAAACTCAACACACACACACTCGACACACATACTCGCACAAAGACACACACGCACATAGCCGCACACACAAAATTTTGTTAAAAGCATCAATCAGTGGAGGCAAATCGATCTATTTCTTTTTCTTCTGGTGAGTTTTGCTATCACTATGTCATAAGTATTGGTTTGACTTTAGACTAATGAACTTTACAGAAGAATAGTGATATAGGTAGGAGTAATGGGTTTTGTCTTCTTTCAATAAATATTCAATATCATTAGTTTCCAGATTATGCACGACAACCAATCTGTATGTTCATTCAAATTATGAAATAGTGTCTACAAAATTAGGCTTTCGTTTTTAATTTTCTAATGTGATCGGCTTTTGGATTTTTGTGCAATTAAAGCCGAGCTTCATGGAGCTTTTATGTCGTGATAGAATCTAATTATAAATTTCTGTTCAATTTGAAGGATTAAGATCATTCGGTGAAACTTTAGACAGTTGAGATTAGATCTAATAATTAAAACTAAATAGTTAATTATGTACACACTCACACACGCATATATATATATAAGTTACTTGCCTGTTAATTAGAAGTCAGTAGGTAGATTTACGAAAAAAAAGTAATAATAATACTCTGCTTTTTTTTCTTCTTCTTAACTTGGCAGAATATTTATTATAACTATTTGTTGTAATTAATTAGTTTTATTTATATGTATAAGATTATTAGTTGGTTTAATAGGTAATTGGCATTTACAAGTTACAAAAACTTTTTTTCTATTCTAAAGTTTTCTAAAAATAGTACCCTTATGTCGATTTTAAACAATTTAGCCTTGATGTGTAATAATATTGATGCAGCTTAAGAAATTACGTTTAAGATTTCTTTATAGGCCCTTATACATTTATAATATATATTTATTTGACTAGGTGCGGGTAACTAGAACCCTAAATCGTGATTGATTGATATTGATTTATTGTGCTCGACAAAACAAGGTGGGTGAAATCATCTTTAACTTGCAAATATGAGATTTGGAATAAACATATTTATTGTGGGATTTACTTTATCTGTAAGTTTATGATGATAATCATTGTTGTGTTTTGTTACATCCATGGTGGAAGCCTGTGTGGCGTATTATTGCTTGTGTGGCATGGCCTGTGTGGCATAGCCTGTGTGGCATATCAATTGCCTGTGTGGAATAGCCTGTGTGGCGTATCAATTGCATGTGTGGCATAGCCTGTGTGGCGAATCATAGCCTGTGTGGTGAATCATAGCCTGTGTGGCGTATCAATTTCTTGTGTGGCGAATCATAGCCTGTGTGGCGTATCATTGCCTGTGTGGCGAATCATAGCCTGTATGGCGTATCATTGCCTGTGTGGCATATCATTTCTTGTGTGGCAGGATTTTTAAGCCGATGAGGTTGAATATGATTGACTATTATTTTCTTGCGATGTATATACGTTTTGACAAATAAAATAATGATATTCCTTGTTCCCCACCACTGAGTACATTTTTTTGCTCACCCCCTTTTTATCTAAAATATTTTCAGGTCAGTGATCATGGAGCGGCGTGACGGTGTGGGTGTGCCTAGTGGTGTTTTGTCGCTTTTAATTCCTTCCAAGACTTGTGTTATTTTTGTTTCAATTCTTTTCCTTTATTATCGTTGTTGGATTTGAATTACTAGAACTCCAACTTATCTCATGCTACTAAGTCTTGCGTAGTTTGCTTTTGGTCGTTGGTTGACGTCAGTTCTTTTGAAAAGTTTAGACTTGAGTTTGTTGGATTCATATTTGATAATTTTATTCAAAAGATTTTATATATTTAAAAAAAAAAAAGACATGCTTCCGCTTTAGCTATTTTATTTAAAGAAAATATAGCATTTTTAAATTATGAATTTAGGGTGTTACAAGCTCAACAAAAGCTGCTTCCAGTATACAAATCCAACAAAACAATGCTTCAAGTTTGGGGGTATGATAAACGTGTTTTTTACTCATTTATTGATGATATATTAAAATGAAATAGATCTATTAAGTTCTTTTATATAGTCGATCTTTATGCTTTTACCTATTTTTTGAAGATACTGCTCTTAGGGTTTCTCTTTGGTGTTTTGTAGGCTTTTCAGGTGATAATCGATGCACAAGGCAAAGATGTAACCAAAGATGATGAAATTGATATGAAAAATATGGATGTGAAAATTTTATAATGTTAAATAGTATCTCGATAGGATTCCATAGGCGCAAACGGATCGCAATTCAGAGTTCGGACGCGAGAGAACGGAGCGAAACAGTGAAGTTGCGCATTCTGCGCAGAAGCTCGCGACCATCCTCGCGGCCGCGAGGACGGCCGCGAGAAATCGTCCAGAATGATTTCGGGCAGAGCTCATGACCGAGCTCACGGCCGCGAGCCCGACCGCGAGGCGAGGCGGCGGGGCGCGATTTAGGGTTTCAGCTGCGCCTATATATATCTCCAAGCATTGCTCTCGCGCCCCCAACCTTCTCCAACACGTTTTTCATCAGTTTTCTCTAGTTTTTCATAGATTTTCACTCTAGTATTGATTTAGATTCATCTAAGCATTAGATTTTCATTGTTCTACATTAGTTCTACGTATTGTTATCGCTTTGGAACGATTTCGTCCGAACGAATTCCGTATTTTCTCGTTTGTTACTTGGGTTTGGATAGGAACCCAACCATTGTTTTTCTGACGCTACACTACGGGTTTTATCTATTTAATTCTTATTTTTATAGTTAATTCTTATTTTATGTCGATTATTATGTCTAGCTAATTTTCCGTTCTAATCCTAGGGTTTGCATGATTCTATCCTAAGTGTTGTGATTCCTGCTATTGCTATTTACCTTCCAGGCATTGATTTGTGATTCTTGGTACATAATAATATGTGTTAATTTCTGATCGATCTTGATGCATATCTAGTTGCCAGTTAATTACTTAACAGTTTTAATTGTCAATCGATCTTGAATGCGTAATACGAATAAACCTTAAGTCGTAGTTGAGATAGGAACATTCGTAGGAAGCATATTCTTTGTGATCTTTTTGGAGTTGCTAATTTTCACCTTAAGACGTAACAGTAATAGGGAAAATTTGTAATCTAATGCCACAATTGTCGTAACTGAAATTGTTGGTTACATATGTGATCTTCCATCTTGTCTGGATTAAAATTGGTTAATAGGAAGTAGGATAAACATACACTGTGAGTAGGATTAATGCATCCCTAACGTTAGTCTTTCATTCTTATTATCTCTTCAAGTGATTATTGTTTTCGTTTTTATTTGCGTTATTACATTTGGCTTTGAATTTAATATTCGAAGCCCCAAAACCTTTATAAACCAAATCTGTTCATGGATAATGATGAATTGTTGTTGAGTTAGCTTCTATGTTTTCATGGTACAATCCCTGTGGATACGATACTCGACTTACCTTTATACTTGCATGTTTTCGTGTTAGAAAAGTGAGCGATCAAATTTTGGCGCTGTTGCCGGGGATTGTTAAGAATATATAGGAATAAGTTGACGATTTGGAATTATCAATTCAAGTTGTATTTTATTTTATTTTATTTTCTTTGCTTGCCGGATCTGATTTCTCTCTTTCTCCCCAGGTAGTTTATGATCACAAGATCTCAGGGATCTCCTGAACAACCGTTGGACCCCGAGATTGTACTTACTCACAAAAGGAGAAGGAGACGAGATAAGTGACAGGAAGATATGGCAGCAAATCCGAACAATCCGAACATCGGGGGTGTACCTCTCGAGCAAGCTACTCGTCTTCTGGCTTATTATACAGAGATACAACGCCAAATGGTGAACATGGGACTCCTTGTCCCTATTCCAGAGATGATACCGTTGAACTACATGTATCGACCTCCGACTGAGCAATTTCAAGGAGACGGATGGGGCCCAGAGATGAATGCGAATAATTTCGAGTTGAAGCCGGCCCTGATCAGCATGGTTTAAGGAGAACAGTTCGGAGGAGGAATGACAGAGGATTGAATGCCCATCTCGAGACATACCTCGATATTTGTGACACCATCAAGCAGAATGGGGTGCCACAAGATACGATCTGGATGCGCATGTTCGGATTTTCTCTGTGCAGTCAGGCGAAGGATTGGTTCAAGAGCCTGGACCGTACTGGGATAGAAAGTTGGGGGAAACTTTGGGAGAAGTTTCTTTCAAAATATTTTCCACCGGCCAAAGCGCAGAAGATAATAGCCGAGATCTCCCATTTCTGCCAACAAGGAGATGAATCATTATTTGAGGCACGGGAGAGATTCGGGGGCTTATTTAGAAAGTGCCATCAACACGGATTCTCCAAAGAGCAGCAGATCATGCAATTCTATAGTGGGCTGACGCTTCACACGAGGAGCATAGTAGATGCGTCGGCAGGAGGATGTCTGTTGAATCGACGAGTGGAGCAGGCCAGCCGAATCATAGAAGAGATGGCGGCAAATAGCTATCAATGGCCGATGGAGAGAACACCAATGGTTAAAGCAGCTGTCGTAGAGGTCGACTCGAGATACGACGATCTGATGAAAAAGTTCACTCTTTTGAAGAGCCAGATCGAGACAGAGAATATCAATTATATCAATCAGAGGAACCATGGGGGAAATCTGGCATACCACCCTAACAACAGGAATCTGGCATACCACCCTAACAACAGGAATCATCCTAATTTGTCGTATGCCAACCCCAATAACTTCCAACAACCTCCAGCAGGCTTCGTTGTGCAAAATGGGATGATTCAGGAGCCGAAGAAACAGAGTCTGGAAGATATGATGCAACAGTTGGTTGTGAGCAACAAACAACTGGCGACACAACAGAACTCGTTCATCAGTACCACTGGTCAGAGGATTACACAGCTGGAATTCACCGTAGCGACGATTGGCAAGAAATTGAAAATAATGGAGAACCAGATCAGCCAAATAGCTGCTCAACAAAACGCGCAACATAAATCGGGCTAATTTTCAAGTAATACGGAAGTGAACCCAAAGAATCAGTGTTTTGCTATCCAGTTGAGGAGTGGACGAGCTTACCAGAATCACCCGGGGAAAAACGATGAAAAGGGTGCAAACCAGGAGGAACTCGCGACCGCGAGCCCGGTCGGGAGAAATCGTCCAGAGAGTTTTCCAGAGAGGCTCGCGACCGACCCTGCGACTGCTAGGCTGGCCGCGAGAAATCGGGCAGAGAGTTCGGATGAAGAGTCATCGACCGAGCCCGCGATTGCGAGCCCGACAAGAAGACACCGACGCGGCCAGTGCTAGCGACCGCACTCGCGCCCGTGAGGGTGGCCGCGAGGCACTTCCAGAGAAGAAATATCCGACTTACACTCCTCCAATCCTGTTCCCAAGTCGGCTAGCCAAGCCAAAGCATGACGATAGGCTGACCCGATTCCTGGAGATGTTCGAGAAGGTGAATATCAATATCCCCTTACTAGATGCGCTCAAAGATATGCCGGGTACATAAAATTCCTAAAGGATGCCGTCACCAACAAGAAGAAGCTGGAAAAGTTCGATACTATTAATTTTTCTCAAGAGTGCAGTGCTGTGCTGCAAAAGAAGTTACCGTTGAAGCAGAAAGATCCAGGCAGCTTCACTATACCCTGTGTCATTGGAGGGCATACTTTCTCCAGAGTTCTGTGCGACCTAGGGGCAAGCATCAACTTGATGCCGTTGTCCATATTTAACAAATTGGAGATTGGAGAATTAAAGCCTACTACAATTGCTCTCCAAATGGCAGACGCATCAGTCACCCGTCCAAAGGGGATAGTGGAAGATGTGCTTATCAAAGTCAAAGATTTTATCTTCCCAGCGGATTTTGTGGTCCTTGATATGCCAGAGGATGGGAACACGCCTCTCATTCTAGGGAGACCGTTCTTAGCCACAGGCAGGGCTCAGATCGATGTGCATGATGGTGATCTCACATTCTGTGTGAATAAAGAGGAGTTAACCATTTCAATATATGATGCCATAAAGAAACACGATAGTTCAGAGCATGAGAAGTGCTATTTGATCACCACTGCCACTGCTAGACAAGTCTCGTGATTGAAGGGCTACCGACCAGTCGATGAGGATGCTAAGAAGAAGAGTTGGACTCGGTATGGAACCCCGAGTGATTCAGTCAAGTTTGGGAGGGGGCACTTCCACACTCAGTGGTGGTCTGCGGTGAATGCTAAGTATAGGGGCAAGCACAAGTGTGGAAAGAGGTCAGTTGCCAGAAAACCAGATTGATCAGGTATGTCATGGTCTAGCTAAAGACGTTAAATTAAGCACTTGTTGGGAGGTAACCAATCTTTTTGCTTTGTTTTGCTTTTCGTTTTGTTTTGCTTTCGTTTTTGTTTTGTCTGTTTTTGTCTTGTCTTTCTTGTTTTATTTTGTGTCGGTATCGGGTTGAGTTGAATGACGAGCAGCCGATGATGAGAATTGTTTTTATTAGAAAATCGATTGGAACTGATTTTGTGAGATGAAGCATGTTATGATTATTGTGAGTATTGAGCCTTTGAGAACTTGATCACATTTTTAAAAACTGTGAGACTTGAGCTTTTGACTGTCATATCTTTGCAGTCTTGTTTCTTTCTGTGTGAATAGTTTGAAATAGCATGTGTTTCTCTAGAACTTGCTCCGGATCTTTTTTGAGGTTGCATTGATGTGCTTAAGAATTGGGAGATGATATTAGGCATTCTTTTCTTAGCCTATATACTATCCAAACACTAACCTGTTATTTTGTTATCCTTTGATTAGCCCGTTTGAGCCTACCTTATTCTTTCATATAGCCGTGGGTTGGGTTACGTTGTTAGTGCGAGATTTGGCCACTTGAATTAAGGATTGAGAAAAAGAAAGAAAAAGAAAATAGATGATGAAAAGTGATAATCAAAATAGTTGCTTACCCATATAAGTTCGAAAAGAAAAGAAATGAAAAAAAAATGACACGCGTATACGAAAAGAACATAAATGGGTAAGTAGTTAGTGCTTTGAGATGAGTATATCACTTATAAGTGCGATGTTCTTAAAAGAAAAATGACTTCTTGGTATGAAAAATTGAATTGAATTGTGAAAAGTTGGGAATTGTGTATTATGATATTTATTGTGTTTTTATTATGGGATTATAAGTCACTTAGCCTAAATATATCCTACCTTACCAAAGAGCCTACATTATAACATGTTATAAAGACCTTTTTGATCTTGGTTCTTGAGCACATATTTGAGCAATGGAGAATTAAACGATTTGCAAGCTTATGGTAGATTCCGTGTGTTTTTAAACTTTGAGAGTATACATATCATCATTGATACACTTGAGTGTTTGAGATTCTTATATATATATCCATGCCGTGAGGATTTAAGTTTGAGAAGGCTTGTGCTTATGGTTTTTATGATATGTGGAGTTGAACGGAAGATGTTGTGATTTGTTTCATTTGAGGTGAATCTTTTGTTGCTCATTGCTCTGAGGCTTATTGCTGTTGTCGTTCGACTCATTCCCTATCGTTTTGTTGTCTTTCGTTTGTTCTATTTTGTTTGAGGACAAACAATGCTTCAAGTTTGGGGGTATGATAAACGTGTTTTTTACTCGTTTATTGAGATATATTAAGATGAAATAGATCTATTAAGTGCGTTTATATAGTCGATCTTTATGCTTTTACCTAGTTTTGGAAGATGCTGCTCTTGGGATTTCTCTTTGGTGTTTTGTAGGCTTTTCAGGTGATAATCGATGCACAAGGCAAAGATGTAACCAAATATGATGAAATGGATATGACAAATATGGATGTGAAAATTTTACAATGTTAAAGAGTATCTCGATAGGAGTCCATAGGCACAAACAGGTCACAATTTGGAGTTCGGACGCGAGAGAACGAAGCGAAACAGTGAAGTCGCGCATTCTATGAAGAAGCTCGCGACCATCCTCGCGGCCGTCGTCCAGAACGTTTTCGGGCAGAGCTCGCGACCGAGCACGCGGCCGCGAGCCCTGCCGCGAGGCGAGGCGGCTGGGGCACGATTTAGGGTTTCAGCTGCGCCTATATATATCTCCAAGCATTGCTCTCGCGCCCCCAACCTTCTCCAACACGTTTTTCATCAGTTTTCTCTAATTTTTCATAGATTTTCACTCTAGTATTGATTTAGATTCATCTAATCATTATATTTTCATTGTTCTACATTAGTTCTACGCATTGTTATCGCTTTGAAATGATTTCGTCCGAGCAATTCCGTATTTTCTCGTTTGTTACTTGGGTTTGGATCTGAACCCAACCATTGTTCTTCCGACGCTACACTACGGGTTTTATCTATTTAATTCTTATTTTATAGTTAATTCTTATTTTATGTCGATTATTATGTCTAGCTAATTTTCCGTTCTAATCCTAGGGTTTGCATGATTATATGACCCTAAATCCTAAGTGCGATTTAGCGAGCTAATACTTGAAAAAATAATTAAGGAAACTTTATCCAATATATATACAAGACTCATATGTTGTAAGTATTCAACTAATCAACATCATAAGATAAATTAATTCAATTGCAGTGAGCGTGTGAATACACATATGACGATGTGTATTCAAGGTTTCTAATATATCGTATTCAAAAGGGTTCCATCGCTCCGACACATCTCCATCCATCATCTCGCTCAACTGCGCATTTAAAACAAACATGCGGTGAGTACAAGATTACACTCGATGGCTCATGCCAAAATAATTTATCACATTTGAATTACTCGCCCATCACATAGAAACACGAGGTTTTAATTGAAATACTCGTGCTTACTAAATATTTTCTTTCATTTTCCATAAAGATTAAATGCGGCGGACATTTTCCATGTATGTATGATCCATATCCACCACAATAATTCATTCCACAACAATTCCCGCGCTGGAGAGGAGGCCTCCTCTCACAGACGCCGTGACCGGCCGAGCACCCTTTCAGCACACAGTCACAAAATAATCAGTGCACAAAATCCAGGCCATCTCAGCACAGGATACGAATTCTCCATCATCCTTGGGGGTACTTCCAAGAATACGAATTCAAGCATGTCATAAAGTGGGAGCTACCCAACATTATGCATCAACAATCATGAATTGGATACATACATAAAACATAAATATTTTGGGCAGGTAATTAAATAAATCAGTTCATAAATATTGGCTTGCAATAAAGCATCATAAATAAATCATTTGGTAAATTCTACCAGTTTGAGTATAGTAAAGCCCACCTTTACTTTTGAACTTCGAATTTCGATACGCGTGTTCTCCTCTGGTTGCGTGTGAGCCTTCACGTCCCACCTTTACGCAAAAATTTACGTTTAGCACGTTGGCACGCTTTTCGAGATTTTCAAAGTTCATTCAACTTTGATAACTAATATAATAATTCGAAGTTTTAACAAACTTTATACGTCGTTTCAACGCGTATTTCAATAAAATAATTCTCGTACTTCGAGAGAGACGTAATATGACATACAGTCTCATTTTAACCTTTTAGGTTAAATAATTAACGTATAATAACGTTATTCAATAAAATGATTTCAATTATGAAATCTTTTCTCACAATTGAGATATTCTGATAAAAGTAATAAGTTTTTCACGTATTAGCATATTTAACGAACGTATTTCGTACGTTAATTTCGAAAGTCAACCATTTTGACTTTTTATTATAAATCTTCAATAAAACATATTTTAATGAATAAAATCAATATAAATCGATTTTTAATCGATTTCTTTTCATAAAGATTTAATCCTCGATTTTTCACGTAAATCGACAAACTTGATTAATATCAATATTAACCTTTTAATACTTTAAGCATTATTTTATGCTTTTAACGTTATTTAATATAACGTTTCATCGTAAACATAATATACTATGTTTATTAATCCTCAAAAATTCAATTATGTCTAATATAATTTTTAGACATATAATAATTTATTATTCTTAATTAAAAAGGAATTAAAATTCCTTATTTTCATCACATAGCTCACGGCTATTGTGTAAAATTTTCAAACTTGTTCCAAAAATTCCTCTAAATCCATATAGTGTATTATTCTACACTATGATCGTTAATATGTATTAATATCAATATAGAAAACTTGAACTCACCTATAACACTATATAGGCCACGGTTTTATGAAAATTAATCCAAAATTTTAATAATTATACACAAGCCTCAAATATTAATATATAACATAATTATAACCTAAGGTTCAAAATAATCAAACAATACACCTAAGTTCAAACCATAGCTCACGGTTCATAGGTGTTTCATACCAAACAATTTTTATAAATTCCTATAAAATCACACTATGCTTATATGCTATCATATAGCACTAATACATCATAATATCATATAATAACACATTACAACCCATTAATTCCTACACTATAGGTTTCGCACTTTGAAATAAATTAGCTATATAAGTCCAAAATTCTAATAAATTCCTACAACACCTAATCAATACCCTAGATCAATAATATGCTAAGATATCACTTAAGTAAAATTTTGTACATTAATCTACAATTCCCTTCCATTTTCGGTATTTATAAAATAATCACAAACAAATCCTAAAAATTTCCAAATAATCACAATGAGATCATTTGCTATTATATAACATAAATCCATCAACACTTTGAACACAAAATTTTCGATCACTACTATAAAAATTATAACATGCTTAGGCTTCAATTAAATCATCACATATGAACCATACTTATCATAATAAACAATATTTACAAACCACTAAACATGATAGCATAATTCTTCATATTTCTATCATTAAGAACATAAGCATAAATATTAAAATCGAACCGGTAGAAATCGAAAATCTTAACGTATATAGGAAGCTCGTTAAATTCCTAACCTTTTAACCGTTGTCGATTTTTAGTGCAAGGATTTATGATCAAGGTTTAGGGCTAATGAAAGGAAGAACATTTTCTTTTCTTTCTTAAAGAAGCTCTCATTAGTGTGTTTGTTTGAGAAGAGAAATGAAAGGGATTTTGGTTTTCAAGACTTAATACTTAATATATACAACAAATGAATCATCAATACACATCTCTCTCTCTCTCGGTCACACCCTTACACAACATAATTGAGAGCCTTTTTCCATCTACTTCACAATTTGAATACATCATCACACTTACTATGTATAAAGCTTTATTGGTTAAAACAATTAAATCCTTTGCATTTTGAATGCAATAGCCGTCGACACTCTTGCAAGACACAAGGAAGACCAAGTTTTCTTCTCCTATGACTCACCATGTATATGTCATTAAAGAAAATATCCCTTACAAAGAGTTAATGCATGGAATAAAGTTTTTTGAAAGAAACAATTGGTTTGACAAATTTTCTTCACATTGTCGTCGACCCACACACATGGATAAGAATTAAAATCTGATTTTTGCATGCCTCTTGCATGTATAAACCCCTTACACTCTATCCCAAATATATATAATACATCATCAAGTGTAATTCTAGTCAAACAAATCGGCTACCACTTGCCAAACACACCTCAATTGATTTCTACTTGATTTATATGTAATTATATCACACTTGAATTAATTGATACACAACATAGAATTTCAATGGTAAAACTTACATGAATTACCTATTGAGCAAAAGAAGCTCACGGCTTTTTCATTTTACAAGAGGCAATATTTTATTTTCCATGCTCATTATACATATATATCATAATATATGTTTTGGATGATAAATTATATCATAGGAAAATTATCGGAATTAATCCATAGGTAGAAAACCACAATTCTCGATTTGGGTTTTCGAGAATCATAAATAATCACAAATATAATTCCAAAATTTCTAGCATTAATTCAATGCTAAAATAATATTCTAATTATATAAAATAATCATAGGAATTTAAATATCATAATTCCTTGATCGTTAGACTTGATTCTCAAGTCATCTCAAAACGTTAACGTTTGAAACGTTAAATATCGACTCATCTCAAAATGGTCGTAATAAAGTCGTAATTACTTTATTAAATCATTCCAATAATAATGGAATTAAATTCTAAGCTTAAAACTTAGAAAAGATTACGAAATTTCAATTATCGATACGTAATCGACGTTGAAATTATACTGTTAAAATACGTCACATATTCGTATTTCTAAATTCACATTCATTTGTGAATAATTCATAGGAATTTATTATTCCAACAATAATCAAAATCATTATTCGATATTTTAATAATCAAATTATCATAATAATACTCTAATTTACGAAATTAATATCGTAATTAGGCGTTTAAATAATCGGGGTATTACAATGATTCTATCCTAAGTGTTGTGATTCCTGCTATTGCTATTTACCTTCCAGGCATTGATTTGTGATTCTTGGTACTTAATAATGTGTTAATTTCTTATCAATCTTGATGCATATCTAGTTGCCAGTTAATTACTTAACAGTTTTAATTGTCAATCGATCTTGAATGCATAATCTGAATAAACCTTGAGTCGAGTTGAGATAGGAACATTCGTAGGAAGCATTTTCTTTGTGATCTTTTGAGTTGCTAATTTTCACCTAAAGGCGTATGAGAATATGGAAAATTAGTAATCTCATCGCCACAATTGTCGAATCGAAATTGTTGGTTACATATGTGATCTTCCATATTGTCTGGATTAAAATTGGTTAATAGGAAGCAGGATAAACATATATTGTGGGTAGGATTAATGCATCCCTAGGGTTAGTCTTTCATTCTTATTATCTCTTCAAGTGATTATTGTTTTCGTTTTTATTTGCGTTATTACATTTGGCTTTGAATTTAATATTCGAAGCCCTAAAACCTTTATAAATCAAATCTGTTCTTGGATAATGATGAATTGTTGTTGAGTTAGCTTCTGTGTTTTCGTGGTACAATCCATGTGGATACGATACTCGACTTACCTTTATACTTGCACGTTTTCGTGTTAGAAAATTGAGCGATCAAACTCATATTGACATTTCTTGGTAGAATGATTTCAATTATGAAATCGATTCTTATAAAAGAGATATTCTTATATCTCTAATACGTTTTACACGTCTTAGTGTATCTATTCAACGAAACTCATACTTATACTAGGCGTACAACATAACCTCGTTCACGTACTAACATACTTATACGTTTATACCTTAATCAAGTCATTTGACTTTCAATAACATATATTTTGCAACATTAACATACATAACTATTAACTTACATATATACACTAAATTTATCATCGATTTCTAATCACGTCATCATAAGTCTCGATTTTTCATATTATTAATTAAACATGCTCGAAAATACACATAAGTATGATCTAACTTAAACATAACACTTTGTTTTTCAAACCTTACGTCACTTAAAAAAACGTTTCGACATAAACATAGTATACCTTGTTTTAAAAATCACATAAATTCATAGTATGTCTAAAACATATTTTTGGGATTAAATATGTGATTACACTTGGTAAAATAAATTTAAAACTCTAACTTTATAATTATAACATTTTCAGTCCTTCTTGATTTTTTTCAAGACTTATGCATAAATTCCTATAATTTCACATATCACACTATATTATCATAGGATCAATAATATGTAATAACATTAGTCATAGAAAAATTGTGCATCATAACCTTACACTTTAAGATTTTTGAAAATTTTGGAACAATACCTAAACATTTTTCAAAAATTTCAATTAATTTACAAAACATATAATCATCATCATATAAAAACAATATGTTATAATATCCAACATACACAAATCACACATCAATATACCATAGACTATGCTTTTCGAAAATTTTAGCATATGAACAATAAAATTTCCAAAAATTCTAATTAATTCATATAACACTTTATTATGATTATACATCAATAATATACCATAATATCATTCATACGTAAATCATACATCGACATATGATTTTTATGATTTTCAAAAATTTTGAAGTATATACTAATGTTTTCCAAAAATTCTAAATAAATTCATACAAGCTTAAACATTATTAATTATCATTAATCCATGCTCAAAACAACAATTAAAATTCATTTCCATCAACATATGATCACTATATATTTTCGGTCCTAACATGGAATTTTATAACATGCTTTGTACTAAATTCATAATATATGCTTATAAACATCATATAAACATATTTAATAAACAACTTAACATTTAAAAAACATTTCTCAAATTTTCACAATAAATAACAAAAGCATATAACATAAGATTTTATGGATGGAATTCGAAAAATTTTGCATATATAAGAAGCTCGTACGATTTCTAACCTTTTAATCGGAGTCGATTGTCGGCGGCAACGTTTTTCTAACATAAAATTTGGGAGGAAAGATTGATGAACTCTCTAAATTTTTCTCTGTAAGTTTTTCGGTTCTAATGAGTGAGAAATGAGAGAATTTTGATTTAATACATGATATATGGCATTGTCCACTTGCATACAAAATATCTAACAAAGTTGAAAATTATTACACTTTACAAGTCCTAAAATTTTCGGTCACTTGTTCTAACAAGAGACAAAAAATTTATCTTATCATCTCACACTTTAATAAGTCATCTTATCACATAATTAATACACATCCTTTTCATTCCCATCATTTTCACAAAATAAAGAAATTTCTTCTCTTTCTATTCCTTATATGCATCGGCCACCTCCTTAATGTGAGAAGTGAATTTTATTTGTTTTATACTAACATACAAGAATTAATATACATCATTATCAAAGCATAACCTATCACTTTCAATAGTTTTGAATTTTCTTATTTTTCTTCAAAATGAGTCAAATGTTTCGGTCATCTCAAGACAAAAGCCTCCCACTTGTTCAACTTGACAATACACTTTATCTTATTCATTAATAAAATCTCACTATCATAATTATTACACATCATTATCAAGAGCATGAAATTTTCTTCATTTCACACTACTAAGTGTGAATTTTCGGTACTTTGGTGCACAATGTGTTACAATTTTTGTTATTTTCTTACATTTAATAGATATGTGACATAATAATAGTCTTAGATGATAAATTAAATCATAGAAAAAAATAATAAGAACAATTCTATGTCACACTTTGAAATTTCCGAACACTTAATCAAAAATAAGAATAAATTATCCAATCTTTATTCCTTAAATCACTATTATTATTTTAATGAAGGATTATATAAAAATAATGTTCTTATTTCATAAAATAATCATAGGACTTTAAATATTTAAATTCTCTAATTGTTATACTAAGTTTTCGAATCGCCTCAAAACGTTGACTTCGAATCGTCTCGATAATCGAATTATCTCAAAAACGTTAAACATAAAGTCGTAATCGTCTTATTCATTCCTTTTATAATAAGGAATTAAATTCTAAGCTTCATCGCCTAGAAATAACGTAAGACTAACTATCAAAATTTAATCGACGTTAGAATAATACTTTCGAATGAATAATATAAACTATATTCCTTAATTCACTAATCATTAGTGAATATGATATTAAAAATCCTCGTATCATGGATAGTCGAAATCGAGTTTCGATAATTTACTATTTCAATTATCAAAACTAAATCCTAATTTACGATTTAATTATCGTAATTTAACTTTAAAACTTTGGGATATTACATATGACTAGGTTGGAATATGAACATATTAATTTCTAACTTAAATATCTCCGAGAATCAAAAGTGTTAAACTAATTAACTGAAAATCAAGATAAAATCAAGATTATACAACTTTACATACAAAAGAGATTTTCATAAGTTATCAACAAGATCATATGAGTTTGACAACGGAAGAATAGATGAATGTCATGTGTGAAGACATGACATTCAGGGCATAGTAATTACAACAAAAGAAACCTAACTCAGCATCATCTTTCATCGTCATCTCCGAGCTCAACCTGCATAAAGAAAAATGCAGAGCGTGAGTACCAACAAGTACTCGATAGGTTATCGCCAAACAATAAACTTAAATGACTTACCGAACTTCCTCATCGTAAGAATTTAAATAAATAACACCTGAATAGATTTTCAGTGACAATAAATTTTATGCAACTGTAATAATGTAATCTCATGTAATATTGTGTTATACTGGTATTATCTTTCTGTGTTGGTCCCGAAGGTTACCAATCATAGTCTTGCCTTATCTACGTTATTCGGTAATGAGAAGTAGGCCTCCTTCTCAATACCTTGACCGGTTTACACAATCATAAACTTCCCGATCATTGCCGGTATATTTGTAAACTTTCGGTCATTGTCAGTCTATGCAATTATAACTTCCCGGTCATTAACAAAATTCTTCCGTAGATAGGTAACATGAACTTATTCTCAATAATAACATGATCTTATACTCAACAAACTATATGAATTTATGTTCAACAAATAACACAATCTTAAATTCAACAAGTTATACGATCTTATGCTCAACATATAACATGATATTATTTTCAATAAATATCATGAATTTATTTACACAATAATGTGCAAGATATAAATGAAATTTTCACTATCCAACACACATTAAAGAGAAGAAAACCTATCTGGTACGTCGTCACTCGATGATGTCCTCCTTCTCGTCCTTTAGGATGCCCTTGTCCTTACTCGATCCTTGTAAATAAAATAATTATCGAACTTAGTAACATTCTTATTCACTTGAGCATATTACATTTTATTCTTGATTTTACCAAATTCTATGACTTAAGTTAGGCTATTGCATTCCTTAACATCTTATGTCCTCAATAAACTTAAATTTCAATAAGTTTCATAACATGTCATAATTAAAAGAATTTAAGTAACCTATGCTTAGTTTCATTAATGTACATCATCATCAAACCTTAACTTAAGGCAATCAAGTGAATAAATCTCACTTATATACTTATCATAAGTTCACTAATTAAATTCCCAAAATATTTTATAAATATGCCGATTCTAACAAAATTTCGTTAGAGTAAGTTTTATAAAATGAATCGTCATTTCATTCCAAATTCAACGATTCATCCCAAACTCCACCAATCATCATCATATGTATCAATACACACTTAAGAACTTTAAACAAGTGCAAACTCATTCATTCATACTATAATTATGTTATGCCCTTCAACCACATCATTATGTAATTACATGAACTTTTCAATCTACGATCAATTTAATTTCAATCAATTCATATATATACTTTTCCATCATCAATGATCACTAATCCATAATCAATTTAAATCCTAATCAAACTCATCATATAATTCTAGCAATTTAGCATAAACTTTAATATTTCAACTTTCAATATATAAGTTCATAAAATCTCATAAATTCAACTTAAACATTATTTATATCCTAGATCTCAAAAATTATATCAAATACATCAAATAAAATCAAGAACTCAAAGTTCATCTAACCTCATAATTTTTGAAAATGAAGGATAATATATACATCCAATCCAATCCAATTTCTTTTACTAAATCATGTTTATTTTCACTTAATTATACATATCTAAACTCAATTTAATCAGATCATAACAAATAATTAACATGCAAAATTAGGGTTTATGCATGCTTACATTAATTCACCAACTTCATGAATTTCAAGAATTTAATCCATAGATTATGGTATTTAAACATTATAAGCAATAAGAAATCAGCTAACATAACAAAAATTAAACAATTCAACCTTAAACTAAACATTGTAATTTTCGAAAACCCTCATATGGAAGAACATCATGTTCATCAATTTTAATCACAAAAACTTGGATGAAATAAGGTATTTACCTTCTTTGGAGTGATTTCCAACAATTTATACACTTAAACTATGGATAAAAGTTGAAGAAAAATTTGTGTGTGTGAGTAGTGTGTGTGTGTCGAAAATGAGGGGGAAGAAGAGAGCTTGAGGATGATCTAATATGAATATTAGTTCTAGAAGATGTATATATGTATAGCTTTATTCATTTAATTATTTATTTTCTTTTTTCTGCAATTTTTGAAAATTGTATAGGTATTTTTCTAAAATTTCTAATGTTGAACATTAATTTCTTTAATAGTAAAAACTCAATTTTCTCATTAATATAAAGATCCAAATAATTAAATCCATTATTTGAACACATATCATACAAATATAGATTTAATTCTTTCATATGCAAAAATTCAAATAATTATTCTTTAAATTCATAAATTTTGAAAATTATAGAAAATAATTTCTTTATCACTAGATATAAATAAAATAAAATATTTAAGCCATTTAATAGCTTAAACATTATTTTATTTCATTTTATAAATAAATCTCACATAATAATAATTAATGCATTTCTTTAGAACATTTTCTATTTAATGAAAATTTTCATCCAAACACATAATATTAACCATATATTTCCTATTTTATCATAATAAAACTTGTTTCTAAACAATCTCTACTTCTTCTAAATTCTATTCCTTCGATTAGCAATTAATCGAATTTCTATCGCTTACTAATTTATTATATTTGTAGAGATGAAATGCCTTTAAGCCCCTAATTAATGCTTAATTAAGCACTAATTAAGACTAAGAAATTTTCGGGTTACTACATGTTGCTTCCACTGTCTTCTTGGTAAAAGATAAAACAAAGTACAAAGAAAAATAATTATAACCTTTCTTAATAAGAATCGTCACTTTTATTCATAACAATTTGATAATGTGCCTTGGATGATCCATATTTCAGGGTCAGACGCTAATGAGCCCATTGAACTATCCATGGCTGAGAGCCCTTACAACCCAGACACAATGACGTAATTATCAGGGGTGTGCTTTACCACCGAGCTAATAGCCCGTCATGCGAGCCTCCCACTGGGAGTCCACTATGTCAAAAGCGAGAGAAATCTCATCCCTCTCTTTCTTTTACTTTTTGATCGTAAATATCTGAACTAATTGTGCGTTGTTCGAGAATTCTTGTTTGGACAGTTCATACCATCCATACATAGTGTTTCGATCTAAGATTTCAATTCTTTCGTGTTTCAGTAGTAACATATTGTTCCATGGAGGTAAGGTCTAAAATATGGAAGAAAAAGGCATTTCCACCACTCTACCACTCAGTCAATTCTGTTCCACTCAATCCTTCTTTCATAGTCGCATATATTTTCGGCTAAGGAACGAGAAATCTTTCTTCTGTTACATGAATCCATTTTTCATTTCATCTGGGAAAAGTCGTCTTTTTCTTAATAATATCTACCATTTGATCAAATAATGTTCCGTTAGATAGGAACAGAGTTGGTAAATACTGATAACTTTCAAATAAAGTTTTAGAACGGAAAAATCCATTAGATAATGAACTATTGGTTCTAAGCCATCTCTGACGATTAAGCAACAATTAGAAGTGATTTTCTTGTGCATTCTTGATAAACCAGTGTTATATATAGATGCAGGAGGAACCATTTGGGAAGTAAGAAGCCCATTTGAAATCTCTTCATATGTAAATAATTCTCGATGTGAAAACACAGAGCTAGGGGGTTGATATTTGAATAGGAAAAATAGCGGATCTGTAGGGTCCTAAATGAGCTGGCTTATTCGAAAAATGGCTTCTTGTGTCTACTACTACATGGTTCCACTCTGTAAAAACTCTGAACTATTCTCTTGAAGCTCATCATCTTCATCATAAGTGATCCGCTTGCCCCGAAATGACCTAGACTAATAGGGAAATCTCAATTCATTGGATCAATCAAATAGAAAGGCCCAAGGGCATCATATGTTAGGAGCCCAAATTATATGATTGAATAAATCCTCCTCTATCTGTTGCAGGTCAATGACTCATTCCCTCTCCTCATCTTCAAACTCTGGTTCGTATTTTTCATAGAGAAATCTCTGATCAAAGATAGAACAAGATCCGTTTTGCATCGTATTTAAGGGATTCCTCGATTCGGACCAAATAAGCAATGTAACTCGATCATTATCAAACGAACTGTAATATTTTTCTGTCCTATCCCACAAGAGTGTCTTCTACTTCTAATAGACCATGAACTAGATCTAAATCATTCTCAACGACATAAGAAGTGATCCCATATTTTTCATTGGGTCCAGATAGAGACCAAAGATCTCGAGCGACCGATTCGGTAGAACAACTCCATAGATTAAAAAAAAAGTTTCCTTAATTTCTTCATGCTCGTTCCAAGTTCGAAGTACCATTTGTATAAATAAGAATCTCATTCATTACATGATTTATTCTTCATATAGATAGATATAGGATCTATGCGAAAATTACTTAGAAGTACATTTTGTGCTACAACCCTTTCTATCTAATAGAAAATGATCCCATTATAACCTATCTTACTTGGGATCGCAAATCCCAAGTTTTTCTATGAAGAACAGATCTAATTTTATTAGTGTCTATAATTGATTTCTTCTGTGTAATACTAATCGATAGGGCCTCATTGGTAAGTGCTACAAGATCTCTTGCATTGGAACCCATGATTATGGACCCGAATCAGTTAGTATGAAACATTTTCTTTTCCAAGTGAAATCTCCTACTCCATGAAAGAGTGAAAAGTGCTTTTATTGTTGTGGAATAAGAAGCTTTCGTATCTTAAAGCACGTATTTAATATATTCGAAGCTATTAGAGAGAGGTCCACTTTTTGGGCATACGAGTCGAAGCAATTACAAGAATATTTCTAGTGGAACATCTTTCAGAGAGACGGCTCGCTAATAGATCGAGGGATAAATAATTCAACTCATTCATATCCAGATTATGAATATTTGGAATTCATATTATGCAGGGATACATTGCTTTTGCCAACTTGAATTGAAGGATGATATAAAATCTGTCTATTTTCGACAACATATCCATAATTAGGGCATTAATTATTGTTAGTAGTTTCAGCTCCGTATCAAGGTCACGATCGATATCGTCACTAACATCCATATCATCACTAGCATCAATATCATCACTAGCATCAATATTATCATTATCATCAATATCGTCACTTTCATCAATATCGATATCATCAATAAGAAAAAATTTAGGCTTGTTATAAGGAACTTGTTCAAAAATATCGTAATGAAAAAAACATAGGAGTTTGTCGCTAGGTATTGGACCAAATAGGATCATCCAGTTCCTATAGAACCTATCACTAAAATCCCCTTAGAGATGGATAAGGCTAAGCCGAGCGAAAAGGATTTTCCATGAGATGGGAAATGTAAAGTATTAGTCCCACATGAAGTTTATGAATAAGTGATTGTCTGATAATGAACAAGGAATACATGTCTTTCTGCTAAAGAGGATGTATTGAATTCATAATTCAATAAATACTGTTTATGAATGTCAACTAAGTATCGTAAGTAAATTGCTCCTGGTTGTTCAATAATTTGATAACCAGAGTCATTCTTTGATAAATGATCACTATGAGTCAAACTCAATAGAATCTGATCAATCCATTTTTCTGTTGTTAAGGCGGAGAACTGAACCAAGAATTCTCTTTCTTCATCATCAATATAATAATTGTTCATGACCCAGGATTTTATTGTATCATCAATCCAACTCCCACTCACATTTTTTTCTTTTTCTTATCAATGAATAGATATCTTTGCTTGTATGAGTTAGATGTCTAGTATTTCTCAAAAAGTGATTCGCTTGATGAGGTTTGGTATGAGATCGATGAGATTAATACTCAAATATTTCTTCTTAGAATGTAGTGATTTGACCCCATTAGCATGACCAAGCATGTTACCGCCAAAAATCCATATTTCTTTTAGAAAATCTCCTAATTATTCCAGAACAACTAGAAAGAGATTCTTTAACTAATTTTTTTTGGGTATAGATGTAGGATACCTTCCCAAAAGTTTTCGTGACTCAATCATAGATGATAGATACATCAAAGATCTGATCTTTCCGAACTCTGTCTGTAACTCAGAGGCTCGGGAAACAAAGAGAAGGTGTGTACTAACAAGATATCCATCAACAAGAAGAAGAAAATGGTTGAATAGAGGAACTCCCGAACATTTGGCAGTCTCGGATGTGTCAATATCAATGGTAACTCATTAATACGATGAATCATTTCTTTGGAGAGAAGAAGATTATGGAAACACTTACTCGAAATCTCATTTATCAGATTCTACTATGGAAGACACCCTTTTTCTGAAGAATTTGCCATAATATACCCGATCCATGCATAATATCATGAAAAATGGATATAAAATTTTGACTGCTATTTAATTTTGGCAATAGGTCTGAAAAAGATTCCATGGCATATACGTTTAGAATAGATTTCATTTTGAGAGAATTGAAAAACACTATCTCGTTGAAATGTTCTATAAATCTGTCATTTCTCAACACATTTTTTTAGACAAAGACTCCATTTTTTCATCTTTTCAGATTATAACTCAAAACATGGATATGAATCAAATCCATGTTTGAATTCAGATACTATTTCACAATATTTGTTAAATTTTTTAGAATAACTTTCATTTTTATGACTGGTGCTTTTAATTATAAGGACAACCGCTTTTATTTGGGAACAATCATGGCTCTCTTCGAAACACACTCACTTTTAGTCATACCAGTTGTTATTTTTATTTAGAATAATTATCCTTTAATATATAACAAAGTCATGGATTTCGGCACGAAATCAGATACTGGAAACTAAAAAATTGGCGCACGGTCAGGCGAAGCGGAAACGAGTATTCGTGTTATTCTACGGGCTAATGGGCAGATTAGTGATGTCCTACTTTTTTTTAGTAATAACAAACAGATTTAGAATTCAATTCTTTCTTCTTCTTCTTCTTTTTCGGTTAAAAGTTTCATATAAAAAACATCAATTCAAGAAGTTTCTAACTATTTTCGTTTATTAAAATGCCTACAATATTCAAAACATCTACTAAAATTATGAGTTACCGATAACTAATTAAATATATCATAAATTATCAAAAATATCAATTAAAATCATGAAATAAAAAAAATATCCCACTATTTCGGCTTTGGAATATCAATGCAACTTGCTGTTTGACACAACAGAATTATTATTTAACTTATGAAAAGTGAGAGTACCAATGTGGATGTTCCATGTGGAAATGGTAAGATATTATTTTATAAATATGGCACATTACAAGAATAGTAGTAAACCAAAAAAAATAAGTATTCAATTATCAATACACAAATCGATATCAAGCTAACAGTAAGTTCTATTTTATATAGAAATAGACTAATATTAAAACATGTTTGAAGTACAAAATGGTAGTTATAAATATACAATATAAAAACATCGAACCATCTTAGTCTGGTGAGGCCGGCAACCCTGAAGACAAACAGTTTTGAATAAAAGGGATAAACATCTGAGACTTGTCTGCGTTAGAAAATTGCTCGTCGAAGAAGACCTAGAACAGGTAAGGCAACCTTAATGCTAAGCAACTAAGAATTTAGTCAATTATACTGTCAAACTCAGTACAGCAAACAAGCTCCTCAAAGAAACAACATAGTAATGTTCATGCACAGCATCCTTCAACTGGTCGATCCGAATCATATCGTTTCTTTTCCTTGTGCTTCTTGTGCTTCCTCTTGTCATCTGAATCACGTGAATGTCTCTTTTCCCGCCTTTCGTGTCGATCATGTTTCCTCTCCTCGTGCTTCCTTTTCTTTTTGCTCGATTCGTCTTCTAACTCCTTTTCATCATTCCTTGCAGATGTGGTTGGAACAGATACATTCGTCTTTTCAACTGGTACAGACTTCAAACTGGATGGCAAGCTTGATTCTTCCGAAGGACCAGAAGGCCCCCTGCAGATGTTCAAAAAAAATCTTTGGCTATCCGGTTGGTTTATCTTTAGGGATGGGTTCCATTAAAAATTTGTCATGAGTTATGACCTCTAGATTTTTATCCAGCAAATACACATCACATTCATTATCTGTTTTCTTTTCCTAAGTTTTATACCATATTTTAGGGGACGGGTTCCAATAAAAATATAGTTATAAAGGGTATTACGATATAATGCAACATTGGGCAGAATTAGGAACCAAAATGGGAGGAGATAGTGTTGCAAAATACAAGGCCAGGGTCAGACTCCTCCATAACCCAAATAAAGCCAATAATGACATTTCAGTTTCATGAAATTGATAAATAACCTCAATGGAAATTTAATATCAAGTTTTCAGTTCATACCTTGCAAAACCAAGACCTTGAACTTGAGCTGCCTCCGCATGTCCAGCAGGACCAGCACCCAAGTCTTCAGCCGTAGAACCTCGCTTCACGAGTTCAGCAAATTCATGTTTATCTAGCCGATTACCTTGGGATTTCCCAGAACGTTTTGGGGCCAATCCCAGAGCTTCCATCATCGCTTGCTCTTCTTCCTCCTTTATTCTTCGAATCTCTTCTTTCATAGCCTCCGAATTAGCACCATCAGATTTCTTATCACGAGTGTACCAGTGGAGGTCTTTCCCTGGAGAAATATTAGTATTAACAATCTTCAGTTCCAACTAGAAGTATTATTCAATTAAACTATAAGAAGTTAATGATATGAAATTACAGTTCTGTGAGGTGGATTCAATCAATATGATCAGCTACAAATTCCATAACTTGATTAAAACCTCAATCAACAGTTAGTAATCCAAAAGTCAGAAATACCAACAATTGGCTATAGTGCAATTTGAGGCTATAATGCTTTTATGAGCATGCAAACTAGACAAATTAGGTTATTAAAGTTACTGTTTTTCTTGCAAATAAATCCATTATATTTCCAGGGCCATTCATCCAACCAAGGTTCAAATATATATTTTAAGCACCGATCGTTTCCTAATAGCCCCACGAGGCGGACCGAGGCGTAAATCATAAAAACACATAAAAATTATAACTAATATAAAAAAACACATTAAAACAGAACAAATATATTAAAACACATTAAAAACATAAGTTCATAATTAAATACTTATGAGTCTTCTTAAACTCAAGTCTAATAATTATTCGTCATAATCCGAAGTAAAAGAAGCAAGACTATGGAGGCAATTTCAACCTCAGATTGTGACAACCAATTATATAATTAATTACAAATTACTGCAATCACTAAAATAAAAAAACCAAATAAAGGCAGAACTGCTGCCGAGTTGCAAATAAAGGTAGAACCCCAAGCACAGATTGAAATCAGTGAGAGGAGAAGATAGACGTCGAGAGAGACTGAGAGGGCGATGCAGTGCAGGAGAAATTAGGTCTTAATTCACTCAATGAAAGCTTTTGTTATAAGCCCAATAGAAATTAAACAAAAAATAATAAAAGCCCATGGAAGAAAATAATGAAAGTACAAAAAAAAGAAAAAAAAAAGAAATTTGGATGATAAAGCGAGACATCCACCTGGGACCTCCTCGCTGCCTCGGTGTGCCTCAGGCTGGTTGAGGCATCAGCCTCTTGGACAACAGGTGAGGTGCCGCCTCAAAGGCGATTCCCAGCCGCCTCGCACCGAGGGGCGCCTCACCGGCGCCTTTTTAAACCATGCATCCAACTTAATAGTAAAGGCTCCACGAGATGAGCCAAGTATAAAACAACATACTAAATGTGATCCACAAGTTGCAACCGAAATAAGAGAGGTTTAGTGAAGAGCTTACTCAAGGAAATGCATCAACCTATATAACTGGGTGGAAACACGTGTGGGGAAGGAACATAAGGAAAGGGAAAACTTTTACCTTTCTGCCATCTTCCAACAGGAGCCTTGAGACTATGACCAATATAATTTTCTCGATGCTTATCAACTTTCACCTCATCCCAAGTAAATTCTGCATGTGTCAAAAAAAAAAGATGTCATATATTATCAATGATTACTACAATCTGAAAAGACACACCATTAGAGAAAACATCAGAAATAGAAAACATGTTCATGTTCAGAGTAATATCAATATCAGTAATGAACTCTTCACCCCACAACCTTACATCAGGCTTATAATTAACTTTGCAACTCTGCAACGCTTTTCCATCTCATAAGATATTGCAGAGAAAACTGCATTTAAATAACAAAACTGCAACCTATGCTGTATGGGTAGTAAGTAAAACCATGTTGCTAACATAGCTGATCCCAAAATCATTTCAAATGCACAATTATCAGCCTAAAGACAAAAAAATTGCGACTCATCGTAATTATTACCGACAGCCTAGTGTAAGCAAAACAATCTAGATCTCTCATCTCCCATAACTTTTAAACAAGTTGTAATTACATAAAAATACTTAGATGATGCAGTTGCTAAATAGGAACATATATGATCGTAATAAAACATATATCGGAGTAAGCACCAAATGTATAAATTCAATAAATATAAAATTAACCCAGTTCCACAGGCGGATAAGTAAGTCCGTAATATCTATAGATTAAACAACGCACCCCCAAAAAAAAAAACAACTGATGACACTAGTCGATGATATACAACATATCTCAGTTTCTATTTACAAAACGATGGTGCCGATGTACAGAATTATCTTGGCGACTATAAGACAATCAGGGTTTCAAATAATAATGCAAAATTCACAAGCAAAAGAAATCTTCCTAAATGTCTCAGGAAATTACAAATCTCGCAGCTAAATTTATGGACGTCAATACTAAACAACCAATTCTAAGTTTCAATCGAAAGTCACCCGCAACTGCTTGAAAACCTAGAATTTGGGGGCGGGAGAAGGAAGAGAGAGCTTACGATCACGACCGCCGCGAACTCCACCTCTTGTTGGATGATACATAATTGTTCACTAAAATGAGATTTGATTGTTGATTGCGATAAATATCGATGTGCAGATGATGATTGTCAGAGTCGAAAGAAAGGGTATGTAGGGACGATGTTTCTTTTTCTTTTTTTAGGATTTTTAGAATGTAGTAAACGGTAGGTTCTACTTATTTGCAGAATAGTCCCCGAGTTTATAGGTTATTCTAAATGCAATTCAGCAGCAACCACCTTTATGGCTCGACGAGGACGAATCCCACATCGTGGAGAGTAGGGATGAGTATTCGGGTATTCGATCGGGTATGACCAAAAAAATATCCAAATTAAAATAATCGAAATTTTAGAAATGATATCCGAACCAAACCGAAATAATTTCGGTTACCAAACCAAAATAACCGAAAATTATTTCGGATATTTCAGATATTTCGGATAAAACCGAATTTTGCCCCGATTCTGAATTTTAAACAAAAACATAAAAAAAATATTCTAACACTCAACAAATAACTTATAGAGTTCATACCGTCACAAGATTCGTGGAGCAAAACCTTAATTCTATTTGCCGAATAAATCTTATAAGTTAAAATCTCAACTTCATTTGCTTATAGAGTTCATACGGCATTGATAATTAATAATTCCTTTGATGGTTTAGATATAAATCCTTAAATGTCTATCTAACTACTTTAAATAACGAAAAATTGGAATCAAATAAACTTTAGCATTGCCTGCAACTTATTACAAGGGGTTAAGCATGAGAAATTTTTACAGAATCATCCCAAATAATACAACTTATTACAAGGGGCTATAGCACAAGAGAAAATCATCCCAAACAATACAAATCATTCTTACTTTCCTTAAAAAAAGAAACTATTTTCTTCACATAATTTTCTGAGAATCTGAGGAATGCCAATGGAATGGAAACAATTGTGTGACCAATGACAAGGAAATAGTTGTGACCAATTCAATGAAATGAAAATGGCGGTAGCCGGCGATGACGAGCGAGCAATTTTACAATTATCTAGTGACAATTTCACTTACAATTTTACAAAGTGTTGGATTTGTATCTTGAAAGCGTTTTGGTTGAGCTTGTATCTGATGTTTCGTTACCACTATTACAATCTCTATCGAATTGAATACTTGATTGCATATATATGTGTCCCTTATCTCATATATAAGTTAGATCATACGATGTGTGAAGATCACGAAGTGCGTATGATTGGTCGCTTAATGAGATATAAAAATTTCACGGTGAGACAACTTGAGGACGAGTTGTCGGTATAAAGTCATGTGTAGATAAGAAGTGACTTGACTTGGTTGCTTGTCTATCTTTGATGCGTCTACGGCGTATTGAAGGATCATAGTGAGATGAGTGCTTCTATCGATCGTCGTGAAGAACCGAGATCTCGGTGACTTACGATGATCTAAACCTCGATAAGGTATTAGATGAGTATGAGTTCTTGACCATAACTTTGACTTGTTATGGGTGAGGTTATATGTTCTAACCCAATATTCTCCGCATCTTGGGTGGTGGCGGTCTTGTATGTCATGCTAGTTATCGTATCGAGTCACCGTATCCGTTTAGGATGATGACGTCCATAAGGAGCTCAAAAGGTTTATTGTACTAAACTACGCAGTTGAGTTAGCTCAAGTACAATAATAAGGTTGAGTGGTACTACTTAAGGAATTGAAGATATTAATTATTTTAAGCGATCGAATGTTATAAATAATTAATGGACGTTCGATATCTTAAATACGGGATTCGTAATGTCTAAGTGCAAGTCCAGACTCAACTTCGGTAATAAAGGGTAAGTCGGCATTTATTCTCTAGTGGCATGAATAAATGTTTATAAATTAATTTATGTTAAAATTTGAACATAAGATAATTAATTTATTTGAGGCCCATCTTTATTCCTTGCATTTGATCCTGGTGGCCCATCCGGGCCCGTAAGCTAGGCAAAATCGCGCCCCTATGCTCTACAAGGCAATGATTTGATTCTCTTTATCCTATAAGGATATTATTATATTTATGGGATATCATAGATCCTTTCCATATAAGATTATGGTAATAATCATTTCCATAAAGGTTTATGGTAATTTCCATATGGGATTATGGTAATTTCCATATGGGATTATGGTAATTTCCATATAGGATTATGGTAATGCATTATAAATATGAGGTAATAGATTAAATCTAGGTCGATGATTAATAATCATCATCATTATTTTCGAGAATTTGAGGTTCGTCCTTTGAGAGATTTTGAAAATTCTTGAGAGCTTGAGGGTGATTTTCGAAGCATTCTCCATAGGTCGTCCTCACTCGGCGTTGGAGATTGGACAACCGGGATAAAGTCGAGAGAAAGTCAAAGCACGAGTCTCGATCCATTCCGCCTCGGCAGTTGAGGTAAACACGAGAAAACCCCAGCGTGTTGCAATTAATTATATAGGTGCATGCTAGGTATATAATCAATGTATGGTGAATTAAACATCCAAGATAGATCCTCGGCGAGGCTAAACCTCGGTTTTCCCAACAATTGGTATCGAGCACGGGATCGTTATCTTGGCTCTGTTGGATTAATTCACATTTGATTATTACGTCGCAATATATTAATTGTTGAATACATCGTTCATCGTGGCTCGTTTTTATTTTATCGGTTTTGTTTTCACCACGAGAAAATCCGTGGTTAGATTAGATTTATTTTACGTAAATCTTATCCGTAAAAGTAAAAGCGAGCAAGCATCCAGATCGAGGCAGCGGGAAAAGCGGGTCGACGGTGCGTGCGGCGGCACACAAGCGCGCTGCGGCGCTCGCGGACGCGCCGCGTGACAAGCCGAGCCGGATCCGTTTTCCGGCCGAATCTGTTTTGACGAGTCGGTCCGTGCCCGTACGCGAGGCCCGTTCGAAGATTATAAAGATCATACTTTGTAATTCTATGTAATAGATTTATAGGAAAACATTTGTTAACCCTCGCCCGAGGATCTATCTTGGATATTTAATTCACCATACATTGATTATATTCCTAGCATGCGTCTATATAATTAATTGCAACACGTAGAGGTTTTCTCGTGTTTACCTTTGGATCTGTCGAGGTGGATCGAACGGGATGAACGGATCGAACGGATCGGACTCGTGCTGACCTTACGGGTGTATCCGGATGCCCAATCTCCAGCGTCGAGTGAGGGCGATCTATGGAGAATACTACAAGAAATCACCCTAAACCTGGCAAATTTTGAGATCCTCTCTTATGGGTGGACGAAAATTGTGCTCTCAATTCTTAAGCATTAGCTTTAGACTTTATCTCATACCTTATATTTATAATGCACTACCTTAATCCCATATGGAAATTACCATAATCTATATGGACATTACCATAATACTTTATGGAAATTACCATACTCCGGGATTATTACCATACTCGGGATTATTACCATAATCTTATATGGAAAGGATCTATGCATATACCATAAATATAATAACATCCTTGTGGGATAAAGAGAATAAAATCTTTCCTTTGAGGAAGCGGTGAGGCGCCGATTTCTTCCGGTAGCAATGGGCACGGATGGGCCGCCCAGGATCAAATGCGATGAATAAAGATGGGCCTCAAATAAATTAATTATCTTATGTTCGGCCCGAACATAAATTAATTTATAAACATTCGATCATGCCACTAGAGAAGAATGTTGACTTACCCTTTATTACCGAAGTTGAGTCGGGCTTGCACTTAGACATTCTGAATCCCGTATTTAAGATATCGAGCGTCCGTTAATCATTTATAGCAATCATTGCTTAAAGCGATTAATAACTTCATTTCTTAAGTAGTACCACTCGACCTTATTATTGTGCTTGAGCTAACTCAACTGCGGGGTTTAGTACAATAAACCTTTGAGCTCCTTAAGGGGCGTCATCATCCTAGCGGATACGGTGACTCGTCTGAGATAACTAGCGTGACATCTGAAACCACGCCACTACCCGAGATGCGGAGAATCTTGGGTTAGAACATATAACCTCACCCATAACAAGTCAAAGTGATGGTCGACAACTCATACTCACCTAATACCTTATCGAGGTTTAGATCATCGTAAGTCACCGAGATCTTGGTTACATTGGATTTGTATCTTGGCGGTTTGGTTGAGCTTGTATACAATGTTTCTGTTACCACTATTACAATCTCTATCGGATTTGAATACTTGATTGCATATATCGTGTCCCTTATCTCATATATAAGTTAGATCATACGGTGTGTAGAAGATCACGAGTGCGTATGATTGGTCGAAAGCTTAATGAGATATAAAAGTTTCATGGTGAGACAACTTAAGGACGAGTTGTCGGTTTGAGGCGCAGATATAGATAAGAAGTGACTTGACTTAGTTGCTTGTCTATCTTTGGTATGTCTCGACGTATTGAAGGATCACGGTGAGATGTGTTCTTCTTTCGACCGTCGTGAAGAACCAAGATCTCGGTGACTTACGATGATCTAAACCTCGATAAGGTATTAGGTGAGTATGAGTTCTTGACCATCACTTTGACTTGTTATGGGTGAGGTTATATGTTCTAACCAGATTCTCGCATTTTGGGTGGTGGCGGTGCTTGTATGTCGCTAGTTATCATGTCAGTCACCGTATCCGTTTAGGATGATGGCGTCCTAAGGAGCTCAAAGGTTTATTGTACTAAACCCTGCGAGGTTGAGTTAGCTCAAGTACAATAATAAGGTTGAGTGGTACTACTTAAGAAATGAAGTTATTAATTATTTTAGCGATCGAGAATCTATAAGTAATTAATGGACGTTCGATATCTTAAATACGGGATTCGTAATGTCTAAGTGCAAGTCAGGCTCGACTTGGTAATAAAGGGTAAGTCGGCATTTATTCTCTAGTGGCATGAATAAATGTTTATAAATTAATTTATGTTACGGGTGAACATAAGATAATTAATTTATTTGAGGTCCATCTTTATTCCTTGCATTTGATCCACAGGTGGCCCGTCGAGCCCGTGCAAGAAGAAAATCGGGCCCATGTACTCTCTAAGGCAAGATTTTATTCTCTTTATCTGAGGATATTATTATATTTATGGTATATCGTAGATCCTTTCCATATAAGATTATGGTAATAATCTAGGAGTATGGTAATAATCTAGAAGTATGGTAATTTCCATAAAGACTTATGGTAATTTCCATATAGGATTATGGTAATTTCCATATAGGATTATGGTAATTTCCATATGGGATTAAGGTAGTGCATTATAAATATAAGGTATGAGATAAAGTCTGAGCTAATCTTCATAATTGAGAGCACAATTTTCAAGCATCACATAGCTCTTGTGAGGATTCTCCAAATTTTCATAGAGTGTATTGGGTGATTTTTCAAGCATTCTCCATAGATCGTCCTCGCTCGGCGTTGGAGATTGGGCAATAGGGATACGATCCGGAAGGTCAAAGCGAGTCGATCGTTCGTTCGACCGATCCGTTCATCCCGTTCGATTCACCACGGCGGATCAAAGGTAAACACGAGAAAACCCTACGTGTTGCGATTAATTATATAGGCGCATGCTAGGTTTATAATCAATGTATGGTGAATTAAATATCGAAGATGGATCCTCGGGCGAGGGCTTAACATATGTTTTCCTACAATTGGTATCGAGCACGGGATCGAGAATCTTGGCTCTGTTGGATTAATTCGCGTTTGATTATTACGTGCGTTTTATTTATTGTGGATACATGCGTTCATCGTGGCTCGTTTATTACTTTGTCGGATTTTTTGTTTCACCACGAGAAAATCCGTGGTTAGATTAGATTTTATTACGTAAATCTTATACGTAAAGAAAACGAGCGAAAGAGCGAAGAAGCGAAGCAGCGGAAAAGCAGGTCTCGGCGGTCCACGGGCGGTTTCATGGCGAGCCTCGCGATCGCGAGGGCGATCGCGAGGGAAGCGGGCGGCAGGCGTGCGTTCGCGCGAGATCCTGGCGCTACACGCGAGTGGCGAGTGGTCGCGAGATCGGCCGCCGGCAGCGCGGCGGCGAGCTAGCGGGCGGCGAGGCGGCGCGTTCGCGCGCGAAACCCGCGCTTGGCGGAACTTCATGATCGCGGTTTCGGCGGTGGCGACGACATCTCGGCGGATGTTCGGCGCCGGGCGTAGCCAGCGCAGCGTGCTTTCGGCGGTCGCGGTCGCGTTAGCGGCCGTGAGGTAGCCCGCGAGGACACGCGGTGGTGGCGGAAAGGCTGGGCGGTGGGCCTTGCCCTAGCGTGGCCCAAGATGCAATTGGGCCGACCCGGCCCGGACCCGTTTTCAGTGACCCGGTTTTCGGTCCGTGCCCGCACGCGAGGCCCGTTGTTGAATCCGGTCCGTGCGGGCACGCGAGGCCGTTTTGAGTTTAATTACGTAATTTGTAAATCTATGTAATAGATTAGATTTAAATGTGCGGGTTTCACGATTGGGCGCGATGAGCGTTTTATTTTATTTTTATCGTTCATATGCATGTCGTGGATATTTAAATTATGCGATAGCATGCTATGTATGTTTATATTACGTTGACAAACCTTTAAGTGTTTTACGAATTGGATGCGCATAGTAAGCATGCTAGGTTTATCGCGTTTATCAAGCATATTTTAGAATTACTGCGAGCATGTTTTACATGTTGAGTTCTATAGAAAGCATGCTGGGATTACGTGATGCGCATGGACAAACCTTTTGAATAAAAGACTAAGCAAGCAACCCGACAAATTAATTTTTCAAATTAAAATGTCAAGACCTCCACCTTTGATCTCTAAACAAAGTGAGGCGCCTTGTGAGTGGCGATCACAGCGTGGCTTGCTTGCCTTGTTTATCATAAGTTTGTTAGATGAGATTTCTAAATAAAACATTTTAATCTATTGAGAAGTGGGAGTTTCATGTGTAGCGATCCACACAGCGTGGCTTGCATGTGCGATTTTCATAAGTTCTCTAGAGATAGATATAAAATGAGATAACAAAAGAGTTTGAATTGGGCGGTATGGTCAGAGTGATTATGCGATTCTAAAATTCATTTCTGTTGTTAAAATTGTGGTCATTGCTTAGACATCACCTCAAGTACAACTTCATGAAGTCCCTTCTTGCGATAGTGATGTGGTCTAGTAAGGTCGATCGTTAATTTCATTTGTCATAAGGATAAGTTGACATGGATTGAAATTAAGCGACTAAAGGTATATTTTAGTGCAGTCGGGGGTTCGTATGGCGATCACGCGCGTGGCTTGCATGTGGGATTCCTTGGGCGATTGGAGGTTTCAATTAATATTGTTTTATCAAAAGGTTACAATATTATTATTACGAATTATATGTGATCGTATGCTTATGTGTTTACATTATCGTTTTGAGATATGTCTCTTATGAGCTATCGATATGCTCGCACAAAATCGTTATCCGGTCCAAATTTTATCGAGTGGAAGCGAAACATGGAATATGTTCTTATCATTGAAGAACACATGTTTGTTCTCACTACTCTAAACCCGATGCCTTCTTGACGCATCGACTAATGGTGACGAGAGTCGGCGAGACTTTGGAATAAGTCGAACAATATGGCTAAATCTATATGATGACTACTATGTCGAAGGCTTGCATTCTGACATCGATCGATGGTAGCGCGATCGATATTTGGTCGAGTCTCGAGGTAAGTTTGGGCGGTCGGATCGGACGATCGACTTCCACACAATGAGAGAAATCTTGGCGTGTAAGATGGAAGAAGGAAGTTCGGTCCATGAACATGTCTCCACGACTCGTCTCATGGATAGTCTTGATCGGTTGGGAGGAGGTATTGGCCAGTGCCGAGGTCGATATCATCCTCAATACCTTGCCAAGTCTTTTGAGAACTTTCGGCGTGAATGCGATCATGAGCAAGACCGAGTTTACACTTAGTCGGTTGCTTAATGATCTCGTTCTTTGCGGAAGGAGTTATGGGAAAAGAGCACATGCTCTTGCTAGCACATCTAAGGCCCAAAATTTTAGTTGCAAAATGGAAATAGAAAAGGGGTACCAAAGGTGGTGAGGCGAGAAATAGTGGGAGTAATGGGAGCAAGAACATGGTTGCCACGGAGGCAGAAGAAGCGAAGGAGAAGGCGAAGTGCTTGAGTGCGAAAGGCCGGGCGTTGGAAGCCAGTGCCCTATGCTCGAGGCTCAGTGCGCCGTTTGCTTTAATGTGAAACATGTTTAGCGACTTGTTCTACCCATTCTTGGGTAGTAGATCTGGTATGGCGATCATGTTTGTTACACTTGCGGGGTTCTGCGGACGAGGAGTTGTTTGATGGCGAGATAACGATCTCCATAGGCAGCGCGGTGAAAGTCGGCGATTCTGATTGGAGATGTTTCTTTATGTTTTGGAACAACAGTTTTAGTTTTGAAAGGCGTTTTATATGTGCGGATTTTAGTGAACCTTGTTCTGTTTGATTATTTACTCATGGATATTACATTATTTTTGATAGTGGTGTTTCTATCATAAGAAATGACGAAGTTATCGTGTTGGCACTTTATATAATTAAGCTTTATCTTATTTACGCAAAACATAATACCCGTAACTATGTTGCATCTTCTTGAAACCCTAAAAGAGTGTTTTCTTGCAAGATGACACCACTTTTCTCTGGCATCTTAGACTAGGTCACATCAATCTAAATAGGATCAAAGGCGGCTAAGAATGGGCGTTGGGTAATCTCACGGTTACTCGTTCCCGATCTGCGAATCTGTATAGAAGGTAAGATGTCGACCGGACCTTCAAAGCGAAGGGTTATAGAGCAAAGAAATGTTGGAGTTAGTCCATTCGACTGTGTGGACCGATGTCCACACAAGCTCGTGGAGATGCAGTATTTTGTCACTTTCATTGGCGATTACTCGAGTGCGGATCGTATACCGCTTCGCGCAAGTCGAATATTTTTAGAAATTCAAAGAGTTTAAAGGCGGAGTGGAGGCGAAGCTAGGTAAAAGTATCAAGTCATGCGTTACGATCGCGGTGGCGAATACCTCGAGAACGAGTTTATGGACTATCTGGTGAAGTGTGGGATTACCTCCCGGTAGACTTCACAAGGCACACCTGAAAAAATGGTGTGTCCGCGGCGAAGAAATAGGACTCTTTTAGAAATGGTTAGATCAATGATGAGCTATGCAACATTGCTATTTAGATTACGGGGTATGCTTATAGGCGGCGGCACTTGCTAAATCTAGTACCGTCAGTCGGTCGAAAGACCCCTGTCGAGTTGTGGTTTGGGCGTGAAACTGGTTTAAGCCACATAAGGATATGGGGCGATCCGGCACATGTCTTTGAACAAGAAGGCGACAAGTTGGGCTAGATCGGCGCAAGGTTGTTTATTGGCTATCTAGAGGGCGAAGGTGGTTTATTCTATAGTCTAAGGATCGGAAGGTCATTATTAGCACTAATGCCCGATTCTTAGAAGAGGATTATATGAAAATCATAAGTCCAAAGTTGAAATCATTCTTGAGAATTGAAGATGATCATATTCCACCACCGATTAGGCGAAAGTGCGAGATGTCGAGTCAGTGGGAGGGATCGACACGGATACTTCAAGAAATTGAAGTGGGTCGAGTTCCACTAGAGATACCGATTGCATGAGTGGTACTACCCGACAAGTTGTGCAAAATAGAGAACCACAGTTTACTGCTCCACCGTTGCCATTGTGCTGTAGAACCTCGTCGTCTTGGGAGGTTGTTCGTCGACCCAGGCGATTTATGTTCGTGGGTGAATCTTGGTTTAGTCGAAGCGAGCGGCAATAATCGACCCATGGACATACAAGGAGGCGTCTGAGATATTGATGCGAGATCATGGCACACCGTATGGACTTAGAAATGGAGTCCATAGCGGCTATGGATGTATATGAAAGACACTCTACCGGATGGCGAGGAAGCCGTGGGTAGTAAGTGGATATCTGAGAGGAAGAGATTCCGATGGAGAGGTTTGGCTTTTAAAGCCGAGGCATGGCGAAAGGGTACAATCAGTTGAGGGCATCGATTTCGATGAGACCTTTTCGCTTTGTAGCAATGCTCAAGTCCATCGTAATTCTTACGCCATGTGCCCACTTGAACTAGAGGTTTGGCAAATGGATGTTAAAACCGCTTTTCTAAGCAGTTACCTTGAGGAAGGTAGAGACATCTATATGCAAACAAACACGAAGGTTATGTGGTAAAGGGTGAAGAGCATCTAGTATGGAAGCTTAAGAAGTCCATTTATGGACTTAAGCGAACCTCCCGATCATGGAACTTACGCTTGACGAGGTAGTAAAGTCTATGGATTTACCAGGTTGCCTAGCGAGAGTTGTGTGTATCGGTTAGATGTCAACGGTGATGTGGTATTTCTTGCACTTTATGTAGATGACATTCTTCTAGTTGGCAACAACGTGAAGTTGTTATCGAGGCGTAAAGAGTTGGCTATCGATCAGTTTCAAATGAAAGACTTGGGAGATCTGCGTACATTCTTGGGATCGAGGTTTCACCGAGATCGCGAAGAAAATATTGAGCTTATCTCGGGCGTCTTACATTGATCTTGTGATTACTCGTTTTAGTATGCTGGACCGCGAGAAAGGATTGCTACCTTCGGACATGGCGTTCCTTTATCTAAGACATGATCACCTATGACCGCAAAGGAGATAGAGGAAATGAGACAAGTTCCTTACGCTTGCGTAGGAAGTCTCATGTCTGCAATCTTATGCACGAGGCCCGATATACGCTATCACGGTAGGCATAGTAGCTAGATATCGATCTAACCTGGACAAGCTCATTGAATTGCGATAAAGCATATACTCAAGTACACGAAAGGACTCGAGATTATAGGCTGGTTACCATGCGAGATAGTCTAATGCCTTTGGGCTATCTGACTCGGTTCAAAGTGGCCGTGATGAGAAAAGTCGACCTCGGGCTATGTGTTTACCTTGGGAGGTGGAGCCGTATCTGGCGGAGTGCAAAGCGGCGATGCATGCGGACTCTACCATAGAAGCCGAATATGTAGCCGCCGGAGGCTTCTAAGGAGGCTGTATGGTTCGAGAACTACCTCGTGGATCTAGATGTGGTACTGGTTTGCCCAGAGTATCATAGTTTCTTGTGATAACTTTCGGTGCGATGGCAAACTCGAAGGAACCACGGACCCACAAGGCGACCAAACACATAGAGAGAAAGTACCATGTCATACGAGAAATCGTTAGGCGGTGACGTCTTGATTGAAAAGATTGATCTGACGGAAAATCTAGCGGATCCATTCACGAAGAGCACTGCGCAAAAAGTCTACGATGGACACGTTAGAGGACTTGGATTGCGCTTGATGGCACCCGCTTAGAAAGGAAACTTTTGTATAAGTGGGAGAAACAAAGTGATGGTTGTTTGTAATAGCTAGTAGAGACACATTGTATACTAAAAGTTTGCTTTAGTATAAGTGGGAGATTGTTGATTTTGTATCTTGAAAGCGGTTTGGTTGAGCTTGTATACAATGTTTCTGTTACCACTATTACAATCTCTATCGATTTGAATACTTGATTGCATATATCGTGTCCCTTATCTCATATATAAGTTAGATCATACGATTGTGTAGAAGATCACGAAGTCCGTATGATTGGTCGAAACAATGAGATATAAAAGTTTCCTGGTGAGACGACTTAAGGGCGAGTTGTCGGTTTAGGCTGCAGATATAGATAAGAAGTGACTTGACTTAGTTGCTTGTCTATCTTTGGTATGTCTACGGCGTATTGAAGGATCACGGTGAGATGTGTTCTTCTTCGACCGTCGTGAAGAACCAAGATCTCGGTGACTTACGATGATCTAAACCTCGATAAGGTATTAGGTGAGTATGAGTTCTTGACCATCACTTTGACTTGTTATGGGTGAGGTTATATGTTCTAACCCAAGATTCTCCGTATTTTGGGTGGTGGCGGTCTTGTATGTCACGCTAGTTATCATGTCGAGTCACCGTATCCGTTTAGGATGATGGCGTCCCTTAAGGAGCTCAAAGTTTTATTGTACTAAACCTGCGGGTTGAGTTAGCTCAAGTACAATAATAAGGTTGAGTGGTACTACTTAAGAAATGAAGTTATTAATTATTTTAGCGATCAGAATGCTATAAATAATTAATGGACGTTCGATATCTTAAATCGGGGATTCGTAATGTCTAAGTGCAAGCCCGACTCAACTTGGTAATAAAGGGTAAGTCGGCATTTATTCTCTAGTGGCATGAATAAATGTTTATAAATTAATTTATGTTCTGGGTGAACATAAGATAATTAATTTATTTGAGGCCCATCTTTATTCCTTGCATTTGATCCACAAGGTGGCCCGTCCGGGCCCGTGAGAAGAAAATCGGCGCCATGTACTCTCTAAGGCGAGATTTTATTCTCTTTATCCTGAGGATATTATTATATTTATGGTATATCATAGATCCTTTCCATATAAGATTATGGTAATAATCCACAGAGTATGGTAATAATCATAGAAGTATGGTAATTTCCATAAAGACTTATGGTAATTTCCATATAGGATTATAGTAATTTCCATATAGGATTATGGTAATTTCCATATGGGATTAAGGTAGTGCATTATAAATATAAGGTATGAGATAAAGTCTGTGCTAATGCTTCATGGTGAGAGCACAATTTTCGAGCATCACATAGCTCTTGTGAGGATTCTCGAAATTTTCATAGAGTGTATTGGGTGATTTTTGAAGCATTCTCCATAGATCGTCCTCGCTCGGCGTTGGAGATTGGGCGGCGGGATACGGTCGAGGAAGGTCAGCACGATTCGATCGTTCCGTTCCGACCGATCCGTTCATCCGTTCGATTCTTGAAGCGGATCAAAGGTAAACACGAGAAAACCCTACGTGTTGCGATTAATTATATGAGCGCGTACTGGGTTTATAATCAATGTATGGTGAATTAAATATCCAAGATGGATCCTCGAGGCGAGGCTTAACTTATGTTTTCCTACGGGTTCTTCACGGCGGTCGGAAGAAGAACACGTCTCACTGTGATCCTTCATTCGTCGTAGAGGCGTACCGGCATAGACAAGCAACTAAGTCAAGTCACTTATATCTATCTGCGGCTAAACCGACAACTCGTCCTTAAGTTGTCTCGGTGTGAAACTTTTATATCTCGTTGAGCTTGACCGATCATACGGAACACGTGATCTTCTACACACTGTATGATCTAACTTATATATGAGATAAGGGGCACGGATATATGCGATCAAGTATTCAAAAGCAGATAGGAGATTGTAATAGTGGTAGCGAAACATTATATACAAGCTCAACCAAGCTGCTTCGATATCTAAATCCAACAAGATTAGGCGAGGAAAGTGCAGATTCCACGAGTGGGCCACGATGAGCGTTTTATTTTATTTTTATCGTTCATTGCATGTCGTGGATGTTTAAATTATCGATAGCATGCTATGTATGTTTAAATTCGTTGACAAACCATTAAGTGTTTTCGTAATTGAGTGCGCATAGTAAGCATGCTAGGTTTATCGCGTTTTCAAGCATATTTTAGAGTTACTGCGAGCATGTTTTACATGTTGAGTTCTATAGAAAAGCATGCTAGGATTACGTGATCGCATGGACAAACCTTTTGAACAAAAGTAAGCAAACAAGCGACAAATTAATTTTTAAATTAAAATGTCAAGACCTCCACTTTTGATCTCTAAACAAAGTGATACACTTTGTGAGTGGCGTCCGCAGCGCGTGGCTTGCTTGCCTTGTTTATCATAAGTTTGTTAGATGAGATTTCTAAATAAAACATTTTAAATCTATTGAGAAGTGGGAGTTTCATGTAAGCGTCCACACGCGTGGCTTGCATGTGCGATTTTCATAAGTTACTGTAGAGATAGATATAAAATGAGATAACAAAGAATTTGAATTGGGCGGTATGGTCCTAGTGAGTATGCTAATTCTAAGAATTCATTTTCTTTGTTAAAAATGTGGTCATTGCTTAGACATCACCTCAAGTACAACTTCCACGAAGTCCTTCTTGTGATAGTGATGTGGTTCAGTAAGGTCAATCGTTAATTTCATTTGTCATAAGGATAAGTTGACATGGATTGAAATTAAGCGACTAAAAGGTATATTTTAGTGCAGTCGAGGGGTTCGTGTATAGCGTCCACACGCGTGGCTTGCATGTGGGATTCCTTGGGCGATTGGAGGTTCAATTAATATTGTTTTATCAAGGTTACAATATTATTATTCACGAATTATGTGCGATCGTATGCTTATGTGTTTACTTTATCGATTTGGATATGTCTCTTACACCGATTATCAATATGCTGCATAAAATCCTTATCCGGTCCAAATTTTATCGAGTGGAAGCGAAACATTGAGAATGTTCTTCTGCGGAAGAAAATCTATTTGTACTCACTACCCCGTCCCAAGCCTCTAGACAATTCATCTATCGATGAGGGGCGCAAGGAGCACGAGAAATGGACAAATCAAATAGAATGGCAAAGTGCTTCTTTTGGTCACCATGTGCGAGTCCCTGCAACTCCGGCGATCAAGAGATGGAAGACGCGACCACGATATGGCTAAATCTTATGAAATTGTATGAGGAGTCGGGATGAATAAACTTGTCATAATTTGACAAAATCAATAATGTCAAGTTCAATGAAGGAAAGCGATTCGGTGCATAACCATGTAAACAAATGATTAATCTCTTGGAGGCACAAATTGGGCTGGAGGATATATTGATGGCGTGGTCGAGAATCGATATGATCCTCAACACTTTGCCAGAGTCTTTTGATGACTTAGTTATAAAACAGTCCTTTATGATAAGAGTTATACTCTAGATTCATTGCAAGAGGATCTAGTAGCGGAAGAGCATAAAATGGGCAAAGGTGTGATCTTTAATCGCACCTCAAAGAAAATCAACTGCTTTATCGAAGATGAAAAGGAAAAGTGGAATTCGAGAGATGCTAAGGCTAAAGAAAAGAGTGGGAGTGTCTGAGGGCTCTACCGGCGGTTTGAAAAGCCAAAGGAGAAGGGCAAATGCTTGAGTGCGGTGAGGCTGGGCATTGGAAGGCTAAGTGCCCCAAGCTCGAGGCTCTAGTACGCCATTTGCTTTAATGTGAAACATGTTTAGCGATTTGTTCTACCCATTCTTGGGTAGTAGACACAGTCGCGATGATCATGTTTGTTACACCTTGCAGGTTCCTGCGGACAAGGAGGCTGAATGATGGCGAGATAACGATCTCCATGGGCAACGGCGAAAGTCGAGGCCGTTGCATCGGAGATGTTACTTTATGTTTTGAGAAAACAGTTTAGTTTTAAAAGATGTTTTATATGTGCGGATTTTGGTGGAACCTTGTTTCATTTGAAATTGTTTATTCATGGATATTCAAATTGTTTTGATAGTGGTGTTTCTATCATAAGAAATGACGAAGTTATCGTGTAGCACATTATATAATTAAGCTTTATACTATTTCGCAATACATAATACCTATAACTATGTTGCATCTACATGAACCAAAAGAGAAAGTTTTCTTCGCAAGATTACACCTCTTTTCTACGGCATCTTAGATTAGGTCACATCGATCTAAATAGGATCCAAAGGCGGCTAAGAATGGGCGTTGGGTAATCTCACGGTTACTCGGTTCGATCTGCGAATCTCGTATAGAAGGTAAGATGTTGACGGACCTTCAGCGAAGGGTCGTAGAGCCAAAGAAATGTTAGAGCTAGTCTATTTCGACACTGTGGACCGATGTCCACACAAGCTCGTGGGTATGCAGTATTTGTCACTTTCATTGACGATTACTCAAGGTGCGGATCGTATACCGCTTCACCGCAAGTCTCGAATGCTTTGAGAAATTCGAAAAATTTTAGGCGGAGTGGAGGCAGCTAGGTAAGAGTATCAGTGGCTGCGTTCGATCGCGGTGGCGAATACCTCAACAACGAGTTCATGGACTATCTATTGAAGTGTGGGATTACCTCCCATCGCGACTTCACCAAGCACACCACGGCAAAATGGTGTGTCGGGCGAAGAAATAGGACTCTTTTGGAAATGGTTAGATCAATGATGAGTTATCAACTTTGCTTATTTCGTTCGGGGTATGCTTTAGAACGACGGCATACTTGCTAAATCTAGTACCATCCAAGTCGATCGAAAGACCCGCTTCGAAATGTGGTTTGGGCCAAGCTAGCCACATAAGGATATAGAGCGATCCGGCCACATGTCTTTGAATAAGGGCGACAAGTTGGAGGCTAGATCCAAGCAAGGTTTGTTTATTGGCTATCTGTAGTAGGGGTGAGCATTCGGTTTGGATCGGTTTTGCCTAATCAGAACCGATCCAGAAAATCCAAATTTAAGAGGAAAAAATCGATCTGAAGAAAATCCGAAAATCGAAAATCCGAAAATCCAAAAATTTTATAAAATATCCGAACAAGGCAGAAAAATCGAAATTATGAAAAATCCAAAATCAAAACCATTTTTGTTAATTCTTATATATATTTATATTAGATTTAAATATATTTAAATAAAATATTATTATTATATATAAATTATAAATAATTGATTTTTGATTTTTCTGATTAAAAATCAATCCGATCCGATCCGAAAATCAGAAATTTTAAAAATATCAATCTGGTCCGATCCGAAAATCTAAAAATCCGAACGAATTTTAAATTTCGGATTGGTTCGGATCGGATATTCTTGATTTGGTATTTTGCTCACCCTATCACAGAGGAGCGAAGGTGGTTTATTCTATAGTCTAAGGATCGAAGGTCATTATTAGCACTAATGCCCGATTCTTAGAAGCGGATTATATGAAAATCATAAGTTCAAAGTTGAAATCATTCTTGAGAATTAGAAGATGATCGTATTCCATCATGGATTAGGCGAATATGCGAGATGTCGGAGTGCAGTGGGAGGATCGACACGGATACTTCAAGAAATTGAAGTGGGTGGGGAGTTCCTTTGGAGATCTGAGCCGTGAGTGGTACCTACCCAACAAGTTGTGCAAGATGAGAACCACAGTTTACTGCGCCACCGTTGCCATTGTGCTGTAGAACCTCGTCGTCAGTGGGAGGGTTGTTAGTCAACTCGAGCGATTTATGTTCGTGGAAGAATCTTGGATTTAGTCGTGAAGCGAGCGGCGATAATCGACCCGTGGACATCTGAGGAGGCGTCTGAAACATTGATGCAAGATCGTATGGCACACCGCTATGGACTTAGAAATGGAGTCCATAACGCTATGGATGTATATGAAAGACACTCTACCGGATGGCGAGAAGCCATGGGTAGTAAGTGGATATCTGAGAGGAAGAGAGATTAGATGGAGAGGTTTCGGCTTTAAAGCCGTGCTTGTGGCGTGGCGGTACACTTCAGTTGAGGCATCGATTTCGATGAGACCTTTTCGCTGTGCAATGCTCAAGTCCATCGAATTCTTACGGCCATGCGGCCAACTGAACAGAGGTTTGGCAAATGGATGTTAAAACCGCTTTTCTAAGCGGTTACCTTGAGAAAGGTAGAGACATCTATATCGACAAAGAAGGTTATGTGGTAAAGGTGAAGAGCATCTAGTATGGAAGCTTAAGAAATCCATTTATGGACTTAAGCGAGCCTCGATCATGGAACTTACGCTTTGGCGAGGTGGTAAAGTCTCATGGATTTACCCCCGTTGCCTAGCGAGTTGTGTGTATCGGTTAGATATTAACGGTGATGTGGTATTTCTTGCACTTTATGTAGATGACATTCTTCTAGTTGGCAACAACGTGAAGTCATTATCGGGGCGTAAAGAGTTGGCTATCCGATCGGTTTCAAATGAAAGACTAAGGAGATGCGTACATTCTTGGGATCAAGGTTTACAGAGATCGCAAGAAGAAAATGTTAAGCTTATCTCGGGCGTCTTACATTGATCTTGTGATTCTTGATAAGCGCGCATTTTACGTTTATAGTTGATATTTGAAGATGAGTTTAGCTCGTTTAATGTGCGCCACGTATCGATTCCTAATGTTTTATCTATTTTTAAAGATCTTGCTCTTGGGTGTTCTTTTGGTGTTGTGTAGGTCTATATGTTGAAAATCGAGCAAGGAGCACTTGCGAGCAAAACATGCTGTCTGGCGTGTTTCTAGCGACCAACCTAGCGGTCGTGGGTCGGCCGCTAGGAAACACAGCGAGAACCCGAAGACCGCGACCGCGAGCGCCATGCGCCGAAACTGGCGAGAAAGCCAGTGGACGATTTCTCGCGACCACTTGAGTATGGCTAGCGACCGCTAGTCGGTCATGATGCAAAAGCGGCGTGAGCGCGAGGCGACAGCGGGCGAAGGCGGCGAGGATTACCTCGCGACCACGCTGGCGACCGCTAAGGGTGGTCGCGAGGGCGAGCGCGAAGGAAAATTAGGGTTTGGGGTGTGCTATATATATGGCAACACCCGCGCGCCAGAGCCTCCAATCACGCCCAGACCTAGTTTTACTTGATTTTCCTCGGTTTTCAATTCTTTAGCTTTAGTCTTCGTTTAGTTTATTCTAGCATTGTTTTACGTTGTTCTAGTTTAGTTTATCGTTTGTTATCGATCGGACGTTTTGTCCGATCGTTTTCCTTTATTTTCCGTTCGTTCGCAGGATTGGATTCAAGACCAACCTTTGTTCATCAAGCGGCTTCCTACGGGTTTTATATATTTAATTTCTATTTTATGGTTAATTAGTATTTCGTTCGTTTATTATGTACGCTAGTTTTCTATTCTAATCTGGGGTTTGCATGATCCGATCTATATGTTGTGATTCACGCTATCGTTATTTACCTTCAGGGCATTGATTCATGATTCGATTGTGCTTATTTATATGTGTTGATTTCTAATCAATCTTGATGCATATCTAGTTGTCGGTTAATAGCGTAGCTGTATTAATTGTCGATCGTTATCGAATGCATGATCTGAATGAGCCTTGAGTCGATGGCGAGATAGGACATTCGTAGGAAGCATATTCTTAGTGATCCATTTGGGTTGCTTATTTTCCTCTAGAGCGTAAGCGTAATAGGGAGAATTAGTAATCAAGCTGCCGCAATTGTCGTGGCGAAGTTGTTGGTTATATATGTGATCTTCCGTCTTGTTTGGATTAAAGCGGTTAGTAATAAGCGGGATAAACATCGTTGTGGATAGGATTGGTGCATCCTAGGGTTAGTCTTCCTTCATAATTATCTTTCGTGTTTTATCGCTTTATTTATATTCTCGCTTGGTTACTTTTGCTTTGGATTTAATTATCAAGCCCTAAAATTCACAACCTAAATTACGTCTTGGGATAATGATGAATTATTGTTGAATTAGCTTACGTGTTTTGGATTGCAATCCACAATGGATACGATACTTGACTTACCTATACTTACACCTTTGGCGTGTGAAAAGGGCGATCAAATTTTGGCGCCGTTCGAAGTTATTAAGATCACATAGGAATAATTTGACGATTTGGATTTATTAATTCAAGTTATATATATATATTATTTTATTTATTTTTATTAGTGCTAATTTCTCCGTTTCTCGGTGGTTTATCGTCTAAGATCTCGGGACCTCACGAAATATTTTTAGATCTCGAGATCGAAAGCTCTCAAAGGAGAAGAGGGCGAGAGAAGAGGCGAGCTGCAATGGCGGCGATCCACGCGAGCAGGGCATTCCTCCCGAGCAAGTTGCGCATCTGGCGACTTTGCGAGATCTTGCGTCGGATGGCGAACATGGGAATCATTGTCCTGCTCGGAGGATAAACCTCTAAACCATGTATCGACATCCCACCGAGCAGTTCAAGGAGGCGGTTGGGGCCTTGCGTAGATGCAAACAATTTTGAGCTCAAGCCGTACGATCGGTATGGTCGAGGAGAAGCGGTTTGGGGAGGAGTCACGGAAGACCCGAATCGCATCTCGAGGCGTTTCGACATTTGTGACACCATCAAGCGAGAATGGGGTGCCACAAGACAATCCGGATCGTATGTTCGGTTTCGTTGTGACCGGTGAAAGATTGGTTCAAAGTTTGGACCGAAATGGCATCGACAACAGAAACTTTGTGAAGTTTCTATCAAAATACTTTCCGGCGGTGAAAGCAGAAGATTATCATGAAATCTCTCATTTTGCCAAAACCATGGCGAATCATTATTCGAGGCATGGGAGAGATTGAGGTCTATTAAGATAATGTCACAACATGGGTTCTCTCGAGGCGACAAATCACACAATTCTACGGTGGGTGACGGCGGACGAGGAGCATGGTAGATGCATCGGCGGGAGGCTCGCTTATTAAACCGATCGGTCGGCCGAAGCAAGCGGGTGTAGAAGAGATGGCAATCAACAGCTATCGATAGCTAAGCGGAGAGAACGCCGTCGTTCAAAGCGGTGCTTGTTGAGTGATTCGAAATATGGCGACCTCATGAAGAAGTTCACTCTTTTGAAAAGTCGATTGAGACGTAAAACGTCGACCACGTCAATCGGAGGAGTCATTCAAATTTCCAACAACCTTGACGAGCTTGATAGTGATTCGATTCGAGAGCCGAGGAAGCAAGTCCGAAGATATGATGCAGCGGTTGGTTGTAAGCAACCAACAATTGTACGAATCGAGTCGTTCATCGGCAACGGGCGGAAGATAAATCACTTGGGTCATTTATTACGGCCATGGGAAAACACATAAAGATGTTGGAAGCTCAAATCGGTCAAATTGCCGTACAAGTGAATCGCTACAAAAGCGGGCCAATTTCAAGTAATCGGAGGTGAACCGAAGAGTCGATGCTTCGCCATTCGGGACGAGGAGGCGGACGAGCCTACCCGAGCCCCTGAGAGAAAGAAGCGAAAACATTCGACGCAGAACTTCATGACCGAGCTCGCGATCACGAGCCCGATCGCGAGCCATCATAATTTTGCCCTGAGGCGCCGCGATCGACGCAGCGCCCAGCGCCCGACCGCGAGCCATCCAAGCATCACGGCGCGGTTGCTCGCGGCGACTACGCGCCGCAAGCTCGCCGCGAACAAGGAGATCGGCCGCGGCAGACTCGCTCGCGACCATCCAGTGATCGCGAGGTCGACCATGCCAAGCACCCCAGGAGCTAATCCTCGCCGTACATTCCTCGGTCCGTTTCCAAGTCGACTTGTCAGTCGAAATATGACGAGGAATTTGCTCGTTTCAAAGTATTCGAGAAAGTTGAGATAAATTTGCCTCTCTTTGAGCGTTGCGAAACATCTTGGGGTTACATGAAGTTCTTAAAAGGCGCTTGCAAGTAAGAAGAAACTTGGGAAATTTGAGAAAATTTCCTATCCGAAGAGTGTTGCCATCTTGCAGAAGCTCCTCTAAAGCGAAGGATCGGCGGTTTCACGTTAGAGTGCGAGATCGCCGAGCAGATTTTCCCAAATGTTTTGTGCGATTTGGGGCGAGCATCAATCGATGCCATTGAGCGTTTTCAACGGCTACACCTTGGAAAGATGAAGCCGGCGAAAATCTCTCGATGATGGTGACCGATCGATCACATATCCAAAAGGTATCGTCGAAGATGTGTTGGTAAGAATTGAGATTTTGTTTTCTGCCGATTTTGTTATTCTTGATATTCCGGAATTCAAACAACAACCACTAATCCTTAGTAGACCTTTTCTAGCAACTGGTCGTGCGTTGATTGATGTGCGGGAAGGAAACCTCACGTTTCGTGTTAACGATGAGGAGCTAAAGATTTCCATATCTGACGCCATCAAGCAACACGACTGAAAGCCGGAAGATTGTTGCTCGATCGTATTTCTTCTGCTGCGGCTCACGTCTCGCATTTAGAGGTACTCGACCGATCGAGGAAGGCTGCGAGAAGGAAGAAGTGGACTCGACATGGAACTCCGGGTGTTTCGTTCAAGTTTGGGGGATACTTCCGTAGTCGGTGGTGGAGATCCGTAAATGCTAAGTTTAGGAGGATCCACGAGTTGAGAAGGATTTCATTTGCCACAAAAGCGCCGGATTGACAAGGTTAGTGATGGTCAGCTAAAGGCGTTAAATAAAGCACTTGTTGGGAGGTAACCCAGCGTTTTCTTGTTTTTGTTTAGTGTTTTGTTTTGTTTTCGTTTGTGTTGTTTTGTCGTCTTTTTTTCTTTTCGTTTTCGCTAATACATCGATCAACGAGTTAAGTGAAGTGTGTAATCCATGTGGCAATGATGGCGAAAATTTTGTGAAATTTAATGATAAGTGCACATGATATGTTAGAAAATGGCGATGAATGGCGTGAGATGGCTTAGACTTGTTGTTTTCACCATTTTGCTTAACTTGTGAGACTTGAGCTTCACTTGTATAAATATCTTGATCTGATTTCTTTTAATTGTGTGATATCGTGCATGTGATTATCTTCTAGAACTTGCCGTGTTTACGTGTCGAGATCTAATATGTGTTTGAATTTGGAAAGGATAAAGGCCGTCTTTGTTAACCACGTATTCCCAAACACTAACCCGATGATATATACCATTTATCGCCTTCTTTGAGCCTTTATTAGACTTTTCTTTGATTAACGGATGATAGGAGGTGAGGATGGATATGGGAATCAAAAAGGGTTGAAATTTTGATGTAGTGATGATGAGAAAAGTTTTGTTTAGAAAAATACATCTGTGGTGAAGAATAGTACCTTGTTCGTGAAAGTTAAACCCTATAAGCTCTAGAAAAGAAAAGAAAAAGAAAAATGTTAAGTTCACTATGAGTGTTGAGCATAAAGGGTCTTTAATCAAAGTATAGGTACCTTATGAGGCATAGAGCGTCAATTTGCACGTTGGGAAAGAAAGAAAAATGGACAAAGTCCGTATGTGTTGAAATATATAAATGGTGGTGCTTGGGTTTGCTTGAGTCACTTGGCCATATATTATCCTACCTTAACCAATGTGCCTACATTATAACCTATCAAAAGACCTTTTGATCCTTATTTGAACACATTTGTGCTGTGGAGATGTTAGAAAGCGCAAGCCTATGGTAAGATGTCGCATTGCATTGATCTTTGAGTGAATACCGTCCTTAATTTCTTTATGAGTTTGAGTGTATCCTATATATTTTACACATGCCTTTGTGAGGTTGAATTAAATGAGTTTTGCCGTAAATTGTTGTTTGTGTTGAGTGGACTAACGTCGTCATGTGCACTAATGTTTTTGAGCGTTGATATGTTTGGAGGCCTAGAATGGTTATCCTCTTGCTACGCTCATTGATCTTCGTTGTCTTTACATTACTTTTGTTTGAGGACAAACAATGCTTTAAGTTTGGGGGTTTGATAAGCGCGCATTTTACGTTTATAGTTGATATTTGAAGATGAATTTAGCTCGTTTAATGTGCGTTTACGTATCGATTCTAATGTTTTATCTATTTTTAGAATCTTGCTCTTGGGTGTTCTTTTGGTGTTGTGTAGGTCTATATGTTGAAAATCGAAGCAAGGAGCAGCCACGAGCAAAACATGCAATCTGGCGTGTTTCTAGCGACCAACCTAGCGGTCGCTGGGTCGGCCGCTAGAAACAGCGAGAACCAGAAGACCGCGACGCGAGCAGCGCTCATGAAATGTGAAGCTTCAGCGAGAAAAGCATGGGCGATTTCTCGCGACCACTTGAGTATAGCTAGCGACCGCTAGTCGGTCGCGAGGCATCAAGCGGCGCAAGGCGACAGCATGGGAGAAGGCGTAGCGAGGATTACCTCGCGACCACACCTGGCGACCGCTGGGGTGGTCGCGAGGCAGCAGCAGAAGGAAAATTAGGGTTTTGGGTGTGCTATATATGTGACACCCCTCGCGCCAGGAGCCTCCAATCACGCCCGGACCTAGTTTTACTTGGTTTTCCTCGGTTTTCAATTCTTTAGCTTTAGTCTTCGTTTAGTTTTATTCTAGCATTGTTTTACGTTGTTCTAGTTTAGTTTATCGTTTAGTTATCGATCGGAACGTTTTGTCCGATCGTTTTCCTTTATTTTCCGTTCGTTAAGCTTGGATTGGATTGAGACCAACCTTTGTTCATCAACGCTTCCTACGGTTTTATATATTTAATTTCATTTTTATGGTTAATTAGGTATTTCGTTCCGTTTATTATGTGCCGCTAGTTTTCTATTCTAATCTGAGGGTTTGCATGATCCGATCCTATATGTTGTGATTCCCTGCTATCGTTATTTACCTTCCGGGCATTGATTCATGATTCGATTGTGCTTATTTATATGTGTTGATTTCTAATCAATCTTGATGCATATCTAGTTGTCGGTTAACGAGCGTAAGCGTATTAATTGTCAATCGTTATCGAATGCATGATCTGAATGAGCCTTGAGTAAATGGCGAGATAGGACATTCGTAGGAAGCATATTCTTAGTGATCCATTTGAGTTGCTTATTTTCCTCTAGAGCGTAGCGTAATAGGGAGAATTAGTAATCAACCGCCCATGATTATAAATGAATGAGTTGTTGGTTATATATGTGATCTTAGTCTTGTTTGGATTAAAGCAGTTAGTAATAAGCGGGATAAACATCGTTGTGGATAGGATTGGTGCATCCCAGGGTTAGTCTTCCTTCATAATTATCTTTCGTGTTTTATCGCTTTATTTATATTCTCGCTTGGTTACTTTTGCTTTGGTTTAATTATAAAAGCCTAAAATTCACAACCTAAATTCTGTCTTTGGGATAATGATGAATTATTGTTGAATTAGCACGTGTTTTGGTTGCAATCTCATGGATCGATACTCGCTTACCCTATACTTACACCTTTTGGCGTGTGAAAAGGAGGCGATCAATTACTCGTTTTAGTATGCGGACCGCCAAGAAAGTTGCTACCTTTCGGACATGGCGTTCCTTTATCTAGGCAATGATCACCTATGATTGCGAAGGAGATAGAGGAAATGAGACAAGTTCTTACGCTTCCGTAGTAGGAAGTCTCATATGACGTAATCTTATGCACGAGGCCCGATATACGCTGTCACGGTGAGCATAGTAGCTAGATATCATTCTAACCTCGACAAGCTCATTGGACTGCGGTAAAGCATATACTCAAGCACGAAAAGACTTGAGATTATAGGCTAATTTACTCCGATGTGGTGCGTAATCATTATGGAATGAGCAATATTTATGGTGGGTCGCTCTTCCCTCCTGTCATCGGTCGAGGCTTCTCGAACAAGTTCATGTGGAGTGCGTGGATTACGCTCCTGAACCCGTCGGCCAGATCTTGGGGAGGTCGTTCCGGCGTCGGCGGCAGATGAGGCTGGATTTTTTAAGGCGATGTAATCTCCGGCGACAAGGCGACCTTGGTTCCTCTTCCTTCCATAATCTTCTTCCTTTTCCAGTCCGAACTTTGTATGCCTTGGCGCTTTCTCTTGTCGGCCTCAAATGGCTTTGGCGAACCGATTGGCTATCGCCCACAATACATTGCGATGCGGGGTTCGTGCCAGCGATCTCTCGATATAAGGCCCCGTAAAGATGCCGTTTTGGAAGGCCGAGATGACTAACGGTCGTTCACGTCTTCGTTGAGCCTCCTTATTCCAATCGTGAAGTGTTGATGGACTCATTCTGACTGCACTTATGGTGAGAGGTGTCGAGTGGCGTTTTGATTCCGCCTTTGGAAGAACCTTGGGGTGGAAGCGACCATCAGTCGCGATAGGGCCGTGCTTCCCGTAGGTAGTTGTCGAACCACTGCGGGCGTTGTCGACGGGTAACTCGGGAAAGTTTACGTGAACCGTGAGCTTTTGGTTGATCATGTTGTATTGGGCTGCGAGGAAGTTACATGGATCCCTCGACCCGTCATAGGGCGATGCTTGGTACCGGTATTTATCCAGGGAGAAGTGTGAGTATTCTATTTGAGAGCGGTGGCTATCTTAGTATCCATCGAGCCGTCCTCGGAGGCGGGGCGGAGTTCGGCGATCGAACTCATTTAGGTGACTCGGACCGACCTCGCGGCGGCCACGATGCTTTTCTGCTTGTTGCTCGTCCCACGGAGATGGGCGGAGTTATTGGATAGATTTATTAATGGCGATCGGGCGGCTTGGCGGCGATCACTGACGTCCTCTCCCGTTCTTCCTCGCGGTCGGTTTGGGCCCCTACCGTTGTGATGCCTCGTATCTAGATGAGGCTTGATTAATCTTCCGGGCGTGGCCGACCACAGTAGCCGAGGCTGGAAAAGCTACCATATTTTCTCGAGAAATCCTTGGCGGCGTCGTCAAGGTTTACTTGTGGGCGGAGGTTCCCGGATTATTACTACGATTACCTTCGCTATGGTAACTGCTCCTGCGGGCGGGGTGTCGTGCTAGTCGAGACTTTGGATATGCCCCTCGGGGAGTTCCTTCTCCGATTGGGCTCTTCCAGAGTTGAGCTCGGCGTTCACTTCGCCGTCAGCGTTGTTGTTGCCGGCGGTCTGGAGTGGGCTTCATGTGCACATGATTACTTCCTGTAAACAAAGGTTGATCGAAAACACAAAATTTAGTTTCCCAGAAGCGGTATGGGTGATCGATCCTAAATTCGTTAGGGAAATAAATGTGAAGAACACCAAGGATTTCACGTGGTTCGATCGTGAATGAATCTCGTCCGCAGGCGAGAGAGAGAGTATATGTGAAAGTATAAGAAGTGATTACAAAGGTAGAAGTCTGTAATAGTCTCGTCTAGCACTCTATTTATACACAATGTATTGACCTAGATCTCGAATCAGGTCTTCTCTAACTGGGATTCGAGATCCTATCCACTTGATTAAGTTCTTTTAGATATGGTGAGCTTTACTGCGTTCCCAGAGTTCTTCATAGGCCGAACTTGTCGGGCGAGCTTGATTGTCGAGGTTTAGATTGTATTGGGCACGATGCTTGGGCTACAGTAGTTGGGCCGTATCCTATCAGATTGCTTCAGTCTTGATGATTGCCTTGTGAGCTTCTAATTGTGTGTTAGATATCTTTGCGCTTTGTGGATGATTTTACGAAGTGTCCTCTTTTTTGCGGTATGAACATGGTTGGTACCCTTGGATCTTGTGATCCAACTAAACTATGTTTGTACTCGAAAAGTCTCATGTTTAGCCTTTGTGTTTCACGTCGACAATCTGTCCTCGTTTTATCTTCATTGATTTCTGACCGGGGGCTCGATTAGGATGATTATCGGTTTGTTCTCCGATGCACACAACCACGGTTGGGCGGTGGAGATTTTATAAATTATTGGCCCAAATCGTGATGCACCCTCTCATCTCATAACCTATTATGCGCCTCCCTAGTTGGAAGGAAAGACTCACGGCTCTCAGTTCATTATACATATATCACATCATCCTATTCCATGGCGATGGTGCAACATAGCAAAAACTAATTCTCATTCCCATTTGAGTACTGAGCTTTGAGAGAGAGAAAAGAGGAAGAGAAGACGCTGTCTCTTGCCTTTGTGGTGGTGATTCGGGCGATGAGAGATAGCCTACTCCTTTGGTGGGAGCGGTTGTGTGTGTGCGTCGAAGGAGGCCATGCAAGGCGAATCTATCTCTGTTGTCTTTTCTTGTTTCTTTGTTGTGTGCGGTCGAGAAAGTTGTAGGAATTGACGGAGGTCTTGTCCAGGAACACGTTAGCGATGATGATTGTCCGGATTCTAGCAATGGTCCCCCACGAGACACAGGGGAAAAAAGCATCCTCGATTAGCCTATGTTAGCTTCTCGGACAACCTCCCGGTGCCCAGGATTATCTGATGTCTTTGCTTTAGTTAATTTCTGATGGGGAACAACATGTTCTCGGGACCCACTGCTTGCTTTAAATTGCTCGAGCTTGGGAAAATGCGGTGGAAGACAACCCAGTTGTCAGAGATTATTTTAGAGCTTTGGGTTCTACCGGAAGCTTTCTTTCCTCCAGCTAGCAATCGGTTTACAAGCCGACTTATCGATGTAAGTGCGAACAAGCGGTGACAAATGTGCGAGATGGACCCAACAAAATATCTAGAGCAATCCCTGAGCTAGGGAAATTGACACATTGCAAGTCTTATAATAATTTTATGTTTATATAAATTAGCTGGAATAATAAGCGGGAAGATGTTTGAAATGTCTTATAATAATAAGCATGGTAGAGGTTTGGAATGTCTTATAATAACTACATTGGAAAATGGATAAAGCTAGAGTTGTGTTATACTTTCTTAGTGCTTTCTTGAATCAGTTTTGTGTTATTTAGTGTTCGAATTTATTTCTTGAGAATATGGTTCTAATAAGGTTTAAGTAATTGTTTTGAATATACATTACCTTTAAAATTGATAAAAGGCTTATTAGCGCATAAATACATGAACTTTGGACATATTTTGGTTTTCTTCTGAACTTTAAAATTGTCGATAATACGAATTTAATATCATTGTGATTTTCCCACAAATTGAATAACGGTCAAAATTAGGCCCGGCGTGGCGGTTGACGTGGCCTACTTCATCAAACGCGGCGTCGTTTTATTTATACAATATATAGTAATTGTGATTAAATACATGAACTTTAAGTTTATTTTGATTTTCTCACAAACTTTAAAATTTGTTCGATAAATACGAACTTAATTTTTGTAATATTTTCACAAATTGAATGATGATCAAAATTAAATCGGCGTAGGCAATCAGCGTGTCATCACTTTATCGAATGATGTCATTTACTTATACAATATGTATTTAAAAAGATCTTAAATACACCATGCTAACTCTCGATCGAACCTTATCGTAAGTTGAGGTTAGAAAGAGAGATGGGGTGGGGTTAGGTCTTACTATGGGTGTGAGTTAAGGTGGATTAAGATTTTTTAATACGTATTGTATAAAGAAGATATCATTTTAATAATGTGATATCCGTCGTTGTATATCAGACTTTAATTTTGGTCATTGATTTGTGAAAAAATAATAATGTTCGTGTGTGTGTTGACAGTTGAAAAAATCAGAAATGCTAAGGTCGATCATATAATAGTCATTAATATATTTATGTAAATAAAGCGGCGTCGTTGATGAATGATCTGCGTCGACTACGTCGGTTTAATTTGTATTCGGTTTGAAATGGCCGATGTTAATGTGTGTTTATTGATAATTTTAAAGTTGTGGCAGAAATATCAAGTTCATGTGTTAGAACATCAATAACCCGTTGATAAATATGGTTGACTAGGAATGGAACTAAGGTACAAACGGTTTCATTAGCTTTAGTAATAAATGTTTACTAAACTAACTATATTTAGTTCTATTTTTATAATGAAGGTATTATTGCGATGATAAATTTAGTTATGGAAAAGCTGAAATATGTGGTAAAGTAGTGGGGTTAGCTCGTTTGTTTATCGAGGCTCGTCTTATTTTATGCCACCAAATTGGGTATAGAAGGCGTTGTTGAGTTTAATGAAAACATAATTTTCTCGAAAGATAATTGAATAAATTGACTTAATTTGATTTTCCGTTGACTTAATATAAAGTAAATATTTTATTGAATTCTTTTTTCAATTTATTCTTTAAAATCTCTTCCTTTAGTCATGAAATATGATAAATCACTATTTATACTTTCTAATGTATTTTCCATTACATTGAAAATATATCATCTAACAAATTTTGAGGCGATTACATCTTATAGAATAACACTTTTAAAAATAACATAGCTAAAATTGTTGTGTAAGTCTTCTATAAACACTCAAAAAATTGAAACAATTCCATCAACTCATCATATTTTTTATCTTTTAGCTCAAATTTCATCTATAGCATTGGATTATATAGTAGAATGCTACACAGGATCCATACCTGTAATAATAATATTGGTTATCTCTTGCAACTTTTATATTAAGCATTGTACCTACTAATATGGAGCCAACATCATGCCTTTATTAAAAAGATAGATTTGATATGGATGGTTTCAAAGGTTATGTATTTTATACATATAGATAAGATTTGATTTGTAGTGAGAATATTGAAAAGAAATAGTGGATTTTATATATTTATATAACCCAACTCATTTGTTCTATCCACAACAAAAGATATCGGACCTTTCTTTCACAACAAAAGGCAATACAAATTCCACCACAATTTTATTTTTTAATACATCAAATGGATAGCGAAAATGGATCCGATATACTATCCTCAATTGTTATCGGTAAAAATTTAGGAAAATGGGAATATCTGACATTCTAGCGATGCATTACTTACGGACTGGTACTTCATGAAAAGTTCATGTAGCTAAGTTGGAACAATGTTTACGAGTGGAAGGAAGTCTTTGAGACCCGTTATCGAAATTCGAATAGATTATTGACATCCATAGACTACGTTGTAGGATATTATGGGAACTACATCATGGTGACAAAAATTTGGAAGAAGATATTAGGTGAGGTCATACTAATGATTTAAGTGGTGGAATCATTAATATTATTATTTCTTTTAATAATGTGTGACATTCTTGCGAAAGCAGTTACACAATCATACTACCATAATAGGGGCACGAGTTTGACAAGCTCTAATATTGGTTGGTCATGATTCAATTAAGCGTGAGGATGAGAACACGATAATTCTTATAAGTTTGACTCGGCAGGCGAGAGGAAAACAAAACGCCACTATCGTTCTTTCAGTCGGATGAAGAAATAACATCTCTTTCAACTCGCCTTTGCATCGAAGGAGGTTGTTTGATGATGAGAGTGCCCTATGGATATAGAGTCGACCGAATGACGAGTATTATTTTATGGAAGAAGGTATGGATGGATCTGTTTCCAATTTTCATTAACAAATGCTTTTCCACGAAGGTATAACGAGAAAGGAAAAACGATTGAGAAAGACTCGAGCTCTTGTGCATCGTCGAGCCCAACATATGGTGGAAGAACATTCAAATAAGTCTATTTTGCATGGTTGTGCATTTATGGTTATCTCATTTGTGTCTAATATGGTCTAGCAACGCTTATATCATATTCTATCTTATGAATTAGTATTAAGCCTTGTTTGCTTCGTCCTACATTCGATATGTTTACTCCATAATTTATATAATGTATTTTATTCGATTATTTTTACTAGTAATTTATTATCATAATTTATTAATTCATTAGCGGGATTTACTAAAGAGTTATAATATAATGATTAATAAATGGGTTTACAATTATTAATTCATTAAAATTATCTGGATTTACTAAATGGGTTTCGATGTGACAAATGCATGGATGTTGCACGCTTTGTAGAGATATTATAAGTTTGATAATGCTCGTCTTCATTAATTAGCATTACGTATGTGAAATGTTTTGCAGATTCGAATTCAATATTGAAGTTATGTTATATTTTATTTTGAAAGCAACTATAATTATTTATTTGAATCATTGTAAAATAATTTCAAAGTTGGTTCTTAAATATCATGATATTAATTTTTTATCAAATTAATTTTCGTTTTACTTATGTAGTAATGAAATATGTTTTTAGAGATGTTATATTATTAATTTTACCGAAGAATAACATAAAAATATAAATATGTTTTTGTTATATAAGCAAGAAAAATAAGCATATAAAGCGCAACAACATAAAAATATTGTTAACATTAAATAATTACGACCAATTTGCTTCTAAATTCTCTGTTGCACTTCCGATTCTCCAAATACTTGACAATCACAGATCGATCTAGTTTTAGTAAGGTAATAAATGCGATAAAGAACACGAGGTTAACGTGGTTCGATCTTTAAAAAGATCTCGTCGGCGGGCGAGGCGGTATATGTGATGTAGTAATGTGGCGATTACAAAGGTGTAGATGATCATTTTCCGTCTAATATAGCCTTGTTATACACCATTATTTTGAGATTGACTCTGTCTGAGATCTTCTCTTAATATGATTCTTTTGGATATATTAGAATCTTCAGATCTCGCTTGGATTTGAGTTGTAGTTGGTTTAGGAGTTTTCTTGGGCGAACTTGCGGGAGCTTAATGTCGGGGCATTTATATTGGGCACGATACTTGAGCCTAGTAGTTGGGCGTATCTATCATCCACACAAAAAGGCGTAGTGAAGTGTCGTGATGGATGAGGGGCGGTGGTTACGGCGTTGCTTCGCGACTTGGATGGCGGATGAGTGATGCGTCACCATACTGGAGGCGTTACTTGCGAGTCTTATGTCACTGCAGCTTTGCCTGCTTGGGTGTTCTGAGTGTATGTCACGGCCAGCTGCCGGGGCGATTGCCGAGTGGTATGCGCGCTTGAGCCACCTGCGGCGTTCTGCGATAGTATGGGAGGACCACTGCCAAACTCGCGCCTATCCTCGATCCACTATCTGGAGTCGACACGATCGAACAATTGAATCGATACATAACTTGGCGTACGGTGCAATTACATTACCTCGGGGAAAGGCCGGCGTGCGACACAGGTGCAGGCGATCTCAGAATCATCGTCGGGGAGGCGAAAAACACTTCTGTGGGGTGGAAGATGCGCATGAAAGCGGCGACCCGCTCGGCCTCGGCCTCTCGGAAGAGGCCTCGCCACGTCCCGATGCACCGGTGGGGGCTCGGGCTCGATCCTCGATCTCTTCCTCGAAGGAATGAAGTCCTTCGGAGTTAAAATATATACGAGTAGCACATAAACCAAAACAATCAAATCGAGAGATAAAGTGAAGTAAGGGGCCTCGCCGCCGTGCTCCCCAGCGGTAGAAGGATCATAAGGAGCTTAGCCCCATGACGTGATGACTTGGCCTCTGAAAAATCTTCATCGACTTGGCGAACGCAAAACCTCCGCATGCCACCAAAGCTATAAGTCGGTGGCTACATCGTGACTTACCGTGTTCGAGGCGGCTGGAGGATTACTGCAGGCAGCAAAGAAGAACTGTACGCGGGTTCGAAATCTTTGACCGTTTTTATTTTAAAGCGGCGGTGATAAATAATACCACCCAGCTAGACTTAATGGAAGAACTGGGACAAGCCCTAGGGTGAAAGGAAAATTGTGGCGGTGGCAAAACTCCAGGCCGTCAGCTGCAAAAGAATTTGGCGTTAGTTGGGCAGAGGTATGCGAACATTTGTTGAAGTTAAACACAATACGGAAGGAAAGGAAGAGCCGAACGCAAGAGCATTCCGTGGCTGACAAAACCCTCGGACTAAGCCTATCCCGAGCGAGGGCGACCAACTCAGATTTGAATTAAAATCTAGGGCGATTTCTTTTATTAGGGGCTTCAGAAAGAAGGAAAGAAGAAACCACCCAAATCCTCGAAGGAGAGACACTCTACCACAAGGAGGGAGATCGGTGAAAACTTCAAAACCGCCCATGTCAGGTGGCGACAACGACCGCGATTGGCCGGTGAGAATCCTCGGGAAGAAGAAGAAGAGATGAAGTCGTAAAAACTTACTTGTTTAATGTTGATATCAAAGAAGATGCTGGAAGCTACTGGCGAAGGCAATGATGGTAAAGATCTTGACACTTGCTCTTTTTCATAAAACGAAGAGTTTTGAGGAATTTGAAAGTAGGATAAGAAAAAGTGAAATGGGAAAAGGCGTAGTCATGGAAGTTATTCCCTAATGTACACTTTATCGGGGAACCAACCGATATCTGCATTAAATGAAGGTGGCGTATTCCGTGTTAGACATTGACGGGGACATCACGTCCGACCTCGGCAATGCGAAGAGTATTGAGACTTGACGGCGTTGGAGCGGCGGCATCTCGGCGGGAAAGCCAAGCGACATACTACTCGGAGCCATACCGCTGGCGACCAGCGACATCGACTCGGCGAGCGCCTCGCGGGCGCGAGCAGACATATGACGTGACGAGCGCCTCGGCGAAGCCAGCGACATCTGACTTGCCGAGCCTCGGCGGGGCAAACCAAGCGACATCAGACTTGACTGCGCCTCGGCGGGTACGCCTCCGCCGCCGGATCGAGTTTCGTGAGCAACGTGAAGCCAGCTCAGTCCATCACGACCTCAACCGCGTCTTTGTTTTGGGGGATGTGATAGGGATCTGACCCGACTACTAGGCTGAGCATCGGGCCCAATATTGGACCCCGACCTACGCTCGGCCTAAGCAAGTTCCCAGAAGACTCTAAACCAACTACAACTCGAATCACAAGTGGAGCGTGAAGATTGGATATATCAGAAGAATCTATAAGAGATGATCTGTATTGAAAGTCGATCTCGAAATAATGGTGTATAAATAGAGACTAGATTAGCGGAAGGATCATCTACACTCTTTGTGTACGCTTCTTACACACTCGATACATATATCTCTGCTCAGGGAGTAGATCTATTTAAAGATCGAACCGTTAACTTCCTCGTGTTCTTTATTGCATTTATTACCTTACAAAACTAGATCGATCACGCCACGGCGTATTATTTGCATCGACGATTGCGTTTCTTTCAAATATGATTGGTGCTTATTTTACTTTAAAGTACTCATGTGGATGTGATCGAATATTGTTAGGGTGTATTTAAGTTACAACAAATCTTCTTCTTTTTATTGCATTTTTCTAAGAGACATTAAGTGCTATATATATATATATAAAATGTAAAATCGAAATCACGAAAAACAACCTAGGATAGTGCGTAATGCGAATCAAGTTTTCAATTAGAAGCCGTTGATAATTGAGATCAAAAGCGACGTAGACTATCAAATTCTATGCAAATCATATACCATATAAATGAAAACATGACTTAATTTTTGAAAAAAATTAAGAACTTGATATAGATCTATGAAAAGAAGAAGAAGGCGGAATAAATAACCATGCAAAAAGATCAACTATAAAATGAAGCAAACATTTGAGCAGGTGAAAGTAATAGAATGAACTTCAACAATAAAATATTGAAACATAATGAATTCAACTGTGAAAATGAGTGCATCTTTACATTCCATAGAATTCTATTTAGGACCACGATCATAATTATATTTGCATTTTATTCGGATGAAACCAAATGGTTGAACATATACATGTAATTTTAACCTTTTTCCAAAAGCTTGATCTGAAACCTAAGGCATAAATGGGAACATGGTTGAAAAATATATGTAATTTTCAATCTTTTGAAAAGCTTGGCTACTAAACCTGGCATAAGCAGGAGACATTGATCTAGTAAATAAGCTTTACCTAGCACAACTTATGCAATCCGACCACCATTTACCACGCTAAACAAATCTCTTACTACTCATGTACAGCCCTATATTGAATACGAATATGCGAACATCACGATCGTCGATTATCCGCGAATTCCCAAACACTAAACCAAATCTTTCTGTAAAGATAACATCCGCCAATTCAGGAAGGCGGTGTCTGGGGTGTGATTAAGATGAGGGGTTAGAAGCGGGGAAGAATGGAGGGATGAGGCATACATAATAGGAAGATCGACCATAAAATCGGGCCAGCTCTCTATAACTAGGATATATCACGAAGGGAGGGTGAGCAAACAATCAACCAACAAAATTATATCGACATCATAACTTCAATGAGCGTGATCTTGATTAAATATATAGTAATGCGGGAAATAAAATAGCATTACATCACATTGTACTAGACGATCGGACCACATAGCATCTTTTTATCGAGACTCGTCATAATAACATAATAGCGAATCTTGTTCCCAATCATAGAGCAAAATAAAGAGACAAAATACATCAGCAGTGCGTAGATATACACAACATCGGCGGAGCGAAAGCACGAAAGAACCAGCTCGACCCGCTCGGCGTCGAGTCGACCTCCATCATACGTGAAAACATTTGAAAAGATTTTTGGGTGAATCTTAGCGCGCTCAAGCGGGGTTTTACCTGAAAACAAAATCCGTGATACGTGTTTAGCAAGCACCTTAGAAGGTTTAAACGTCCATCTAATAATGGCAAAATAGATTTTCTTTTGATACGACGCGTTATTCTTGTACTCATAGTAGAACCACGGCTCGGGCGATTATCCAGCAGCCTCGTACGTCTCGGCGGGAACATATCATCGACCTCGCCGGAACATATCCGACTGCTAAATCGGTGTGGACTTGAGTCAATCCCTTGAAACCATAACTACATTATCATTTCAGTGTGGACTTAAAGTTTATCTCGCGGAACCATAACCACGTGTTGGGTCTGTCACTTCGATCAATACTCGAGATGGTGATCAACCACGCGAATAGAGATCCGTTCACAATCCACATAGAACCATATCTCGGACGGAGAACAATAATAACCGTTAAAATATTTTCCGGCGCCACGTGTTTTATTTTGAAATATCGAGAATAAATAACTCGAAAATAAGCATATATAACAGAGCGATCGCCAAATATCGGCGGGAGATATCCACGGATCAGCGACCTCGCGATCGCACTAGTAGGTGCACAGTAACAAGATGGAACAACTTTTGGAGTCACGTTCCACGACAAAGCAACAATGTGATCAGCGAGTCGAGCACGAGGTTTCGACTTTTTGAACCCGCGTTTGGCACTCTCGGGTTTCAAATCAACTCGATGCGAAGGAAATATATTGAGGCATTAAGACCTATAATAGGTAGCCATCAAATATGCATGCATGGCAGTTGACAATCTAGAAGCGAAGAAGCTTGAAAATCAATGTCTATCGCCGAGATCGAGATAAACCGTCTAAAACCGATGCATGAAAATGGAAACATAAGCAATATGCATAACGAGGAACATGGAATGAAAAACTATGTTGAAAATGGATAACTTGGGACATGTCTTTCTTTAGAAACTCGAGCGACGGAAAACATCCGACAGCGAAGCGTGAAAAGCAACGGAGATCGGTACTTTAGTAGAACACATGGCCAAACTCGAGACCTAAAGGGCCGTAGCAAGGTGGTCCGTTGGCCACAAATCGGCTGACCAACGCAGCGGTGGCGGTAAGTGGTGGTGGCGTGATTATATCCCGCCTCGGTTTTCGCCTCGTCCTTTAAAACCAGGTTCATGTATTTATCTACTAAAGGTGGAATCAAAACATGAAAGGATAAAAAATAGGGCTATCGGGAGGGGGTGATCGTGGTGGTGGCGTGACGCTATGATAGCGCCTGTCGAGCCTCACGGCCGATTCCCAGCTCCTCAACGCCTTCGGTGTCACGAGCTCTCCATTTCATCCGTAAACAGAGAAGAAGAAAATGAAAGTTGAAAATGAAGGCCTTGCCTCTTTTATAGGAAGCGGTAGCAGGTTGCTCTGAGCGTCACGTTTCAGCATAGCGATGCATCTTTGCAACGGATCCTGGACTCGAAATAAAATCGGGACTGACCTTATAAACAAGATATCTTTTAAAGATCCGTGAAAAGTCGATTTTGATAACTTCCCGGATGCAAACCAGTGGGTGGTCGAAAACATGCATTTATAGTGTCATGAATTCGTCATAGAAACTCTTCTAGCACTGGGTTTTGTGAAGTCGCATCACGAAACAAAAGTCGACATTTGACCTTTCGAAGCGTGCCGACAGAACTGAAGCTTAGGAAGGACGGTGTTACATCCTCCCTCCTTGAAAACTTTTATCCCAGAAATTTCAAACGCGTGGTGAGCAACAGTCGAGCTAAAACACACTCAAATTACTCATGATCGTGCGGGGTAATCGTGGCGTGGTAGTTAACACGAGTCGATCTCTCAGGAAAACTTAACAGAGGCGATTGTTAGGTGTCGCTACCTGACGATTAAAACCTAAACATTCTAATGCAGGGGGTTTGGAACATGCGAGGAATTGAAATCGGAGAATTAACGGCATCTAAGCTGGGGTTGTCGATCCCGAACTATACTAATAAAGCGTTAAATCTAAACGAGGGTTGTCGATCCCTAGTTGAACTATGAAAGCGATAAATCAAGCGGTAAATAAAGCATATGCAATCATATTATTTATAGGGTTTATCAATCCTAATCTAAATCTAATTGCAAATAAAAACATAATCATCAATCCGTCTCAAGAGCGAGGTAATCGAAAGCAAGATAGATTAAAGCAACATGAACAATCACTGTCACTATGAATTAAATCATAAAAATCATAAAGAATAAAGCGTAAAAATGATTCCGGAAGAACTATTAAATCTAAGCATGAATTGATAAATAAGATTATTATCGATGGTGAAAGCATAAATTAAATCGAATTGTATACATTATGTTGCGGAAAATCGGAAGAAAAGTTGAATGGAGAGGCGCGCGCTGGAAAACCGAATCGAGAACTCCCAAAATGCGGACCTAATCGGCATATATATATAAAATAAAAGTGAGCACCGGTTCGTTGGCCACGCTTGGAAAGCGTTCGTATTCAGCGCAGCAGAGAAGCAAGGCGGGGCGGTATGTTGGCGGCAGGCGGCGAGGCGAGTCTTGGGCGAAAGCCAGGCGAGCCAGGCAGGGCATGATGAGCTGGCGAGGCCGGCGCGGGTGGGAAGGCGGGCGGGGGCGCTGCATGGCAGCGGGGTGGGCCGCGGTGCTTTGGCCGAGGGCGCGTGTTGGCTGGCCCAGCGGCATCCGCGGGCGCAGGTGGCGGCATGGGTGAGGCGGGCGTGCATGGGTGCTAGCGGCGGGTGAGCAGCGCATGCGGCGCATGGGCCGTGGCGGATGGCGGGCGGCCAGGTGCTGGGCGAGGTGCGGGGCGCGGTTGGTGAACAGCGTTCAGGCGAGCAGCTAATTGTGAGCAGCATGCTGGTTGTGAGCGCCGGCTAGGCGGCGCTCGGCTGTGCAGCGGCATTGGCCTTGGCCGATTGCTGGCGTGCGTGCGATGGAGTCGTCTTGGCGGCCCGGCGTTCGCTCCGTTCTTTCTCGTTCGAACTCGATTTATGAACCGTTTGTGCTATGAACTCCTGTCGAAATGCTCTTCAATAATATATGATCCTTGGATCCAATTCATCCTATTTTATGCTGTTTTCCTACAAACATCAGGGACGAGCAGTAAGTCCGAATCGATAAATATTAATCAGACGGAAAAGGAAAAACCATAGAAAATGACACGTAAAACAAAACCGAGAATCATCACAAAATCCCAAACAACTCCCCACTTATCCATTTGCTTGTCCTCAAGCAAAGTCTATACTAATAAGGTTGAAAGATAACTCATCAACATCACTCTTAGTCAATCAATCAAATCTCTTTTGTAATTCCAAACATGATGAATACATAATAAAGTTAATGTGAAACAAATCTAAGATTGTGAAAATATCAAACACAAGGTAGTTATTTTTATGGACCAAACTCTCGCTAGAGGTGAATTAACTAAAATGGTTACCTTTTAGCAACAAGTTTCTTTTGAGAACCGAAAGAAAGTATAAACAAATTTTGGAACAATGTTGGAAGGTGAAGTCTCGATGAACTCGAGTCTCTATCGTGGTTTCCATGACCCGTTTCTCAATTTACGAGAAGAGGCGAATCCCATCCTCATTTATCTGATCTCAACAACATTGGGTTTTAATTCTCCTTATTTTCTTCTTTTCACATTTTTTATATATATAAAATGAAACAAGTATATAGGTAACCACCACAACACTCCTAGCATTAGCCGGACAAATCACGTCGATAACCACCGATTTAAAATCAATTCACACAATCTCGTCGATTCACATTGACTTTAATCACAGACATCAGATAAGCGAGAAATACATCGGTCCGATCAATACCACGAGTTCGGTTACAAATCAAAATCTAACTTATTCGCATGACACAAACTCAAGTCAACAATCTAAATAAGCACAAGGGCACGTCATTAAGCATACAAAAGAATACATCAGCGTCAAATGCGGGTAAAACATCCCACGCCGTCGAAGCCTGTCCCGGTGCTCGAAACGATAAAAGCTCAAAATAACCATAGAGGTTGATACTTCCGATAATCGGCAGATATGCGATGTAGAGTTGAGCATCACGGCTTCTCGCTGTGCGACTTTCTGAATCGAGCAAAACAAACTCGACAACAAGCGGATCGAAACAGCGAAAACAAGCGAAAAGAAAGAAAAGAAACAAAGCTAAAGCGTGGGTTGCCTCCACGAACACTCGGTTAACGTCGTGAGCACGGCGTGTTCCGGTTAACAACGGACTATCCATAGTCCTTCACGAGAATACCATCTCGACGAGCATCAATAGTAACCACGTATGCGAAAAGGTTAAGAAAGAAAATAACAAATCATTTAAGCTCGAGTCGAACATCCTATTCTCCAAGTGAAATAGATAATTTCAATTCCCAAAACACAATACTTTGGAGAATTAGGAAGTTGACAAACTATAACGTTACCTCGACTTTGGTATCATGTGTCCTCGGGGACGTATTTCCATGTTGAGGCTGACTCTTCCACTTTCAGTGGGTTTCGGCGTGTCATCGGTTTCATGCCCCCTCTTCCTCGTCGATCATCGCAGTAACAACTCCCTCGTGGCTCGATCTAGCACCTCGTCCTCACATACCCATTCTTCCACCATTTCCACCTCCTGCAGTTTGCGGCTCGACGGGCGTCTCGCTGATTCTCAACAATTGGGTCACTTTGAAAAGCGATGACCGCTGGACGTGGATTGGTTTGGAAGTTCCCTCATGCGTTGTTGTTGATACTCAAACCACTTCGCAACAACCGGTCCATTTGTGCCTCTAAGCCCAAGTTGCGTCTACATCGTCGATGGCGAACTCGATGGTCGGTGGTGCGAGCCTCATAGGGTGAGCTTGGGCTCACTGCACATCTTATTGTACAGACTCGTCCGACTTCTCGGTCATCATTTCTAATTTGCTGTAGCGTCGATTTTGGTGTCGTCGACAATCAGGCCGTTGGTGGCGGTCGAAACATCGCTTCCATTCGTCAGCGGATACCTACGAGGTGGTGATGGGTGTGGTGGAGTAAAATACTCTGGCGATGGTGTACCCCTTTGTTCTTTGTGGGCGTGGTCGATGTGGATCACGCCTCCATAATCATATTCGGTTCCCACTTCCGAGGTCGGGCTGTGAGGCTGCTCTGCTGAGCATATAGTCTTGAGGTGGAGGTGGTTGTTGTGAGTACTCACTGAGGTGGAGGATATGGTTGCTTCCGAGGCATTGGAGCTTGATCCTCATGTCTTGTGAAGGTGGTTGGTCCCGGTTGGGATCATAGCGTGATCCTCATAGTGCGGTGGAGGTGGTTGATCCCGGTATAGATTGTGGGCTGGCTCTCCGGCTGGCGGATACTGCCGAGAATAACCGTATTGGGCTCAGCCCAAAGAAGAATTTGCCCAATCTGACGGAATTTCCTCACGGCACAGCTCGACCATACTGTCTTGTTGGTAACCACGCATATGACACCAACAACAAAAACAAAATTACCGCACGGGAGAAAATAACAAAAGAACAAAAAGAAACACGGAAAATAAACAACACAACAATACGCTAAAGTTTTCCGGCAGCGCAAAATTGATCGAGCTAAAAACACACTCAAATTACTCGCAATCGATGCGAGGTAATCGTGGCGTGGTGAGTTAACACGAGTGGTCTCTCAAGGAAAACTTAGGCGATTGTTAGTGTCGCGCCTGACGATTAAAACACAAACATTCTAATGCCAGGGGTTTGGAACATGCGGGGTGAAATACGGAGAATTAACGGCATCTAAGCTAGGGGTTGTCGATCCAGACTATACTAATAAGCGTTAAATCTAAACCGGGGTTGTCATCCCTAGTTGAACTATGACGATAAATCAGCGGTAAATAAAGCATATCATCATATTATTCATAGGGTTTGTCGATCCAATCTAAATCTAATTGCAAATAAAAACATAATCATCAATCCATCTCCAGAGCGAGGAATTAATCGAAAGCAAGATAGATTAAGCAACATGAACACAATCCTGTCACTGAATTAAATCAATAAAATCATAAACAATAAGCGTAAAAATGATTCCGGAAGAACTATTAAATCTAAGCATGAATTGATAAATAAGATTATTGATCGATGGAACGAAAGCATAAATTAAATCGAATTGTATACATTATGTTGCGGAGAAATCGGAAGAAAAGTTGAATGGAGAGCGGCGCGGCCTGGAGAAAAAGCAATCGAACTCCCAATCCGGACCTAATGCGCGTATATATATAAAATAAAAGTGAGCACAGGTTACGGTGGCGCACGCTTGGAAGCGTTCGTATTGAATGAGCCAGAAAGCGGCGGCGGCGCGGCGGGCGGCAGGCGGAGAGCAGTGTGGCGGCCAGCGGGAGCGCAGGCAGCGGCGCTTGATGAGCGCTGAGCCTGGCCGGTGGAAGCCGGCGCGCGTGGGGCACGCCAGGCATGTCCAGTGGAAGCGAGCACAGGGTGCTTTCAGGCCGAGACGTCTTGTGGCAGTGGGGGCCCGGCATGGGCGGGCGGGCGTCTGGCATGGGCGTAGCGGCGGGTGATGCCGCAGCGAAAGCGCCAGAGGCGTCACGGGGCGCGGATAAGCGGCGCGGGCGGGCATGGGCGGCAGGCGTGGGCGGCGTTCGGGCAGCGTCTGAGCTAATTGGTGAGCGTCGCTGGTTGTGAACACGGTGGGCGGCGCTCTGCGGGCAAGCACCGGCTGGGCGAGGTCACGGCTGGCGTGCGTGCTGGCGGTCGTCCCAGCGGCCGTTCGCTCGTTCTTTCTCGTTCGAACTCCGATTTATGAACCGTTTGTGCCTCTGAACTCGTCAAAATGCTCTTCAATAATATATGTTCCTTGGAAGATCCAATTCATCCTATTTTATGCTGTTTTCCTACAAAACATCGAGGACGAGCAGTAAGTCGAGATCGATAAATAATCGAACCGAAAGGCATAAATAGGAAAAACCATAGAAAATGACACGTAAAACAAAACCAAGAATCATCACAAAATCATACAAACACAACTCGTGTGCTGAGCTAACTTGTCTTCCAACTCCCGTAGCTTCCCATGCCATGGTGATTCCGACACTTTCACGGTGGAATCAGCGTTTCTCAACTCCTTGACTTTTCCCAAGATAGCCAGGTCTCGCTCGTAACTCAAATCTGAGCAAGGATTACGATCATCTTGATCACGTGTTTGGGTCGAACCGTGCTTTCTCAATTGAAAGCGTGAAACACGTCGTGCACGTCTCAGATGGTGGCGACGCTAACCTATAGGCAACATGGCATCATTTGAGAACTTGAAGGTCCAACAAACCTGTGGTAACTACCCGCTCCCAAAGCGAATGACTCATGCCGTGAAACCTTAAGGAAGGCGATCTCGAGCATGAGCGAAGATCCGTACGGCTTGTCCTCATGGGACTTCGCACATCGAGCTTGTGATCCTCCGGCAGTTTGATCGATAACCTCGGCCTCGCTGAACCATCTCTCGGTCCCCATCTTTCTCTACGCCCAGCCCGTCCGATAAAGTGGCGATCGACCTTCCTTCCGATCGCTTCATAGGAGCCATTCCTATGGTGGCGATACTGTGTTATATAGCAAACTCCACCAAAGGTAGTATCTCTTACTTTCCTCCTCTATCGGCCACATTGCTCGTAATAGTCCTCAAGACTGAATCGTCCTTTTCGATTGACCGTGCTTTGAGGATGGAAGGTTATCTGAGATTCAACTTGGTCCCCATGGCTCTGCCAGACTCCTCCAAACCTGGCGTGAACCTCGGGTCACGATCGGATTCGATACCGGCACACCATGTAACCGTCATCTCTCGGCGTAAAGCTAAGCAAGCTTATCTTACCGTCGTCATCCGAATCGGTGAAATGAGTGACTTGTCGGTCTTTCGATGACAACCCATATAGCGGTGTTTCCATGTGACCTTGGAAAACTCGCCATAAAATCCATACCGATATGCTCCCATTTCCATTCCGGGTTGGTGGCGGTTGCAACAATCGACGGACGTTGATGCACGGCTTTCACTGGCGACAAGCGAACAACGTTCCAAGCGCTACATCATTTTCATCCTTCCCTAAAGTTCCTCTTAAGGTCTCTCAGTACATTTAGTGCTTCTGGATGAGGTATGTTGCCTCATGAGCTTCCTCATGATCTTATCTCTCAATTCCCTATTGAGTGGCACATAACCTTCTCTCGGAATAATAGCGTGTTGTCCTTCTTAGTGAAACCACACTATCTTCAAGCATCGCTTTCAAGCATCTTTTCGAATTGTCTCCTTCTCTTCACGATCGCTTCTCTCATTCGGTTCGGTTTCGAGTTGCGGCGAAACCTTATCTTGATTAGACGGATGAATAACTTCAGTGAGCTTCTCGAAATCTCGAATAAGCTCTTTCTCTTGCGTAGAAGATATCGATTTGCTCTCGACTTGTGACTAGGAATACACAACTTTGGCTTTCTGGGTGATAGGCGATAGAGCAATCATAATCTTTCACCAACTCCACCATTTCCTTTGCCTCGTGTTCAACTCCTTTTGTTCAAAGTAGTACTTTAGGCTCTTGTGATCCGTGAAGATCTCACACTTGACCTCGTAGAATAGTGCCTCCGGATCTTCACGCGTGAGCAGCTGCTTTGCTAACTCCGGTCGTGAGTTTGGTAGCTCTCGTGCGACTTCAATGCGAGGCAGCGTGGCTATAACCTTCTGGATCGCATAAGAACACAACCTAATTCGAGCTTGGATCGTCGGTGTAGACCACAAAACCATCGTTTCCTTCCGTGTAGCACGCACAGCTTGATTTAATTTGCTTTAAATTTTAAAAAATTTATCTTGGATTTGTGAATATTTGACATGCTCGATTTTCGTTGGACTTGAAGTCGTAGTTGCACCCATAGCTAGAAAGCGAACTTCATAATTTATTTTAGGGCTTTCGAAATTGATTTTTCAAAGAAAAGAATAAAATTTATTATTTTGGACCTAATTATTAAATATGGGTTTACTTTATTTATAACCTTTAGTTTGGGCCTAAGAGGCGTGCAAGAGAACAACACTAGAGAGCCCAAGTAGTATAACCACTTTCTACATAAAGATAGGAAGCGAACTCGATAAGGAGAGTTGGAGGAGTAGAATTCTTGTGAGGTTAACTATTTACATAAATAAATTCTTGAACATCGATGGCACTCCATTGGGCATTCAAAAAATATTTCAAACCATTTTTTTAATCTCGCTTTCTCAAGTTGCCAGGTGATATAAGGTTTCGCTTGACAGTATTTCTTTTTAAGTGAGCATCTACCTTCCAGGTAGTCTTAATTTTGAAACATAGATCTTATTCCACATGATTATAAATGAATAAATCTTACAAATTTTGTAAAATCAAGCGATCGATCTTGTTTTGTAAGGCGATTAAATGCCTTAAGAACACAGGAGATTTCGTGGTTCGATCTATGAAAAGATCTACGTCCAGGGGAGATAGTATTCGTGTATTGAAAATATGAGGAGTGATTACAAAGTGTAGATGATCCTTTCCATCTAATCTATCTTCTATTTATACACGATTATGATAACCTAGATCTCGAATCCGAGATCTATTCTAAGAATAAGTTTGAATCTATCTCTCTCTAATTAGGATTCTCGTAGATATGGCCAAGATCTTCTGCGTTCCTCTTGGTTGAGACTTTCTTGGGCGGACTCGTTTGGTGAGCTTCATTCGGGCTTTTATGTTGGGCACGATGCTTGGGCCGGAGTTGGGCGTATCCTATCATATCCCCCAAAGACGCGCCGAGGTCGTTATGGGTTTGGGGATTTTGCAAGAGTATGTGCGTGCGGGTGGGTATGGTCGATCTAGTAGTTATCCTTGTACTTGACTTATATTTTGTCGAAGCTTGATTGGGCTGTGATGTCTTGATGGGCTTATGCGCGGTGACTTTATCTTTGAGGTCTTTGGTACCGCTTTATGCGAGGTCTTTGGCCGAACCGCTGACGTTATGCGAGTCTTTGAAACCTGACGAGGCATTTGCCGGTGTGGTCCCGACTTCGCTGACGGGGCATTTGAGGTGTTTGGGTCGACTCACTTTGACGAGACTTTATCTTAGGTCTTTGGTAGCCCGCTGACGGTGTTATGCGAGGATCTTTGGTGCTTTCGTGAGCATTTTGCCGGTGTTTGGGTCGGCCGCCTTTACGAGCGTGAAGCGAGGCGAGCAGGATGCCTCAAGCATTTAATCGTGTATTTAATGTAGCGGTTCGGATTCCCAATAAAGCACATATTGGGAGAATAACTTCCGTGATCGCCTTTTCGCTATCATTTGTATATTTCGATATTAAAATTCAAACTTCTTGTGTTCCAAAAATTTCTCGTCGCCATTATGTCTCGGAGTTTAGGTGCTATCTTCTCGAATCTTAAAACCCGATGAGTTATGACATTCTTATCGTCTTACGATTCTCACGCTACAGGCGTCGTGTTGTGTACGTATGCTTGGATTCTCTGGTGGATTTTGAAGTTATCATCTTGGTTCCCCAAGCCTACCTTGTGTAGATTAGATTTTCCGCCTTTCTACGATTTAGGTAAAGATTCTTGTTTCCTTCTATTTTGACAATTCGCGATATTAGAGCTTCTTCTAAATTTTTGTTCAAATCCATTGGTTAATTGCCTCATAGTTGGATAGGGCTATTCCTCCCATCGGATTTGTAACAGATATCTAGGAGCACTTATGCGGTCTTCGTCTTCCTTATCCTTCCATGTTTGTTGAGTTACATGACTTTTTGCTATCCCCCCCAATTAACACCAAACTCTTTTGCGCAGCGGGCCTTGGTGTATCAGTATAAGCATAACGCCCGTTAGTCTAGGGCTCGTCCTTGATTTTTAGCCTTAAATTTAGTGCGGGTAGTATTATTGCCGCATCGTAAATTTAAGATAAAGGCAAGTCGAAGATATCAATGGCGGAAGAAGTACTTCTACGGGTTCGACAACTCTTATGAATTCGCTTGGGCGTGATAGATTGTCGATGTGGCGTTGGAGATTGCTTGCATGTGGAGCGATTCTGGGCGGGGTTGGCTTGGTCGTGAAGTCTTCTCCGAGGCGAACTAGCGGTGAGGTAGCCCCTAGTGACCTGCTGCTGCGGATGAGCGGCGGTGAGGCCCTGCACAGCTTTAGTGTCGGAATATTTTGTGTTTCTCGTGGCTTGATATGTGTTATTTACGTAGTGGAATTAGTCTCCTCAAGGAAGAAGGTCGGAGTCAGGCCGAGCAATCCAGGAAGACTCGCAGTCCCGAAGAGGTTGAAAAGCCTCGCCTCGGTAGCGCGTTAGATCACCTCGGTACCGAAGACTTACGTCGCCTCGAGGAGCATTAAATCGCCACCAGCCGCCTCCGCTCGAAAAGAGCGTCGTCCTCGCCGATGGCGAGCGGCACAAGATCCTGAGTAGGGGTGCAGCATCCGTCTTTTCCGTGTATGTCTGTACTTTTCAAGCCGTATAGAGCTTTGCTTGGCGTTGTTAGCTTTATAACGAGGGCCGAGGACGTGAAGGTCAATTGATAGCGGCGTCGAGAGCTTCTTTGTTGGGCATTTAAATGATGCGTGGCTCATTTCGAGCACTTGGCTCGCTTCGCCCATGTTTGGAGGAAGACCCTTTGCGGAGGCGATCGGAGGAGGAGAAGGCTCGGATGCGGCGGGAGGAGGCCACGCCTTGGCCGTGGTGGAAAGGCAGGCGGGATTGAGGCTGCAGGCAAGGCGTCGCGAGATAACTTTGGGTCGAGGCGGCCGAGGCGGGCGGATTGAAGGCCCAGTGGGCGGCGGTGAGGAAGCCGAGATGGCGGCCGGGAGAAACTCTCCGTGCTCACCGAAGCGTTTTATCTCGAGAAGTTTTCGGTTGGCGAACAAGATGGCGGTCTTGAATAAGAGGCGGTGTCACGATCTGGATGGCGTGCGATGATATCTGACTTAGATAAATATAAGTATGGATGCGGTGGTGAGCGGCGCTCGTGCGGTCTTATGTTGGTCTCCTCATTGGCGTCGAAGAGTGCGCCGTCGTTCAGTCGGCCTCGTCCTCGACTCTGTTGCTGAGTCCGTCGTGCTTGCTCGGTGGACGAAGATCCTCCGAAAGTCTATCATGGCCGGTGACTAAGGAGCCGGAGGTCGAGTTGCGCCCGTTGAAGCTTATAAGGAGGCCGGGTGTCGGCGAAGTTCGAGAAGGGCCGAGGTGTCGGTCTGAAATGCTGGCCGTTTAGACCGAGGTAGCGATCTGCGAGCTAAGCGGTGAGGTTGGCTGAGGAGATGCGTCGGAGGCGATGTCGGTCAGTTGATCCCTTGTAAAAATTTTTTTTTTTGATTCGAGCACGATATTATGCCCTTGAGGCCTTAATAAAATCTTTCGTTTGGTGAAGAGACTTGCCTTCTTGTTTCTTCTTTGTTCGTCTTCTCACAAATGCACGATCTTCATGGTTAAATCATATCGAGGCCTTTGGCGGGCTCTTGAATCAAAGAGATCGAACTCCTCATAGTTTGAGGAACAGCAAGACCATCTGGCTGATTCAAAGCTTAGGGCGCCAGGAGGCTGTGGCGAGCTTGACTGCCTCTTGGAGTTGGAGGAGAAGTTCGAGATTGCTAAGGAGGTAGAGCAGTGGTGAAGAGCACTCAGATGGAAGTCATTCACCAGTGGTGGGATGACCATTCAGGTCGAAGCTAAGGTTGTTGAGGCACTTGCTCTTGTCTGAGTAGGCGTGAGACAGTGAAATCTTGGCGGTTCAGGCGGTTCGTCGAATTGAAAAGACTCGGAGGCATATATAAAGGTCATTTTCGACAACCCAGCTCAAGCTGCTTCAATCGGATCTGAACTCCTGGCTGCTGCCTCGGACTACAATTTCTATTCGAATTTTGAAGATCCGGATGGCGAGCTCAGAGAGCTATGGCCCAAGGCGTGGATCCTCAGGGCCGAGTCGGAGCGTCGTCGGCGGCCGAGGTCGATCTAGCGGGGCTGCATCGTCAGTGGCGGTCGGTGGCGGGACTCAGTAAGCGTGAGATCGGAGGACGGGTAGAGGTAGGATTAGTATAGATGCTCTGTTGAATCCAGTTTTGCTAGGGATTGGCTAAGCTTTTCGGCTCACTCGCAGGACCCTCGTCCCGTGATGTACAAAATGTATCGTTGAAATAAAATTATTTTTTGCTTTATGTTGACTCTTGAGAACACTTGTCTTTAATTACCGTAACTTGATAAGAAGGTGGTCGTCCTTGTTTGGCGAAGATAGCTCGTCCTTGCGTAAACAGAATAGTTTGTCTTATGCTAAGGTGTCGGTCGCCGTCTGAACTTCACTGAAAATAAGCAGTAGTTAGTCCTCGTATGAAGGTATCCGTCCTCGAAATAAATGAAGGTATCCATCGCCATGCGGCTTATCGAAATAAGCGAGGGTAGTTCATCCTCGTATGAAGGTATCAGATCCTCGAAATAAACAAGGTATCCGTCCTCGTCACGAATCTTCACGAAATAAGCGGTGGTAGTAATCGCTCCTATAGTATCCGTCCATCGTGCAAGGTATGGGTTCTTGTTTTGCCAAGTTTTATCGGGAGGGTGGTCTGATCGCTCCTTTTCACAGCAAAAGTGTAAGTATAGGGTAAGTATCGTATCCGATTGTATCACGAAAACATAGAAGCTATCACGACAATTCATCATTATGACGAGATAGGTGAAGGTTTAGGCTTGATTAATCCAAAGCAAAGTAACAGCGAAATATAAAAGCAATAAAACACGAAGATAATATGAAGAAAACTAACCTAGGATGCACCAACCTATCCACACGATGTTTATCCGCTTATTCTAACCGTTTAATCCGAACAAGAGCGAAGATCACATATATAACCAACAACGATTCAGACAATTGCGGCGTTGATTACTAATTTTCCCTATCGATTCGTCTACAGGAAAATAAGCAACTCAAAGGATCACTAAGAATATGCTTCCTGAATTCCTATCTCGATTCACGACTCGAGGCTTATCGTATCATGCATTCAGAGATCGATTGACAATTAATACGATTCGTCGTTATGGACTAGATATGCATCAAGATTGATTAGAAATCAACACATATAAATAAGCACATGAATCATGAATCATGCACGGAAGGTAAATAACGATAGGAACTCACAACATATAGGATCGATCATGCAAACCAGGATTAGAATAGAAAACTAGCCGGACATAATAAACGAATGAAATACGAATTAACCATAAAAGAAATTAAATATATAAAACCGTGGGAACGTCGGATGAACAAAGGTTGGTCTTGAATCCAATCCCAAGCGACGAGCGGAAAACAAAGGAAAACGATCGGACAAAAGTTCCGATCGATAGCAACGATAAACTAAACTAGAACAACGTAAAACAATACTAGAATTAAACTAAAGGAAGATTAAAGACAAAGAATGGAAAAAGCGAGGAAAAAGCGAAGAAAACTAGGTGCAGGCGTGTTGGGGTGCATGGAGGCGCGAGTGGGGTGATCCACTATTTATAGAAAAGGTGGAAACCCTAATTTCTCTCTGCCGCGCCCGCGATCTTCACTTTCGCGATCGCTAGCTTCGATCGCGAGCCATCTCCCAGCCAGCTATTCTTCCTTCGCGTCCTCCCTGCGCTCGCATTGCACCTCGCGACCGGGCCGGTCGCTAGACGTCCTCGCGCCGGTCGCGAGAAATCGTCCGGTGAGTTCTGGGCGCTAGGAGGCTTGCTTTCGGCGTGCGAGGTCGTGATCGCTAATCCTCTGGATGCTCATTGGTTTGCCTCGCGACCAACCTAGCGACCGCTAGGATGGTCGCTAGAAATAGGTCGGATTGCTCATTTGGCTCGTGCTTGACGTTCCTTGTTTGATTATCAACATACAAACCTACAAAGCGTCGAAGGAACACCCAAGCCGATGTCTTCTAGAAATAGATAAAACATTAAGAATCGATACATAAGCACATTAAGCAGCTAAACTCATCTTCAAATATCAACTATAAGCGTGTAAAATGCGCGTTTATCAAACCCCAAACTTAAAGCATTGTTTGTCCTCAAACAAAAATGAGCAGAAGACAAACGAAAGATCGAGCGTAGCAAAGAGGATAACCATTCTGGGCCTCGAAACATATTAGCGGCTCAAAACATTAGTGCACATGGCGGCGTTAGCCAACTCGACACAAACAACCATCGAGGGTAAGAACTCATTTATTTCAACCCTCGCAAGGCATGTCGTAAAATATATAGAATGCACTCAAACTCATAAAGAAATGGGGCGTGTATACACTCACGGATCGATGCAATCGCAACGTCTTACCATAGGCTTGCCGTTTCTCTAACATCTCCACCGTCAAATGTGTTCAAATAAGGATCAAAGAGGTCTTTTGATAGGTTATAATGTAGGCACATTGGTTAAGGTAGGATAATATATGGCTAAGTGACTCAAGCAAACTCCAAGCACCACCATTTATATATTTCGACACATATGGACTTTGTCCATTTTCCTCTTCTCTCCCAACGTGCTAAATCAATGTTTTAATGCCACAGAAGGTACCTATACTTTGATTAAAGACCCTTTATGCTCAACACTCATAGTGAACTTAACATTTTTCTTTTCTTTTCTTTTCTAGAGCTTATAGGGTTTAACTTTCACGAACAAGGTACTATTCTTCACCACAGATGTATTTTTCTAAAATAAACTTTTCTCGTCATAACTACATCAAAATTTCAACCCTTTTGATTCCCATGTCCATCCTCACCTCCTATCATCCGGTTAATCGAAAGAAAAAGTCTAATAAAGGCTCGAAGAAGGCGACAAATGGTATATAACAACGGGTTAGTGTTTGGGTGAATATGTGGTTAACAAAGATGGCCTTTATCCTTTCCAAATTGAAACACATATTGCGGTCTCGACACGGAAACACGGCAAGTTCTAGAAGATAATCACATGCATGATATCACACAATTAAAAGCGTATCAATATGTTTATACGATGAAGCTTCAGTCTCACGGGTTAAGCGAAATGGTGAAAAACAACAAGTCTAAGCCATCTCGCGTCGTTCATGCGTCATTTTCTAACATATCATGTGCACTATCTTTAAATTTCACAAAAATTTTCTATAGTCATTGGCCACATGGATTAACACACTTCACTTAACTCGTTGATCGGTAGACGCGAAAGCGAAAAGAAAAAGCAGAAAAGGCGACAAAAGCAACACAAGCGAAAGACACGACAAAACACGAAAACAAAAACAAAAGCGTTGGGTTACCTCCCAGCAAGTGCTTATTTAACGTCTTTAGCTGACCGTCACTAACCTCGTCAATACGGTGTTTTGGTGGCAATAGACATCTTTCCCGACTTGTGGAACCTTCTAAACTTCGCATTCACGGATGACCTTGCGACTATGGAAGTGGCCCACTGAACTTGAGCGATACACTCGGGTTCCATGCAAGTCCTTCTTTCTTCTCACGGATTCCTCGATTGGTCGAGTACCCTCGAGCGCAGGCGCGAGCAGCGATCGTGATCGAGCAATGATCTTCCGGCTTTCCAGCGTCGTGTTGCTTGATGGCGTCGTAAATAAATCTTGAGCTCCTCGCCGTTAACCGAAAGCGATGAGATTGCCTTCACTGCATCAATCAACGCCGCGACCAGGTTGCTAGAAAGGGTTACCAAGGATTAGTGGTTGTTGTTTGAATTCGGGAATATCTAGAATAACAAAGTCGGCGGGAAAAACAAATCCGAATTCTTACCAACACGTCTTCGACTATACCTTTTGGATATGTGGTGATCGGTCAGCCATCATCGGTGAAATCTTAAATCGACTTCATCTTGCCTAGGTGTGGCGGTTGAAGGCGTTCAATAGCATCAGTTGATGCTCGTACGAAATCGCATAACACATTTGGAAAATTACGCTCGGCGATCTCGCACTCTAACGTGGCTGTCGGGATCATACGCGGAGGAGCTTCCTTTGCAAGGCAACACCTGCATTCTTGGGATGAGGAAATTTTCTCAAATTTCCCAAGTTTCTTCTTGCTGCCAGCGCGTCTTTAAAAATTTCATGTGGCAAGCATGTTTCGCATGCTTCAAAGAGAGCAAATTTATCTCAACTTTTGAAAAACCTCTTTGAAACGAGCAAACTCCTCGTCATATTTTGACTTGACAAGTCGACTGGAAGCGGGACCGGAGGTGTGCGTGGGGATTTGCCACGGGGTTGCCTCATGGTCCGACCTCGCGACCGTTGGGTAGGTCGCGAGGAGTCTGCTGTGGCGCGATCTTCGTCTTCGGCGTGCGAGCTTGCGGTGTGGCTCGCGAGCTGGGTCGCTCGTGAAGCCTTTCTGCGCACATACTCGGATGGCTCGCGGTCGGGTCGGGAGCGTGCTTTCGATCGCGAGCTTCGTGGAAAAAATTACGGATGGTTCGCGATCGGGCTCATGATCGTGAGCTTCGATCGCGGTTTCTGCGTCGGTGTGCTTTCATGCTCTTCTTCCTCGGTAGGGGCTCGGGTGGCTCGTCCACTCCTCCGTCCGAATGGCAAAGCATTGACTCTTTGGGTTCACCTCCGTGTTACTCGGAAATTGGCCCGTGTTACGTAGTGCGTTTACTTGCGGCTATTTGACCAATTTGATTCTCCAACATCTTTATGTCTTCCCCATAGCCGTCGCGGTGGACTCCAAATGATTTATCTTTTGCCGGTGTTGCTTATGAGCAGATTACGATTGGTTTGCCAATTGTTGGTTGCTTCAACCAATGCGCATCATGTCTTGAGACTTAGCCTCGGCTCTTGAATCGAATTACGAATATTGAAGCTTCTTTGAAGGTTGTTGGAAATTCGAATGACTCCTCCGATTGATGTGGTGGCGTTCTACTGTCTCAATCGACTCTTCAAAAGAGTGAACTTCTTCATGAGATCGTCATATTTTGAATCACTCTCAGCAACCGCTTGCTGAGCGATGGCGTTCTCCGTTGGCCATTGATTAGCTGTTGGCGACCATCTCTTCTACAATCGGCTTGCCTCGTCATCGGTGGGTTTAATAAGCAGCCCCCGTCGGCGCATCTACCATCTCGCTTGTCGCCATGTCGGTCCAGTAGAAGCTGTGTGATTTGTTGCTCCTTGGAGAACCCGTATTGTGGACATCGTCTCAATAGACCCACAGATCTCTCCCATACCTCGAATAATGATTAAATCGTGGTTTTAGCAAAATGAGATTTGGCGATGATCTTCTGCTTTTTCGCCCGGCGGAAAATATTCGAAGAAACTTCGCATAAAGTTTCCCCAGTGTCGATGCCAGCTCGGTCCAAACTCTTGAACCAATCTTTCGCTTTGTTTGCTGACGAAACCGAACATCTTGCATCCGGATCGTGTCTTGTGGCACCCCATTCATTTGATGGTGTCACAAATATCGAGAAAAGTCTCAAGATGTGCATTCGGGTCTTCCGTGACTCCTCCACAAGCGCTCTCCTTGGACCATCTTGATCGGGGCGGTTTGAGCTCGAAATTATTGCATCTACGTGCGGGCTAACCCGCCTCCTTGGAGCTGTTCGGTGGGATGTCGATACATGTGGTTGAGAGTCTTTCCTGGAGGCGGGACAATGATTCCCGTATTAGCCATCGGACGCTGCATCTGCGCAAAGTCGGCTAGCATCGTCTACTTGCTCGGGAGGAATGCCCAGATTACTGCGGATTAGCGCCATTGCAGCTCGTCTCTTCTCTCGTCCTCTTCTCCTTTGAGAGCTTTCGATCTCGGGATCGATAATACTTGGGAGGTCCACGAGATCTTGTGCGCATAAACCACACGAAGCGAGAGAATTTAGCAGCAAAAATAAATAAAATAATATATATATATATATAACTTGAATTAATAAATCGAATCGTCAAATTATTCCTATGTGATCTTAACAATCCCGACAGCGGCGCTTGAAATTTGATCGTTCCTTTTCACGTAAAAAGTGTAATTATGGGGTAGCAGATATCGTATCCACGAGAGATTGTATCACGAAAACATAGAAGCTAGCTCAGCGACAATTCATCATTATTGAAACACGGATAAAGGATGAGAGGTTTAAGGCTTGGAAATTAATCAAGCAAAGGTAACCAAGCGAGAAATATAAAAGAGCAATAAAATCACGAAGATAACTATGAAGAAATACTAACCTGAGGGATGCACCAATCTATCCACAGCGATGTTTATCCTGCTTATTACTAACGTTTTAATCCGGACAAGGAAGAAGATCACATATATAACCAACAACTTGATTCACGACAATTGCGGCGATTGATTACTAATTTTCCCTATCACGATTCGCCTCTACAGGAAAATAAGCAACTCGAAAGGATCGCTAAGAATATGCTTCCTCTTGTTGTCTATCTGGATTCACTCGAAGGCTTAATCGTATCATGCATTCGAGATCGATTGACAATTAATCTGATTCGTCATTAGCGGCAGCTAGATATGCATCAAGATTGATTAGAAATCAACACATATAAATAAGCACCATGAATCATGAATCATGCACGGAAGGTAAATAGCGATAGCGAACTCACGACATATAGGATCGAATCATGCAAACCCTAGGATTAGAATAGAAAACTAGCAGGACATAATAAGCGGAATGAAATACGAATTAACCATAAAAGCGAAATTAAATATATAAAACCCGTAGGAAGCGTCGGATGAACAAAGGTTGGTCTTGAATCGATCCCAATGACGAGCGGAAAAGCAAAGGAAAAGCGATCGGACAAAAGCGTTCCGATCGATAGCAACGATAAACTAAACTAGAACAACGTAAAAACAATACTAGAATTAAACTAAATGAAGATTAAAGACAAAGAATGGAAAAGCGAGGAAAAGCGAAGAAAACTAGGTGCAAGGCGTGTTGGGTGCGTGGAGGCGCGGAGTGGGGTGATCACTGTTTATAGAAAAGGGTGGAAACCTAATTTCTCTCTGCCGCGCCCGCCGCGATCCTTTCGTGATCGCTAGCTCGACCATGAGCCCGTCTCCATGTCGCTATTCTTCGCGGTGATCCTCCTTCGCAGCTTGCACTGCGCATGACCGGGCTAGCGGTCGCTAGACATTCCTTGCGGTCGCGAAATCGTCCGGTGAGTTCTAGGCGCTAGGGCTTGCTCGGCGCGTGCAGTCGTGGTCGCTAATCTCTGGATGCTCATTTGGTTTGCCTCGCGACCAACCTAGCGACCGCTAGGATGGTCGCTAGAAATAGGTCGGTTTGCTCATTTGGCTCGTGCTTGGTTCCTTGTTTCGATTATCGACATACAAACCTACAAAGCGTCGAAGGAACACCCAAGAGCGGTATCTTCTAGAAATAGATAAAACATTAAGAATCGATACATAAGCGCACATTAAGCGAGCTAAACTCGTCTTCAAATATCAACTATAAGCGTGTAAAATCGCGTTTATCGGGTCCCACTACGGCGTTTGTAGTTCGTCTTCGTATTAAGCGAAGGTGATACATCCTCCGTCGAGGTATAGTTAGATCCTCCGAGAGGGTATAGTTAGATCCTCAGAAGAGGGTATAGTATTTTTATAAGAGTTATATGCATAAGTGACAAATAAAACATGCGAGACAAAAAAAAATAGATAGAGGAAAGATTTTTATTGATAACGAGATAATGGAGCAAGGCGACAAGACTCGGACTCGACCTAACGGGACTCGAGCGAACAAGACTCGACTTTTGACACTTATGCAAAATATCTCTTCAAATGAATGATGTGCCATGTCTTGGGTATTTGCTCACGGACAAATGGGCGAGCTTATAGGCTCGTTTTCAGAGATTTCTCCGACCCGTAAGGTCCTTCCCATGTAGCTTCCGGTTGCCGAGCTTTGCGGCTTCTTGACTTCATTATTTGAACACGAGTCGCCCACTTGGGCTGTCGGGACTTGACCTGCTGGTTGTAATACCGAGCTACTTGTTGTTTGTACAGCTTCGCTTGATGTAGGCGAGTATCTCTTTTCTTCGAGCAGATCTAGATCGGTTCGTAGATTTTCCCCATTGCTTGGCGGAGAAGTGAATGGTCGGGAACTCGGTATTCCGATTCTGCGAGGATCACTACTTGGTTCCATCGCGGGGCGTAGGGCGTTTCTCAGATTCGCCGTCAGGGTGTTGTTCGGTATGACCATAAGACTTGTGGTGACCTCGGTGTTGTTCGGTATGACCATAAGACTTGCTCGATCAAGGCGGGTTTTGAGACCCTTCACATCGTCACATTGGTGACCTCGGTCGACCATTTGCTTGAGGATGGGCCACAGAGGTGAACTTTTATTGGATCAGAAGTTCTTGACACGGTCTTTGAATATCTTATCGATGGCTGCGTCCCATTATCCGAAAGAATGATATGAGGATGTCGAATCGACATACTATGTTCTTCAGGCGAAGTTGAGGATGTTTTTCTTGTGATCTTTGCGAGGGCTCGGCTTGACCAACCGTGAAGTAGTCATTCGCGACAATCGAATTGGAGTTGCCCGGTGCTTTGCGAAAGGGCCTACAATATCGATCCCCGTTGCATAAATGGCGAGGGCTTTATGCGGAGGTGAGGTCGGTGCTGTGGTAGCCTTAGCGCGTTCGAGTGAATTTGACACTTTGGACACCTTTTCACAAGGTTAAGTGAGTCTTGAACATTGTTGTGATAGTATCCCGTCGCATGACCTTTTTGACAAGGCTCGGGGTCCGATGTGACTTCACACGATCCTTCGTGTCTTCCCGTAGTCACGTAATCAGCTCGGTTCGAGCCCAAGCACCTTAGGAGAAATTTGGAGGTATGATTTTACGTAGAGAACTCAACTGCTCGATACATATTGCAAGATTTGTTCGAGGATCCTCCGGCCTCGAGTTTATCATAGGGGCGGTTCGCGCTTTCTCCGGGTATTCTTGAATGGGAGTCATCCAATTAGGCTCTTAAATGCGAGACCACGTTGACTTCGGCTCCTTCATTAGCATCATCTATGCTTGGTTTTGAACTTCCTCTCTTTGGCGGGCTTGTTGACCAGCGAGGCCAATTTACTCAAGATGTCGACTCGGCCATTTTGCTCCTTGGGATCACGAATTATCTGGAAGTGGGAGAAAGTTTGTTGTAGACTTTTGGCTTTCTCGAGTATTTCTTCATCCTACTGCCTTTTGCCTCGTCTTCCAACATGTGGCTTACGATGACTTGAGAGTCACTATGAACTTTCTTTGCTCGTGTCACGAAGACTTTGAGCGAGGCGAGAGTCCTGCGATCAGGCCTCATACTCTACTTCGTTGTTCGTATTTTTGAATGAGAACCGAAGTGCGTACGTGATCTCTTGGCCATCCGGTCCAAGGAGCAAGATGCCAACTCCACTACCTGTTTTTCCCGAAGCCCCGTCAACGTAGACTTGCCAGCAATCCTCCGGTGTTTTCTCCATCGATTCGGCCTCGGCTTTGTACGTCTGGACTCGGGGGCTTTGGTTTCTCGGCAGTGAGCCTCGGCAAGAAAGTCCGCTAAGGAACGACCTTTGATGGCTTGACGGGGCGAGAAAGATATATCGTGTTCGCCCGGTTCAATTGCCCGCCGCAATTCTCCCGAAGCTTACGGCCCGTCGACCTTCTTAAGTGGATGGTCGGTGAGTACTTGTATGGGATGTGCATGGAAGTATGGGCGTGATCTCCTGCAGGCATTTACTAATGCTTTAAGGCGAGCTTCTCAAAGGTTGATACCTTGTTTACGGGCCTTTAATGCTCGGTGATGAAATATACCGGGGCCCAGCGTCCTTGCTCTCGTATCAGGCGCACTTATTGTTTCGTCGAGCGGCGAGGTATAGGAAATGACCTCTTCTTCTTTGGAGCGAGCAGTAGGAAGTTTGGCGGTAGTTTTGAGATCTTCAAAAGCGGACTTATGTGTATCATTCGGGAGAATTGGAGCCTTTTTGAGTAACTTGAAGAAGAAGGCGGTTGCTTGTCCTTGACCTTTGAAAAAGCGGCTTAATCTTGACTATATGACCCGTCGATCGTGTCGTCGTGAATGGTCTTGACATCTTCATTTCTAGAATGGTTTGAACCTTGGATGGGTTGGCTTTTAACCCTTCTTGTGAAACCAGACATCCTAAAATTTTCATGATCGAGCTGCAAGCGTGCACTTACGGGGTTCGGTTTGAGGTTGACTTTTCAGTAAGCAGGGGCGATCCAGAGGCTCGGCGACACGTCTTACTTCCTCCTCGCTTTTACTACGATGTAGGTCGGCGTACGACACCTCTACATTAGGCCTATGTAGGTTTGAAATATTTTGTCTACCATTCTTTGATGGTAGCTCCTGCATTCTTAAGTCCGAATGGCATCTTCCTGTCACGAAGACTCAAAGCGTAATGAAGAGTTTGTCTTGGCGGCGTCTTCGTCATCCATCAAGACTTGGTGATACCGCTTTATACAAGTCTAAGCGAGAACTTGAACCCGACCAATGCGTCGACCTTCTTATCGATGTTGGGAAGGGATAGCAATCCTTTGAGCGATGTTTATTGAGGTCGGTGTAGTCGATGCACGTTCGCCGTCCCTCCTCATTTCTTCACCATCACCGGGTTGGCTATCCATATCGGATATTTGACTTGAAACAATATCACGAGCTTTTAACAATTGATTTACCTCGTCATGGATGACTTGGTTCCGTTCGGCTGCCGCAATTCGTTGTACAGCCGAGCGGTTTTGTCTTTCGGGTCGATGTTAAGCTTGTGGGTGATGATACGGGAGACCCGGTCATGTCGAGGCGACCAAGCAAACACGTCTCGGAATTCTCTCGGAGTTGGATAACTGTTCTCTCAATTCGGATGCCTCGGTAAAGCCAATCTTGGCGACCTTGGTGGCTCGTCTTTGTATAAGCGTGACCTCTTCCACAGAGTACTAGAGATGGCGTTGTCTCTTTTACTTCCAACTCCTCGGGTTTCTTTGGTTCTATGCTGTGGGTCTTTGGGTTGGAGCCCTGCACTCGTAGGGCTACACATGCAGCATTCCTGGCACTTGATCCCTCGGATCACGGCTACCCCCCATTTGTGGGATCTTCATCGTCGGTGGTATGTTGAGCATACCGCCCTTACGGTGATCGGCCAATCTCGCCCAGATGTGATGTTATCGGACGAGTAGGCGCTCACTCTGAAGAAGTGTACCACCTTGGTGGAGCTGGTCGGAGCTTTCCACCATGACGGTGGCTCGATTATCCCTTCGGGCGTGTCTCTTCTTGAGCGAAGCTTGGGTGTGGCGGTGCTGTCTGGTAGGCCTCCTCTACTCTAATTTATCGAGCATTCCTTGAAAAGGATGTTATCGACAACATCCTTGCCGATGTATCGCCTTCACCAACTTGTTCGCGACCCTTTGCACGGATTACGGTAGCGTCACGGTGAGGTACTACATGAGTCTGAGGTGGAATCTTCGGAGAAGGTGATAGCCTCGTCCTTCGAACCTCTTGTTGGTGGGTTCGCGATATATGGGCCTCGGGCAGTTCAAGGAGGACTTAAGTGACTCCGTGAGGGAGCCCGTAATAGTGGAGATGACTCGTCGTATTACGGTTAAATCGTCTCCTTCTTACGTCTTCGCCGCTTAACGTCTTCTTGTTAGGGCACAATTCTCCTTCTTACTTGTTTCCTCCTTTTACGGCCGATGAGGGGCCTCGTCTTTGTCGGCTAAATCGGTCGTGCCGCTGTATTTTCTCGGGACCCCGTCGCATGCTACTATTCGATATCCTTCATGGCGTCTCGGCACTCCTCCGTGTCGTGCGTAATCTTCATGGAAGGAAGCGTGCTTGTCCTTTGTTGACGTTTGACCCCTGTCATTGGTCGAGGTTTCTCGAACTTATCCATGTGGAGTTAAGTAGATTTACGCCGCTTGCCCGTCGAATGGGTGTATTGAGGTCGTTCGGAGGTGTTGCGATCGAGCACGGACTCTATAGGCGGCGTATTCTTTCCAAGTTGCTTCGTCGGCCTTGCTCTGGTCTCCTCGTCCTTCTTCTCTTCTTCCTTTTGGAGGATCCGCCTTTTTTGCCTCGGCGGCCCGTTCTATCAGCCTCGTCGCCTTGGCGAACAGATCGACTATCGCCATAGCTCGGTGGCGGTCGGGGTTCGTGCCAGCGATCTCTTTATATAAAGCCCGGTGGATGCGGTTACGGAAGGTGAGATGATGAGGAGGTCGTTCACGTCTGCGACCTTGAGGCTTTCTTTATTGAACACGGTCGTAAAGCCCGATGGACTCGTTTCGGTCTTGCCTCGAGGTGAGGAGATGTGCGAAGTCATTTTTGACTCGGCCTTACGGAAGAACCCGATGGAAAGCCTTCATTAGATCGCGGTAGGAACCAATGCTCCCGGAGGTAGGCTGCCGAACCACCCGGGCGTTGTCGACTAGTAATTACGGGAAGAGCTTGCACATATGAATTGTGCCGGCGTTGATTGATCATATTGTCTTGGGCTGTGAGAAAAGTTCTGCGGGTCCCTTAGTCCGTCGTGAAGTGATGCTCGACACCGGTGTTTGTCACGGGAGTGGGGTGTCGGTATTTCGTTTGAAACGGGTGACTATCCTCCGTGCCGTCGAAACCGCCCTCGGAGGTGGTGAGGTTAAATCGGCCGAACTAGTTTTGGTAGTGAGGGCTGGCCTCGCAGCGATCGTGATGTCCTTTCCGTCTTTGTTCGTCCCTCCCGCGGTGGGTTTGGGCCCCGACTTGTGCGGAGGTGTGGCGCCCATGATTTGGATCTTTGGGGATCCACCAGTCATGATGCCTCGTGTTTAGAGCGAGGCTTGCGTTCACTTTCTTGAGATCGGCCGACCTTATGCTTGGCGGTATTGGAAGAAGCTCTCCTTGTTTTTCTCGAAACCCTTGGGCGTCGTCGAGGTTTATCTGGTGGAGGTTCTCCTTGGTTCTTTATTGCGATCTCCTTCGCTTTGGTATCCTGCTTCTTCATGCGGGATGGGATTCCTGTTAGTGAGGCTTTGGACATGCCGCCGAGGTCGATTCGGGGCCGGGCTTTTCCCAAGTGAGCTCGGCGTGTCGACCGCCGTTGTTCTTTGTTGTTGCGGCGGCGACTCGAGATCGTGACTTCGTATATATCGTCGTGATTGATTCCACTTGAACAATGGTTGATCGAAAACACAAATTTTACGTTCCCACCGCACGGCGCCGATGATCGATCTTGTTTTCTTAAGGGAATTAAATGCGCGAGAACACCGAGAGATTTCGTGGTTCGATCTATGAATAAGATCTCGTCCGGGGAGAGATAGTATTCGTGTATTGAAAATATGAGGTGATTACAAGAAGTGTAGATGATCCTTTCGTCTAATCTATCTTCATTTATACGATTATGATAACTGAATCTCGAATCCGAGATCTATTCTAAGATAGGTTTGAATCCTATCTCTCTCTAATTAGGATTCTCGTAGATATGACCAAATCTTCTGCGTTCCTATTGGTTCGGAGCTTTCTTGGGCGGACTCGTTTGAGCCGAAACTTCATGTCGAGCTTTTTATGTTGGGCACGATCTTGGGCTGGGAGTTGGGCGTATCCTATCCTGAAACAATACTATGTTTTCCAGTTTATTTATTATGATGATGATTCGAGATGAGACTTTATTCAATATATATATATATACTATTATTCTCTTGGCTTACATAAATAACATTTGATTATCCTCTTATTGGCAATGAATCGATAGAGTCGAATTGGGAGTTGGGTTTTATGCGGGTTATGTGTTATGAAGCGTTGGCGGGCCTATGACAAAAGATATTGGTGAGGGCTTTACTATTTTTATATTGACAAAAATCATCCGACAAAAATTTATAAATATTTGATAGATCAAAATAGTCCAACACATCAAACTAAAGTGGTGGTAATGGAATTCTCGTGTTCTCATCGACAAAAGCGTTGCGGGATCGACTCGGCTACCAATCGTTGAAAAAGATCATTCTCGATATACAAAACTAGATTGTCATTCATCCACTCATCTTCCATTCGGTTTCACAAGTCGGTCTTGATAATCTTCATGGCGAAAATGCTCTCTCAACGAGCGGTGTGACAGGTAAAACCAGCCAACTCGATAATCCGATATACGATGGAAAAACTAAATGCTTACATTATTGACCATTTTCTTAGCAATCTTGCCCAAATTGCTTACAACAACAAATTGAGGATCACACCGTACATTAGCAATGAAATTACTTAGTTGATGTGGAAGAAGATGACTCACTCTTACGTTTTTTTTTTTTGAAAAAAATCGCTCCGTCTAATACATAAACAAATGCAACTATTTTAACTAAAACATAAAAAAATATAAATTTAAATCATAACCTAAAAATATTCAATTAGAACCTTAATTCCAAACTCTAATTAAATTTACAATTAACTAAACTAAACTAAAAGCATGGTACTCATATTTATTTTCATGACAAATAGTAAACAATTGAGACTTTAAGATGGAATTATTCCTTTGTAGAATTCAAAGAATAGATTAACTAAATGTCGATAAATAATAAACAATTGGGATTTAGGAGTAGAAATAATAAATTAAGTAAAGGTATAACAATTAACAAACAACTTCTATGTAAATATAAATAAGTTGAAAGAAAAGAGAATAGAAAAAGAGTAGATAACTACTTAAAATGAGGAAAAATATGATCGGTGACGTGAAATTAGAAGAAGAAAATACTTTGATTTGTGTTTTGTTGAAGCAAGAAGACAAAAATATAAATTGTGTTTGTTTCACTTTTCAAAACTAATAGAAACGTTATTTATTGTATAACACTTTTTCTTTTGTAAAAGGGAAGTTACTTTTTGACTTTTTCTTTTTGTACTAACTTTTATTTCTTTTTTTCAACTTCTTCATCTCTCTCCTATCTCAATTTTTACGCAGACAACCATTTTCTTTCCCCTTTTTCTATTTTTCTTGCAAATTTCAGCCCCTTCTCATCTTAGATTTTTCACCAATTCGCTCTTCAACATCGTCAACTCAGTAGGGGCTGACGATAGTTTTTGGCAAATTAAATTTTTTTCGCAGTAATAAAAAAAAAACACTTGGTAGGGCTTAAACCCCTTCTCACTTCTACCTGTGTCCGCCACTGGTTATGAGAGTAGGAGAATGTTATGTGGGGAACAGAGGTGTGGGTGTAGTTGAGTAAGGAAGAGAGAGATTAAAAAAAAATTGATTTTTTATATTTTTATTTTTATAGATGATCTTTGTTTAATTGTTATTCTTTTTAGAGTTCGAGTAATATCTTAATTTTCTTTTTATGAAAGACTCTTGACACAAGTTATATTATATCTTTTGGATAATGTTATTAGCATAGCAATTAGATGGAATTCAGTTTTGGTCCTAATTAACAATTTAATTTGAACGTTAGTATTCCATTTATTGTTTTAATTAGTGAACTAATTTTACTTTTTCGTAAAAGCAATGTATATAATAACATTTTAGACTTGTCTTTTAATTAAGTTGTGGGTATGATATAAGTTTTTAATTGTGGTTAAAATATTAGTAATTAACTATTTGATATCGGCCAAATAAGTTTTACATCTTAGCTAATTGGTGATGATTCAAAAAGTAGACTTAATTCTTGAGCTTGTAGATTTTTTTTTGGTTTAACAATAAAAAAAATCTATCATTTTCGAAGATGGTCCAATAAACCTTATATTATACCGCATCACGTTGGGAATTTCTTGTTTAAGAATTTTAGGCCTTATAAAATTTGTTGCAGTTATTGAACTTGGTGTGGCGCAACTAGGACCTTCGTTTCCAAAATGAGTTGATTTTGATTTGTTGTGCTCGACAAAAAAGGTGGGTGAAATCTTCTTTAACTTGCAAATATGTGATTTGGAATAAACATATTTATTGTGGAGTTTACTCTATCTGTAAGTTCATGATTATAATCATTGTTGTGTTTTGTTGCATTCATGGTGAAAGCCTGTGTGACGTATTATTGCCTGTGTGGCGTGGCCTGTGTGGCATATTATGCCTGTGTGGCAGGATTTTTAAGTCGGTGAGGTTGAGTCTTGACGGTGAGTCATTGACTACGTATATATCCTATGCATGTGTGGCAGGATTTTTAAGCCGGTGAGGCTGAGTCTTGACGGTGAGTCATTGACTCGTGTATATCCTATGCACGTGGCGGGATTTTTAAGCGGTGAGGCTGAATATGATTATTATTACTTTCTGCGATGTATACGTTTGGACAAAAATAATGATATTCCTTATTCCCCACCACTGAGTACGTTTTTGTGCTCACCCCCGCCCTTTTTATCTAAAATATTTTCAGGTCAGTGATCGTGGAGCGGCGTGGCGGTGTGGGTGTGCCTAGTGGTGTTATGTCGATTTTAGTTCCTTCCAAGACTGGTGCTATTTTGTTTAATTTCTTTTTCTTTATTATCGTTGTTGGATTTGAGTTATTAGGAGTCCACCTTATCTCATGCTATTAGGTCTTGCGTAGTTTGCTTTAGGTCGTTGGTTGGCGTCAGTTTTGTCTTGCAAAATTTAGACTTGAGTTTGTTGGACTTATTATTTGGTAAATTTTATTTAAGAGATTTTATATATGTTATTTAAATATTTTATAAAATAAAAATCACTTTGACATGTTTTCGCTTTAGCTATTTTATTTAAGAAAATATAGCATTTTTAAATTATGAATTTAGGGAGTTACATTCCGGCACGGCTAACACTGGAGCGGTTGTTAGCTTCTTCTTCAACTCTTGGAAACTTGCTTCACAAACTTGACCATGAGAACATGATTCTTTTCACAGTTTGTTGCGTCATCGGCCTTGCCAACTTGAAACCCTTCGATGAAACATCTATAATACCACCTTGGCCTAGAAAGCTTGAACTTCATTGGCATTAGTCGGAACCTTCTAGTTACTTACCGCTTCAACCTTCACTGGTCGACTTTGATTACTACTGCAGACGAAGATATGTCGAGGAACATCACTTCTTTGAGCCAAAACGCGCACTTACTATACTTGGCATACAACCTCTTTGCTCGTAATGTTTCCAGAACGGTACGGAGGTGTTCTTTATGCAACTCTGCATTCTTGGAATAGATGAGAATATCATCGATAAAAACCAAGACGAAGCTATCCAGATATTGATGAAAAAACTCGATTCATCAGATCCATGAAGACTGCTGGCGCATTGGTCAAACCAAATGGCATCACGATGAACTCGTAGTGCCCATACCTTGTCTTGAACGCGGTCTTCACAACGTCCTCCTTCCTGATCTTTAGCTGATGGTAGTCTGACCTCAAATCGATCTTATAGACTAGCTCCTTTGAGCTGGTCAAACAGATCGTCGATCCTTGAAAGAGGGTATCTATTCTTGATCGTCGACATTCAGACTCTCGTAGTCAATGCACATCCGCGTTGACTCGTCCTTCTTCTTGACGACGAGGCTGGCACTCCCCATGGCGACACGCTGGGTTGGATAAAACTTAGATCAACAACTCTTGCAACTGCGCTTTCAGTTCCTGCAATTCTTTAGGTGCCATTCTGTATGGTGCATTTGATACTGGTGATGCTCCTGATTCCAGATCAATAGTGAATTCCACTTGTCTATAGGTGGCAAGCCTGGCAAGTCCTTGGGAAACACGTCCGGATATTCACACACCACTGGCTCCTCTTGCAACTATTTGCGCTCTTGATGCCTGTCAAACTTACGAAAGTTTGACAACTTTCCTCCCGATCATCCTCAACGCTGCGCCGGTCTTGAGATCGTTGGCACGGAACACCCATCCTTATGCCGTGGAAGCAAACTTCCACTCCTTTGGCTGCTCAAAAGCAACTTATCTCTCGAGACAACGATATGGTTGCCATGTGTTTTCCAACCAATCCATGCCAAAGATGATATCGAAATCTTCCATTCGATGACATGCAAATTGACAAGGACCTTCTGCTCACAGATTTCTACTTCCTAGTCCGGGCAAATCTCTTTTACCTTTAGCACCTCCGCTGATGGGATGCTAATTTCCAGGGTACTCTATGATTCCTTGGGTACCAAACCCAACCTCTCACATGCAATTCTCGAAGCGAAAGAATGTGAGGCTCAGATCGAACAAAGCGGCGGGTATATCACTCATATGGATTATACCTGCAAGATTTTCGGGAGCTTGTCTTTGCTTTGTTCTTGATTCAAGGCATACACAGCGGCTTCTTCGTGGACCTTTGGTTCAGGGCCTCGGATAACCTCACCTCAGTGGTTCATCCTTGGCGGAGCCTGGTTCTCGCCTCAATGGAGCCTCGATCTTTGTCTCATTTGGCGCTTGCACTGGTCCTCCCTGTCGATGGGCAATCTCGAGCATAATGTCGGACTTCCTACAACGGTAACACTCGATGTTACCTTGCTTGCACTCGCCCAAGTGATTCCTCTGGCATTTCTAGCACCAAAGCTTGTTCGCACCTTGTCCCCACTGCTGCATGGGTTGAAAATTCATTCCCCAAGGTTGCCTTTCTCTTTCCTAAATACCCAGATTCCTCGGAATCACTGGACCGCTCTGGTTCTCTTGGAACACCTGATTGCCTCTCCCTCGATCTTCCCATTTCCTCTTGCCTCTTCCTCCGTCACCGGCTGTCCGGGGTAGCATCGTTCTCTCCGGGCAACATTGACTCAATGTTTAATGCACGGTTCGAGGATCGCGCGTCGCCGATCTCCCCGATGGACGAGTGAAGTTCGATCTCGGTGAGTCCTCTTCTCGAACTTATCGCCTGGTAACCTCTATACCCGGACCGTGCGTAAAGCGACGGACGATTGAGCAGATGGTCGCATTACTCGGACCGTCCTCTCGACGGCGATTCGAACTCGCTGCTTTCTCTCGCCTATAAACGCCCGGTATACTTTTCCATGAGTTATTCCTTGAAATCTTCCCACGTGTACCTTCCCCACCGCACGGTGTCGTGGTCCTTTTCTGATTCCCACCGTAAATCAACCTCATCGGTTAGCTAAAAGATCGCGCAATTGAGCTTTTACTTCTTCACGGCCGATGTATTCGAAGATCGCTTCGGTGGATCGTATCCGTTCTCGGCGTCGATCGGTTCATCGAGACCGTCGAATGTGAGGATTACGCCACTGAAACTCTCGATCGCATGTCACGAACCAAGGGTGGTTCATTGATTGTATATCGGAAGCGGTTTGGTTGAGCTTGTATACAATGTTTCTGTTACCACTATTACAATCTCCTATCTGAATTGTTTACTTGATTGCATATGTCATCCCTTTATCTCATATATAAGTTAGATCATCACGATTGTGTTGTAGATCACGATGCAATATGATTGGTCAAGTTTAATGAGATATAAAAGTATCACACCGAGATAACTTGAGGACGAGTTGTCGGTATAGCCGCGGTGTAGATAAGTGACTTGACTTGGTTGCTTGTCTATCTTTGATGCGTCTCTAACGTATTGATGGATCACGGTGAGATGAGTTCTTCTATCGACCGTCGTGAAGAACCCAGATCTCGGAGACTTACGTTGATCTAAACCTCAATAAGGTATTAGGTGGTATGAGTTCTTGACCATCACTTTGACTTGCTATGGGTGAGGGTTACATGAGATAACCAATTCTCCGCATCTTGGGTGGTGGCGTCTTGTATGTCATGCTAGTTACACGTGGTCGAGTCACCGTATCCGTTTAGGATGACGGCGTCCCTTAAGGAGCTCAAAGGTTTATTGTACTAAACCTGCGCAGTTGAGTTATCTCAAGTACAATAATAAGGTTGAGTGGTATTACTTAGTAATTAAAGATATTAATTATTTTAAGCGATGAGCAGCTACATAAATAATTAATGGACGTATGATATCTTAAATACGAGAATTGTGAAATCTAAGTGCAAGCCCGACTCACCTTCTGGAAATAAAGGGTAAGTCGGCATTTATTCTCTAGTGGCATGAATAAATGTTTATAAATTAATTTATGTTCTGGGCTGAACATAAGATAATTAATTTATTTGAGGTCCATCTTTATTCCTTGCATTTGATCTCTAGGCTGGCCCATCCAGGCCTGTTGCTAAGGGAAAAATCGTCCACCTCTCTTAGAGTCCCACCGGACTCGACGATCCTCTCAATCTTAAGTGATAAGATTATATTTATTAGATATGCATAAATCCTATCTTGATAGGGTTTAGGGTTTCATTATAAATATAAGGTGAGAGAGAAAACCAAGGTTAATGCTTAAGTCATTATTTTCGAGAATCACTATATCCATATAGTGAGAATTTTCAAAAATCTAGAGAGAAGGAAGAATACGTTTTTCTATAGCATTTTCCATAGATTGTCCTCACTCGACATTGGAGTTTAGGCAAATGGGATATGATCTAGAAGATCAAAGCACGTGTCTTGATCCATTCTTCCCGATAGATTCACGGGTAAACACGAGAAAACTCCACGTGTTGCAATTAAATATATAGGTGCATGCTAGAAATATAATCAATGTATGGTGAATTAAACATCGAAGATAGATCCTAGAGAGGTTAAAATCGATTTCTACACTTGGTATCGAGCACGGATCGGTATCTTGGCTCGCTGGATTAATTCACGTTTGATTATAACGCGCGCAATTAATTAATTGTGAATCATGCGTTAATCGTGGCTCGTTTTATTTTTGTCGATTTTGTTTTTCACCGAGAAAATCCGTGGCTAGATTAGATTTTTTTTGTAAATCTTATCCGTAAAGCAAAGAACCAAAGCAACGCAAGAACGAGGCGGCGGAGGTCACCGAAAAACCGGACGCGATTGATTGGCGTGCGGGCATCGGCAGCGCCGAGCGCGGCGCTGGGCGCCGCAGACATCGCCGCCCGCGTGCGCGTGTTTTCTCGGCGAGCCGCGGGCGGGGCGACGACTTCAGCGTGCGGGGCGACGCAGACGAGACCGGGCGGCATGGCTTGCGATCAGGCGTGTGGGGCACGCGGTTCGTGCGTGGATGCCTCGGCACTCTTCGCCGGCGGCGTGCATGCTCGGCGGATCTCGGCGGTGCCGGAAACCTCAACGAGGTCTCGGCGGCGGCCGGGCGGCGTGGCCCGGCATGCCTCGACGAGTCGGGCTCGGCGGCCTTCGGTGACCTCACGCGTGAAACCTCATCGTCCATCGGCAGCGCGCGCGCGCCGACGAGCACAGCGCAGCTCCCTCGGCGGGTAGCGCCGCAGAGCGCTCGGCGGTCTCGGCGCGATTTTCGAGGGAAAACTCAAAGTGCTCGAGGCATGCGGCGACGCAGGCGCGATTTTCGTCGCGAACACCAAGCGGCGCTCCGTGATGGGTCTCGGTGGGACCTGGCGAGATGGCGCGCGGTGTGGTGCGCTCGATGCGCGACCCACACGTAATTTCTACAGAGTCCCGGTGACGGCAGCGTGGAGTTCTCGGCCAGCGGGCATGTCTCGGTGGGGTTTACGGCAAGCGTCCCTCGGCGACTGACGGTGTCCTCTCGGCGGGCGCCAGCGAGGCTAAGCGGCAGCGGTCGGGCGTCGATGCTATGCCTCTAGCGTGGCCCACCACTATCTTGACCCGCCCGGTTTGATTTGGGTCAACCCGACCGATTCGCCCTCGACCAATTTTCACCAGATCCGAATTTTCGACCGGTTCCGTTTTGACCGGATCGCCTGCTCCAATGATCCGCCCGCCGATTTTTCGACCCAAATCAAGTTTTCGACGAATCCGGCCGCGCCTGTGTATGCGAGGCCCGTTTTGAGATTTTGAAGATCAGACTTTGCAAATTTATGTAATAAATTAGGCGAAGGCTGAATCCACAAGTGGGCGCGATGAACGATTTAATTTTATTTTATCGCTCAAAGCATGTCGTGGATGTTTAAATTATGCGTAGCATGCTATGTATGTTTAAATTACATAGATAAACATGTTATATGTTTTCGTGATCGATCGCATAGTAAGCATGCTAGGTTTATCGCGTTTTCAAGCATATTTTAGAATTACATGAGCATGTTTTACATGTTGAGTTCTATAGAAAATCATGCTAGATTACGTGATCTCGCACGGACAAACCTTTTGAAACAAAAGACTGTTAGTAACCCGACATATTAATTTTTAAATTAAAATGTCAAGACCTCCACCTTGATATATAAACAAAGTGATACACATTGTGAGTAAACGCCCACACACGTGCTTGCTTGCACTGCTTTGTCATAAGTTTGTTAGATGAGATTTCTAAATAAAACATTTTAATCAATCGGTAGTGGGAGTTTCATGTGGCGCCCACACGCGTGGCTTGCATATGCGATTTTTCATAAATTCTCTAGAGATAGATTTAAAATGAGATAACAAAGAATTTGATTGGAAGCGGTATGGTCCTAGTGAGTATGCCAATTCTAAGAATTCATTTTCATTTGTTAAAATGTGGTCATTGCTTGACATCAACTCAAGTACAACTTCATGAAGTCCTTTCTTGCTATAGTGATGTGGTCTAGTAAGGTCCAATCATTAATTTCATTTTTCATAAGGATAAGTTGACATGGATTGAAATTAAACGACTAAAAGGTATATTTTAGTCCAGTCGGGGTTCATGTAAACGCCCACACGCAGTGCGGCTTGCATGTGAGATTCCTCATGATTGGAGGTTTCAATTAATATTATTTTATCAAAAGGTTACAATATTATTATTACTGAATTATGTGATCGTGATGCTTATGTGTTCAGACACCTTTAAGATATGTCTCTTACATCGATTATCAATATGCTCACACAAAATCCTCTATCTGGTCCAAATTTTATCGAGTGGAAGCGAAACATGGAATATGTTCTTATCAAGAACACATGTTTGTTCTCACTACTCCCTAACCCGATGCCCTTCGACGATCGACTAACGAAAGCAAGTCAGCGTCAGCTTTGGCATAAGTCAAACAATATGGCCAAGTGCTATATGATGACTACAATGTCCAAAGACTTGCAGTGCAAATCGGTCGATGGTAGACGCGACTGAAATATGATCAAGTCTTGAGAGTAAGTTTGGGCAGTCGGATCGGACACCCACTTCCACACAATGAGAGAAATCTTGGCGTGTAAGATGGAAGAAGGAAGTTCGGTCCATGAACATGTTCCCGTAACATGTACGCCACGGAGGCTTGAAAAAGCCAAAGGAGAGGAGCAAGTGCTTCAAGTGTGGCAAGATCGGGCATTAGAAGACCAAGTGCCCTATGCTCAAGGCTCAAGGTACGTCATTTACTTTAGTAACGGAAACATGTTTAGCGACTTGTTCTACTCATTCATGGGTAGTAGATACGGGTGACCGATCATGTTTGTTACACCTGCGGGGTTCCCGCGACAAGGAGAGGCGTGTGATGGCGAGATAACGATCTCCATGGGCAACGCGAAAGTCGAGGTCGTTGCGCTCGGAGATGTTACTTTATGTTTTGATAGAACAGCTTTAGTTTTGAAAGACGTTTATATGTGCCGGAGTTTCAAATAAACCTTATTTCAATTTCGAAACTATTTATTCATAGATATTCAGTTGTTTTTGATAGTGGTGTTTCTATCATAAGAAATGAAGAAGTTATCTGTGGTGGCACTCTATATAATTCGCTTTATACTATTTCTGTCAAATATAATACCTTTAATTATGTTGCATCTACATCAAACCTTAAAAAGAGAAAGTTTTCTTCGCAAGATGACACCACTTTTCTCTGGCATCTTAGATTAGGTCACATAAATCTAAAAAGGATCCAAAGACTGGCTAAGAATGGAGCGTTGGGTGATCTCACAGTTACTCTGTTCCCAGTCTGCGAATCATGTATAGAAGGAAAGATGTCGATCAGACCCTTCAAAGCGAAGGGTTATAGAGCCAAAGAAGTGTTGGAGTTAGTCCATTCTGACTTGTGTGGACCTATGTCCACACAAGCTCGTGGAGGGTACGAGTATTTTATCACTTTCAATGACGATTACTCAAGGTACGGATACATATACCTGCTTCACCGTAAGTCTGAATGCTTTGAGAAATTCAAGGAATTTAAGGCGGAAGTGGAGACGAAGCTTGGTAAAAGTATCAAGTCATCATGCGGTCTGATCGCGGTGGCGAATACCTCAAGAACTAGTTTATGGACTATTTGGTGCGGTGTGGGATTACCTCCCGACCACTTACACGGCACACCACAACAAAATGGTGTGTCGTGAGCGAAGAAATATGACTTTTTTAAATGGTTAGATCAATGATGAATTATGCAACATTGCTTATTTCGCTCTAGGGGTATGCCTTAGAAACAATGACATACTTGCTAAATCTAGTACCATCCAAGTCACCGAAAAGACCCTTCGAGTTGTGGTTTGGGCGCAAGCCTGGTTTAAGCCACATAAGGATATGGGGCGAAAGACATGTGTCTTTGAACAAGAAGGTGACAAGTTGAGTCTAGCTATGAAGCGTCGGTTTTATTTGCTATCCTAGAAGAACGAAGGGTGGTTATTTCTATAGTCCTAAGGATCGGAAGGTCATTATTAGCACTAATGCCCGATTCTTAGAAGATGATTATATGAAAACCATAAATCCAAAGTTGAAATCATTCTTCAAGAATTAGAAGATGATCGTATTCCACCACCGATTAAGCGAAAGTGCGAGATGTCGTGTCAGTGGGAGGGATCGACACGGATACTTCAAGAAATTGAAGTTGGTCGAGTTCCACCGAGATACCGATCGTAAAAGTTGCTCCTATCCAAAGAAGTTGTGCAAGATAGAGAACACGTTACTGCACCACCGTTGCCATTGTGCGGCCAAGACAAATCGTAGTGGGAGGTTGTTGTTCGTCAACCCGAGCGATTTATGTTCTTGGGTGAATCTTGATTTAGTCCCGTGAAACGGCGGCAATAATCGATCCATGGACATACGGTGAGATATAAGACATTGATGCAAGATCATGGCACACCGCTATGGACTTAGAAATCGAGTCCATAACAACTATGGATGTATACGAAAGACACCTCTACCGGATGGCAAGGAAACCATAGGTAGTATGTGGGTATACAAGAGGAAGAGAGATTCGTATGGAGAGGTTTCATTGATTTGTATCTTTTGGCAGTTTGGTTAAGCTTGTATATAATGTTTCTGTTACCACTATTATAATCTCCTATCCGAAATGAATACTTGATTGCATATATCTCGTGTCCCCTTATCTCATATATAAGTTAGATCATACGATGTGTAGAAGATCACGAGTCTCGTATGATTGGTCAAGCTTAATGAGATATAAAGTTTCACACCGAGACAACTTGAGGACGAGTTGTCGGTATAGATCATGCGGTATAGATAAGAAGTGACTTGACTTGGTTGCTTGTCTATGCCGGTGCGCTCTGACGTATTGAAGGATCACGCTTAGATGAGTTCTTCTATCGACCGTCGTGAAGAACCAAGATCTCGGTGATTTACGACGATCTAAACCTCGATAAGGTATTAGATGAGTATGAGTTCACCATCACTTTGACTTGTTATGGGTGAGGGTTATATGTTCTAACCCAATATTCTCCGTCTTGGGTGGTGGCGGTGCTTGTATGTCATGCTAGTTATCTCAGACGAGTCACCGTATCCGCTTGGGATGATGACGCCCCTTATAAGGAGCTCAAAGGTTTATTGTACTAAACCCCGCAGTTGAGTTAGCTCAAGTACAATAATAAGGTTGAGTGGTACTTAAGGAATTAAAGATATTAATTATTTTAAGCAATCGAATGCTATAAATAATTAATGGACGCTCGATATCTTAAATACGGGATTCAGAATGTCTAAGTGCAAGCCCCGACTCAACTTCGGTAATAAAGGGTAAGTCAAGATTTATTCTCTAGTGGCATGAATAAATGTTTATAAATTAATTTATGTTCGGGTCGAACATAAGATAATTAATTTATTTGAGGCCCATCTTTATTCCTCAGATTTGATCATCATCGGCCCATCCAGTTCGTAAGCTAGGTAAAATCGGCGTCCTTATGCTCTACAAGGCAAGGATTTGATTCTCTTTATCCTATAAGGATATTATTATATTTATGGGATATGCATAGATCCTTTCCATATAAGATTATAGTAATAATCCTTTCCATAAAGGTTTATGGTAATTTCCATATGGGATTATGGTAATTTCCATAAAGGATTATGGTAATTTCCATACGGGATTATGATAATTTCCATATAGGATTATGGTAATTTCCATATGGGATTATAGTAATTTCCATATAGGATTATGGTAATACATTATAAATATGAGGTAAGAGATTAAATCTGGACAATGATTAATAATCATCATCATTATTTTCGAGAATTTGAGGTTCATCCTTTGAGAGATTTTTCAAAATTCTTGAGAGCTGAGGTGATTTTCGAAGCATTCTCCATAGATCGCCCTCACTCGACGCTGGAGATCGGGCAACCGGATACGCCCGTAAGGTCAAAGCACCAGTCTCGATCCATTCCGCCGACAGATTCAAGGTAAACACGAAAACCCCAACGTGTTGCAATTAATTATATAGGTGCATGCTAGGTATATAATCAATGTATGGTGAAATAAACATCCAAGATAGATCCTGAGGAGAGCTAAACATAGTTTTCTCATCAATTGGTATCGAGCACGGATCGAATATCGATTTATCGATTAATTCACGCTTGATTATTACGCGCGCTATATATTATTTGTTGGATCGGCGCTCATCGCGGCTCGGTTTTATTTTGTCGGTTTTGTTTTCACCAGAAAATCCGTGGTTAGATTATTTTCCAGAAATCTTATCCGTAAAAGTAAACGAAGGCGAAAGCGCGGATCGAGACGACGGGAAAACGGTCAGACGGCGTGCGGGCGACGGCACACAAGGCGTGCTGCGGCGCTCGCGGGCGCTGGCGTGTGATTGGCCGAGCCCGATCCGCTTTTCCACCGAATCATGTTTTCGACGAGTACGGTCCGTGCGGGCACGCGAGGCCTGTTTTCAAGATTATAAAGATCTATACTTTGCAATTCTATGTAATAGACTAGGCATGAAAGTGCGATTCCACGAGGGCCACGATGAACGTTTTATTTTATTTTATCGTTCATTGCATGTCGTGGATGTTTAAATTATGCAAGAGCATACGCTATGTATGTTTAAATTACGTTGACAAACCTTTAAGTGTTTTTGTAATTGGGTGCGCATAGTAAGCATGCTAGGTTTATCGCGTTTTCAAGCATATTTTAGAATTACTGCGAGCATGTTTTACATGTTGAGTTCTATAGAAAAGCATGCTAGGATGGCGTGATCTGCATGGACAAACCTTTTGAACAAAAGACTAAGCAAACAAACCGACAAATTAATTTTAAATTAAAATGTCAAGACCTCCACTTTTGATCTCTAAACAAAGTGATACGATGATCGTGAGTAAACGCCCACAGCTGCTGGCTTGCTTGCCTGCTTATCATAAGTTTGTTAGATGAGATTTCTAAATAAAACATTTTAAATCTATTGAGAGTGGGAGTTTCATGTGTAAACGACACACGCTGCGTGGCTTGCAGATGTGCGATTTTCATAAGTTCTCTAGAGATAGATATAAAATGAGATAACAAAAGAATTTTAATTGGAAGCGGTATGGTCTAGTGAGTAAGCTAATTCTAAGAATTCGTTTCTGTTAAAATGTGGTCATTGCTTAGACATCACCTCAGTACAACTTCCCACGAAGTCCCTTCGTGATAGTGATGTGGTTCAGTAAGGTCCAATTGTTAATTTCATTTGTCATAAGGATAAGTTGACATGGATTGAAATTAAGCGACTAAAAGGTATATTTTAGTCCGATCGGGGGTTCATGTGTAAACGTCCACACGCGTGGCTTGCATGTGGGATTCCTTGGGCGATTGGAGGTTTCAATTAATATTGTTTTATCAAAAGGTTACAATATTATTGTTACGAATTATGTGCGATCGTATGCTTATGTGTTTACATTATCGTTTCAGATATGTCTCTTACACCGATTATCAATATGCTCGCACAAAATCCGTTATCCGGTCCAAATTTTATCGAGTGGAAACGAAACATGGAATATGTTCTTATCGCTGAAGAACACATGTTTGTTCTCACTACTCCTAAACCCGATGTTCTTATTGGGACGATCGACTAATGAAAGGCCGGTAGTCAAGGACTTTGGAATAAGTCAAACAATACGGCTAAATGCTATATGATGACTACTATGTCCAAAGGGCTGCACCGCAACATCGAACGATGGTAGACGCGATCGATATTTGGTCAAGTCTTGAGAGTAAGTTTGGGCGATCGGATCGGACGATCCGCTTCCACACAATGAGAGAAATCTTGGCGTGTAGATGGAAGAAGAAAGTTCGTCCATGAACATGTCTCCACACGACTCATCTCATGGATAGTCTTGATCGGTTGGGAGGAGGTATTGACCCGAAGCCAAGGTCGATATCATCCTCAATACAATCGTCCAGTCTTTTGAGAACTTTCGCGTGAATGCGATCATGAGCAAGACCGAATATACACTTAGTCGGTTGCTCAATGATCTCGTGGGCTGCGGAAGGAGTTATGGGCAAAGGAGCACATGCTCTTGCTAGCACATCTAAGGGCCCAAATTTTCCGTTGCAAAATGGAAGAAGAAAAGGGCACCAAAGGTGGTAGAAGCGAGGGAAATAGTGGGAGTAATGGGAGCAAGAACATGATCGCCACCGAGGCTGAAGAAGCCAAGGAGAGCGGTAAGTGCTTCAAGTGTGGTAAGACGGGCATTGGAGGCTAAGTGCCCTATGCTCAGGCTCAAGGTACACCGTTTGCTTTAGTAACGGAAACATGTTTAGCAACTTGTTCTACCCATTCTTGGGTAGTGACACACAGTCTGATGATCATGTTTGTTACACCTGCGGGGTTCTTATGGACAAGGGAGCCGAGTAATGGCGAGATAACGATCTCCATGGGCAACGCCATAAAGTCGAGGCCGTTGCGGTCGGAGATATTACTTTATGTTTAGAGAATAGTTTTAGTTTTAAAGACGCTTTATATGTGCCGGATTTTTGGCGGAACCTTGTTTACATTTGAAACTATTTACTCATGGATATTCGTTATTTTGATAGTGGTGTTTCTATGATAAGAAATGACGAAGTTATACGTGTTGCCACTTTATATAATTCGCTTTATACTATTTCTGCAAAACATAATACCTATAACTATGTTGCATCTTCTTCAAACCCTAGAAAGAGAAAGTTTTCTTCGCAAGATGACACCACATTTCTCTGGCATCTTTCTTAGATTAGGTTAAATCAATCTAAATAGGATCCAAAGACTGGCTAAGAATGGGCGTTGGGTAATCTCACGCTACTCCATTCGATCTGCGAATCCTGTATAGAAGGTAAGATGTCGACCGGACCTTGGCGAAGGTTATAGAGCCAAAGAAATGTTAGAGTTAGTCCATTCGACTGTGGACCGATGTCCACACAAGCTCGTGGAGGTACGAGTATTTTGTCACTTTCATCGACGATTACTCAAGGCACGACACGTATACCGCTTGCACCGAAGTCCGAATGCTTTGAGAAATTGAAAGAGTTTAAGGTGGAAATGGAGCGAAGCTTGGTAAGAGTATCAAGTCATGCATGATCCGATCGCGGTGGCGAATACCTCAAGAACGAGTTCATGGACTATCTAGTGAAGTATGGGATTACCTCCAACAAGATTTCACCAAGGCACACCACAAAGTAAATGGGTGTGTCTGAGCGAAGAAATATGACTCTTTTGGAAATGGTTAGATCAATGATGAGTTATGCAACATCGCTTATTTTATTCGGGGTATGCCTTAGAAACGGTGGCATACTTGCTAAATCTAGTACCATCCAAGTCAATCGAAAAGGCCCCTTCGAGTTGTGGTTTGGGCGAAGCCCGCTTAGCCACATAAGGATATGGGGCGATCCGACACGTCTTTGAACAAGAAGGGTCGATGTTGGAGGCTAGATCCGACGCAAGGTTTTTTATCGATATCCTAGAGGAGCGAAGGTGGTTTAATCTATAGTCCTAAGGATCGAATGTCATTATTAGCACTAATGCCCGATTCTTGAAGAGGATTATATGAAGAATCATAAGTCCAAAGTTGAAATCATTCTTCAAGAATTAGAAGATGATCGTGATACGCCACCGATTAGGCCAAAGGTGCGAGATGTCGAGTCTAGTGGGAGGATCGACACCCGATACTTCAAGAAATTGAAGTGGGTCGAGTTCCACCGAGATACCGACCGTACAAGTGGTACCTACCGAGCAAATTGTGCAAGATAGAGAACCACAAGTTTACGCACCCACCGTTGCCATTGTGCCTGTAGAACCTCGTCGTGGTGGGAGGTTGTTCGTCAACCCGAGCGATTTATGTTCGTGGGAGAATCTTTGGATTTAGTCCCAAGAAACGAACAGGCAATAATCGACCCATTGACATACAAGGAGGCGATACAAAACATTGATACAAGATCATGGCACACCGCTATGGACTTAGAAATGGAATCCATAACGACTATGGATGTATATGAAAAGACACCTCTACGGATGGCAAGGAAGCCATAGGCGATAAGTGGATATACAAAGGAAGAGATTCCGATGGAGGGTTTCGCTTTTAAAGCCGAGCTTGTGACGAAAGGGTACACTCAGATTGAGGGCATCGATTTCGATGAGACTTTTCGCTGTAGTAATGCTCAAGTCCATCGAATTCTTACGCCATAGCAGCCACTTGAACCTAGAGGTTTGACAAATGGATGTTAAAACCGCTTTTCTAAACGGTTACCTTAAGGAAGGTAGAGACATCTATACGCAAAGAACCAAGGTTATGTGAGGTGAAGAGCATCTAGTATGGAAGCTTAAGAAATCCATTTATGGACTTAAGCAGCCTCCCGATCATGGAACTTATGCTTTGACGAGGTGGTAAAGTCCTATGGATTTACCCAGGTTGCTAGCGAGAGTTGTGTGTATCGGTTAGATGTCAACGTGATGTGTATTTCTTGCACTTTATGTAGATGACATTCTTCTAGTCGGCAACAACGTGAAGTCGTTATCGACGTAAAGAGTTGGCTATCCGATCGGTTTCAAATGAAAGACTAAGGAGATGCGCAGTACATTCTTGGGATCAAGGTTTACCGAGATCGCAAGAAGAAAATATCAGCTTATCTCAAGCGCCTTGCATTGATCTGTGATTACTCATTTTAGTATCACGAGACCGCCAAGAAAGAATTGCTACCTTTCGGACATGGCGTTCCTTTATCTGAGAAGAAGATCACCTATGACCGCGAAGGAGATAGAGGAAATGAGACAAGTTCCTTACGCTTGGCCGTAGGGAAGTCTCATGTACGCAATGCTATGCACGAGGCCGATATCCGCAGACGGTGGCATAGTAGCTAGATATCAATCTAACCTGGACAAGCTCATCGACCGCAGAAAGCATATACTCAAGCACCGAAAAGACTCGAGATTATAGGCTGGTTTACCATGCGAGATAGTCTAATGCCTTTGGGTTATACTGCACTCGGTTTCCAAGCCGACCGTGATGAGAAAAAATCTACCTCGGGCTATGTGTTTACCTTGGGAGGTGGAGCCAGATCCCAGGCGTGGTGCAAAAGCGATGCATTGCGAACTCTACCATGGAAGCCGAATATGTAGCCGCCTGAGGCTTCTAAGGAGGTCAGATGGTTCAAAACTACCTCATAGATCTAGGTGTGGTACTGGTTTGCCCAAGAGTATCATAGTTTCTCAAAACATAATACCTTTAATTATGTTGCATCTACATCAAACCTTAAAAAGAGAAAGTTTTCTTCGCAAAATGACACCACTTTTCTCTGGCATCTTAGATTAGGTCACATAAATCTAAATAGGATCCAAAGACTGGCTAAGAATGGAGCGTTGGGTGATCTCACAGTAACTCTGTTCCCAGTCTGCGAATCATGTATAGAAGGAAAGATGTCGATCAGACCCTTCAAAGCGAAGGGTTATAGAGCCAAAGAAGTGTTGGAGTTAGTCCATTCTGACCTGTGTGGACCTATGTCCACACAAGCTCGTGGAGGGTACGAGTATTTTATCACTTTCAATGACGATTACTCAAGGTACGGATACGTATACCGCTTCACCGTAAGTCTGAATGCTTTGAGAAATTCAAGGAATTTAAGGCGGAAGTGGAGACTAAGCTTGGTAAAAGTATCAAGTCACTGTGGTCTGATCGCGGTGGCGAATACCTCAGTAACGAGTTTATGGACTATTTGGTGTAGTGTGGGATTACCTCCCAGCTCACTACACGGGCACACCACAACAAAATGGTGTGTCAGAGCGAAGAAATATGATTCTTTTAGAAATGGTTAGATCAATGATGAGTTATGCAACATTGCCTATTTCGATTACGGAGGTATGCCTTAGAAACAGTGCATACTTGCTAAATCTAGTACCATCCAAGTCATCGAAAAGACCCTTTCGAGTTGTGGTTTGGGCGCAAACTGTTTAAGCCACATAAGGATATGGGGCGATCCGGACATGTCTTTGAACAAGAAGGTCGACAAGTTGGAGTCTAGCTATGAAGCAAGTCGTTTATTTGCTATCCTAGAAGAACGAAGGTGGTTATTTCTATAGTCCTAAGGATCGAGAAGGTCATTATTAGCACTAATGCCCGATTCTTAGAAGATGATTATATGAAAACCATAAATCCAAAGTTGAAATCATTCTTCAAAATTAGAAGATGATCGATTCCACCACCGATTAAGCCAAAGGTACGAGATGTCGGTGTCAGTGGGAGGATCGACACCGATACTTCAAGAAATTGAAGTGGGTCGAGTTCCACCGGAGATACCGACCGCAAGTGGCTCCTATCCAAAGAAGTTGTGCAAGATAGAGAACACAGTTACCGCACCCACCGCCGCTATTGTGCGCCGGCGTCTCGTCAGTAGTGGGAGGTTGTTCGTCAACCCGAGCGATTTATGTTCGTGGGTGAATCTTCTGATTTAGTCCCGTAAAACGAAAGCAGCAATAATCGATCCATGGACATACGGTGGCGATACAAGACATTGATGCAAGATCATGGCACACCGCTATGGACTTAGAAATTGAGTCCATAACAGCTATGGATGTATCTGAAAGACACCTCACCAAATGGCGAAGGAGACCATAGGTAGTAAGTGGGTACAAGAGGAAGAGAGATTCAGATAGAGGTTTCGCTGGATTTGTATACCGAAAGCGCTTTGGTTAAGCTTGTATACAATGTTTCGTTACCACTATTACAATCTCCTATCCGAATGAATACTTGATTGCATATATCATGTCCCTTATCTCATATATAAGTTAGATCATACGGTGTAGAAGATCACGAAGTCCGTATGATTGGTCGAGCTTAATGAGATATAAAAGTTTCACACCGAGACAACTTGAGGACGAGTTGTCGGTATAAGTCATGGTATAGATAAGTGACTTGACTTGGTTGCTTGTCTATCTTTGATGCGTCTCGACGTATCAAGGATCATAGTTAGATGAGTTCTTCTATCCGACCGTTAAGAACCAAGATCTCGGTGACTTACGATGATCTAAACCTCGATAAGGTATTAGATGAGTATGAGTTCTTGACCATCACTTTGACTTGTTATGGGTGAGGTTATATGTTCTAACCCAATATTCTCCGCATCTTGGGTGGTGGCAAGGTTTGTATGGCATGCTAGTTATCTCAGACGAGTCACCGTATCCGCTTAGGATGATGACGCCCCTTAAGGAGCTCAAAGGTTTATTGTACTAAACCCCGCAGTTGATTTAGCTCAAGTACAATAATAAGGTTGAGTGGTACTACTTAAGGAATTAAAGATATTAATTATTTTAAGCGATGTAATGCTATAAATAATTAATGGACGCTCGATATCTTAAATACGGGATTCAGTAATGTCTAAGTGCAAGCCCGACTCAACTTCGTAATAAAGGGGTAAGTCGAGATTTATTCTCTAGTGGCATGAATAAATGTTTATAAATTAATTTATGTTCGGTCGAACATAAGATAATTAATTTATTTGAGGCCCATCTTTATTCCTCGCATTTGATCACTGGTCGCCCATCCAGCCCGTAAGCTAGGCAAAATCGACGCCTATGCTCTACAAGGCAAGGATTTGATTCTCTTTATCCTATAAGGATATTATTATATTTATGGGATATGCATAGATCCTTTCCATATAAGATTATGGTAATAATCCTTTCCATAAAGGATTATAGTAATTTCCATACGGAATATGGTAATTTCTAGGGATGTCAATCGGGTCAACCCACTCGGTTATCGGGTTATTCGGTTCGGGCTATTCGGGTTGATATTTTTTTCGATTAGAAATGTTCAACCCAACCCCGAACTCTAAGGTTTCGGTCTAACCCATCTAGTCAATCCCGTAAAGTTTAAGGAAAAACTATATATATATATATATATATATTATTGATAATAATAATATTTATAAAAATATTTTATATTAAGCGTTGGAGTAAAAACAAATAAGTGAAAAATAAATATAATACATTCCACAAGTTCTTTTTTTTAAAATCTTATTATACTAACTTTGAAGAGCAAACAATGAAAATTAAAAATAGTGCTCATGACTAAATTCTTTTTTTCTAATATGCTTTAATATTCGCATTCCATGTAACTAAATGATCTCTAAATAATATAATACATTTATAGCGGAGTTAAAACTTATATATAGAAAAAATTTAATAAGTTAATTCAATATAATACTATTTAAATTATATTACAATGTCAAAAATAAAAATAATGCTCACAACTAAATTATTTTTTATATATCTGAATATTCATATTCCATAATAGCTAATTCAATATTTAATAAATATTTTATAAATTAATTCACTATAATACCAATTAAAATTATAATTTGAAAAAATAATAATTCACTATAAATAACTAAATAAACAATCAATCTATAATAGCTACAAAAGTTAAGATAATTAAACATGAAAAGTAAATTTTGAAATCAAGAATTTTGAATTTCTAACTATTAGATAAAGGAAAAAAATGAGTTGAGTTTTTTTTTTTATGCCGCCCGATGGGTGACCACGACCCGACCGGCCAAATTGATTAACCTGTCAACCCGAATGGGTTGGTCCGAATAACCCGATTTTATATTCGGGTTATGATTTTATAGCCCAACCCATTAATTTTATCGTTATTCGGCCAACCCGTGGTTTCGACCAGATTGACATCCCTAGTAATTTCCATATAGATTATGGTAATTTCCATATGGGATTATGATAATTTTCATATAGATTATGGTAATGCATTATAAATACGAGGTAAGAGATTAAATTTAGGACAATGATTAATAATCATCATCATTATTTTCGAGAATTTGAGGTTCATCATTTGAGAGATTTTCAAAATTCTTGAGAGATTGAGGGTGATTTTCCAAACATTCTCCATAGATCGCCCTCACTCCACGTTGGAGATTGGGCAACCGGATCTGATCCGTAAGGTCAAAGCACGAGTCTCGATCCATTCCGCCGACAGATTCAAATGTAAACACGAGAAAACCCCAACGTGTTGCAATTAATTATATAGGTGCATGCTAGGTATATAATCAATGTACGATGAATTAAACATCCAAGACAGATCCTCGGGAGAGGGCTAAACATAGTTTTTCCCTTCAGTTTCGGCTTTTAAAGCCAGGCTTATGGCGAAAGGGTACACTCAGATTGAGGGCATCGATTTCGATGAGACCTTTTCGCCTGTAGCAATGCTCAAGTCCATCAAAATTCTTCTGGCCATAGCAGCCCACTTAAACCATGAGGTTTGACAAATGGATGTGAAAACCGCTTTTCTAAACGGTTACCTTGAAGAAGGTAGAGACATCTATATGCAGCAACCCGAAGGTTATGTGGTAAAGGGTGAAGAGCATCTAGTATGGAAGCTTAAGAAGTCCATTTATGGACTTAAGCAAGCCTCCCGATCATGGAACTTACGCTTTGACGAGGTGGTAAAGTCCTATGGATTTACCCAGTTGCCTAGCGAAAGTTGTGTGTATCGTTTAGATGTCAACGGTGATGTGGTATTTCTTGCACTTTATGTAGATGACATTCTTCTACTGGCAACAATTTGAAGTTGTTATCGACGAAAGAGTTGACTTATCCGATCGCTTTCAAATGAAAGACTTAGAAGATGCAGGTACATTCTTGGGATCAAGGTTTACCGAGATCGCAAGAAGAAAATGTTGAGTTTATCTCGGGCATCTTACATTGATCTTTGTGATTACTCGTTTTAGTATGCGGACCGCCAAGAAAGGATTGCTACCTTTCGGACATGGTGTTCCTTTATCTGAGGAGCAACACCGTGATCGCTGAAGGAGATAGAGGAAATGAGACAAGTTCCTCACGCTTCGCGTAGGAAGTCTCATGAACGCAATGCTATGCACGAGACTCGATATCCGCTATGCGGTAGGTATAGTAGCTAGATATCGCCTAACCTGGACAAGCTCATTGATCATGAAAAGTATATACTCAAGTACCGAAAGGACTCGAGATTATAAGCTAGTTTACCATGCGGATAGTCTAATGCCTTTGGGTTATTCGACTCGGATTTTCAAGCCGACCGTGATGAGAAAAAGTCACCTCGGGATATGTGTTTACCTTGGGAGGTGGAGCCGATCCTAGCGGAGTGCAAGCAATGATGCATTGCGGACTCCACCATGGAAGCCGAATATGTAGCCGCCTGGAGGCGACAAAGAGGTCAGATGGTTCAAGAACTACCTCGTGGATCTAGATGTGGTACCGGTTTGCCCAAGAGTATCATAGTTTATCGTGATTACTCGGTGCGATGGCAAACTCGAAGGAACCACGGACCCACAAGGCAACGAAACACATAGAGAGAAAGTACCATGTCATACGAGAAATCGTTAGACGCGAGTGGATGTCTTGATTGTAAAGATTGATACGACGGATAACCTAGTGGATAAACTAGCTTATCCATTCACGAGAGGACTTGAATTGCGCTAGATGGCAAAAGTCTACAATAAGTCATATTCGAGGACTTGAATTGCGCTAGATGGCACCCACTTAGAAATGAAACTTTTGTATAAGTGGGAGAAGCAAAGTGATGATTGTTTGTAATAGCTAGTAGAGACACATTGTATACTAAAAGTTTGGTTTAGTATAAGTGGGAGATTGTTGGATTTGTATAATTGGAAGCGCTTTGGTTGAGCTTGTATACAATGTTTCTTGTTACCACTATTACAATCTCCTATCCGAATTGTTTACTTGATTGCATATGTATGTCTCTTTATCTCATATATAAGTTAGATCATACGGTGTGTTGTAGATCACAGAAGTCTGTATGATTGGTCAAGCTTAATGAGATATAAAAAGTACTACAGTTGAGACAACTTGAGGACGAGTTGTCGGTATAGGCTGCGGTGTAGATAAGAAGTGACTTGACTTGGTTGCTTGTCTATGTTGGTACGTCTCTGACGTATTAATGGATCACAGTGAGATGAGTTCTTCTATCTGACCGTTGTGAAGAACCTAGATCTCGGAGACTTACGTTGATCTAAACCTCGATAAGGTATTAGGTGAGTATGAGTTGCTGACCATCACTATGACTTGCTATGGGTGAGGGTTACATGAGATAACTCAAGATTCTCTCGATCTTGGGTGGTGGCGGTCTTGTATGTCATGCTAGTTACCCGTGTCGAGTCACCGTATCCGTTTAGGATGATGACATCCCCTTAAGGAGCTCAAAAGGTTTATTGTACTAAACCCTACAGGTTGAGTTATCTCAAGTACAATAATAAGGTTGAGTGGTACTACTTAAAGAATTAAAGATATTAATTATCTTAAGCAGTCAGAACGCTGTAAATAATTAATGGACGTACGATATCTTAAATACGAGGATTCGTGAAGTCTTAAGTGCAAGCCCGACTCACCTTCGGAAATAAATGGGTAAGTCAGCATTTATTCTCTAGTGGCATGAATAAATGTTTATAAATTAATTTATGTTTTGAGCTGAACATAAGATAATTAATTTATTTGAGGTCCATCTTTATTTCTTGCATTTGATCCCTGGGCTGGCCCATCCAGGCTTGTTGCTAAGGGAAAAATCGTCCACCTCTCTTAGAGTCCCACCGACTCGACGATCTTCTCTATCTTAAGTGATAAGATTATATTTATTAGATATGCATAAATCCTATCTTGATAGGGTTTATGGTTGCATTATAAATATAAGGTGAGAGAGAAAATCAAAGTTAATGCTTAAGTCATTATTTTCGAGAATTACTATATCCATATAGTGAGAATTTTCGAAAATCTAGAGAGAAGGAAGAAGACGTTTTTCTATAGCATTCTCCATAGATTATCCTCACTCGACATAGGAGTTTAGGCAAACGGGATACAGTCCAGAATATCAAAGGACGAGTCTTGATCCATTCTTCTCCGACAGATTCACAGGTAAACACGAGAAAACTCATATGTGTTGCAATTAATTATATTGGTGCATGCTAGGAATATAATCAATGTATGGTGAATTAAACATCCAAGATAGATCCTCGGGAGATGGTTAAAATCAGATTTTCCTACAGGTTCTCGGATTTCTTCCACGTTATTGTTCCTCTAATTCCTTATTCTCGGTGTTCTGTACCGACGTTGAAACATTAGAACACGTTCTCATAGATAACCAGGTACCATCGCATAACATATATCATCACCCATATTCACATATCATCACATATGTCAAATATCACAATCGCATATATCATGCAATCCTATCAACACATCATCGTTATGTATCTCACATAACATCATCACACATCATCACATAGATCATATATCATCATAGCATAACTCATATCACATATAAGCATTAAAGCATAAACATCATGTCATAGACAGCGTTAGTATCAGTATTATCCAAGTGTCCATGAAGGACTGTCAAAATACAAGATCATAGGTATGTCAGTCAAAAGGCCAGATATGAGCAAATGAATCTGACTCCGGTTACTGCCAAAAGATGTCGCTCTGTCTCATGCGATAGCACACTCTGTGATAAATGCGCTTTTTACTCGTTTATTGTTGATATTTTAAGATGAATTTAAATCCATTAAGTGCGTTTATGTATTGGATCTTAATGCTTTTATCTTTTTTTGGAAGATACTGCTCTTGGGTTCCCCTTTGGTGTTGTGTAGGCTTATAGGTTGATAATCGAAGCATGAAACGAAGCACGAGCCAAAGGAGGAAGAAAACAGGGGCTAGCGGCCTTCCTAGCGACCGCTAGCCCAGTCGCGAGCCAAAGACCACATTATGCCCAGAACCTAGCGACCGACCTCGCGACTGCGAGGCCAGCCGCTAGGAAAGACACCGCGACCACGAGCCAGGTCGCGAAGCACACCTAGCGGACGCGAGTCCAGCCCAAGCCGACCGAAGAAGCATGCGCCCAGATTCATCGCGACCGAGCTAGCGACCGTGAGCTCGGCCGCGAAGCGAGGCGGCTGGACCAAAAACTAGGGTTTCATCCTTTACCTATAAATAAGGCATTCGCCTCCCGCGCCCCCACACACTCCAGCACGTTTTACTTAGTTTTTCTTCAATTTTTCATATTTTTGCACTTTAGCTTTGATTTGGATTCATCTAGCATTAGTTTTTACATTATTCTACATTAGTTCTACGCATTGTTAACGCTTTGGAATGTTTTCGTCCGAACAAATTTCGTATTTTCCCGTTTTTCGCTGAGGTTGGGATACGAACCCAACGATTGTTCTTCAGACGCCACATTACGGGTTTTATCTATATAATTTCTATTTCTATGATTATTTCGTATTTTATTTCGTTTATTATGTGTAGCTAATTTTCGTTCTAATCCTAGGGTTTGCATGATTCTATCCTAAATGTTGTGATTCATGTATTATTATTTACCTTCCAGACATTGATTTATGATTCTTGGTGCTTAATTATTTGTGTTAATTTCTGATCAATCTTGATGCATATCTAGTTGCCATATGAACATATTGGAACATATATATCATGCTAAATCATACATGCAATAACATTTTGACAAGCCAAAGTCACATACCAACACATATAAACACAAAACTACACAGATGACACTGAGATTTCATTCTCGCATATCCACCTCACTTCCACCGATTATTTTCAATAACCACCACCACCAACAACTTAAAACTAATATGAAACTAGGGAGGAAACCTCCAACAAGAAAAATAATCAATCATTACAAAGAAAGGAATAGAGAAAAGTCATTACCTCTACAAGCTTTCATAAATGTCTTTCTTACTCTCGTTCGAAAGAAATTCTGATAATCGATAACATCAAATGGGACCAATAATTCTTATTAACAATAATATGTAACCTCAACTTTTATCTTGAATGAATCAAACATTTATGGTCCAAAGAGGTAAAATGGAATGTGACAAAGGTTGATTCTAGGTCCTCAAACCACAATAAAGAATCAAATGAAAAAGAACGACGGCTAAGGACGAATAATCAAAAGGAATATCCAATAATAAGGATAGACTTTATCAAGATAACCAAATTGGTGATTCGTAAATCAACTAAATATTGAGCAACAACCCGAAGAATCATGAAAATTTTCCAACAACGAGCATGTGAAATCCTTGTTCACAGACATAATAAGAATGTCGAATTCACATCATCAAATAAAGACTATCGTTAAGAGCATAATCATTTCAATTAAACAAAACTCTAAAGCAATTAAAGGTCAAAGCTCGGCAACGAAAAGTGTGGTTGAGAATTATGTATGAAGACATAACTCTCTGGGCAACAAAACATAACAGCATCAATGAACAACATCAGCAAATAAATAATTTTATCATGAATTAAATCATTTAGAGAAGCTCCTTCACACAACATTCGATTTCAGCATCCTCTCGAGCTCAACTTGCATATTTAGAAATATATGCAGGGCGTGAGTACAAAAATACACTCAGTGGTTATACGCCAAAAACATAAAACATTGCCCTTGGGGCTATAAACTTGATTTGCCATAAAATATGCAACATACAGGGTTTTTAGTGAAATAACATGTGCATGCTTTTCATAAATAAATACTTACTGATTTTGTTAACACATGAGTTGAGAAGATAAACCCGTGTAAGTACTTCATGAAATAATTCATTATTCTGTCACATTACATTCACATTTTCTAACATACCGGCATCACATACCTGAGTTGGTCCCGAAGGTTACCAACCACGATCATACCCTATCTACGTCATTCGGTAATGGGAAGTAGGCCTCCTCCCCAATACCATGACCGGCCTACATTTGTAAGCTCACGACCATAAACCTGTGCACAGTATATATCATTTTTCTACCGTAGATAGGTCAATTGCCGTCATACCCACAATGTGGTAAATCAGTCATTATCAACATACCCACAATGTGGTAATTTGGATCATTCTCACGACAGAAATATATTTAAAACATAACATTTAACCTTGCTCAAAAAATAGGCAAGTCAACAAACTTTGATACTTTACAAATAAATGCATAGCATCTCTTTTGAAAAAATATATAAAAGCATAAACATATCATTATAGAAAATGCTTGTACCACCGGTAATGATCACTCGGATCGCACTTTCCGCTTTCACTTCGTTCTTCTTCCCACTTGGGTCATCAAGCCACATAAAATGGCATAAAATCCTATCAAGAACCAGACAAGAACATAACTTATCTTAGTCGTCGACACGACTATATCTTCTTAATATCAAGACACTATGGTCTATAAACACTTGGGTCATTGCATCCTCTAACATCTTAAACATATAGCAAGACTTAACGAAGCCTCATATGACTAAACAAGCATGGAAGAACCAACAACGTGCATAGATCATCTAATCTTAACCAAAAACTTAGCAACCCCTTAAGACATAGCTTATGTCCGACGTCAAAAATCAAATTAGGCTTCATCTACACCAACGAACCTCTATACATGCTCAACTACCATCAAAGATCATCAATCTACCATCAAAACATAAAGATCAAGGTTTTAACATTGAAACCCCATTTTTGCCGACAAACTAAAACTTTACAACTTTTGAATACGTCGATCGAAAAATCCGAATAAATCATTTTAAGCATCATTCATATCATAGAATCCAAATATGAAGTCAAAATGATCAAATAAAATCAAAAATCGAACATTTATGCTTAGGGTTTTGGCCATTTTAGGGCTTTTGATATAGCTTCGATTTCAAACGTTTTTCTTGCTCCAAACATGTTTATATCAATCCAGTAACACATATATGAAGGCAATTCAATCATATCAACATCATATATTCAAGATCCATGCCCTCTATATTTTTGAAATTTTCCAAAATTCCAAACAACAAACATATGATCCACAAATTCAATATTAAATAATATGTAGACGTCGAATCTATCATAATATCATGAAATAATCAAACAAAACATACCCTTCATAATTTCACAATATGACCGAAAATATGATATATACATAAGATTATATTTTTAAATTTTTAAATCCGTAGATGTGTTCTAGAGTCGAGATTATACCTCGATTCGAAGATGGATCGAAAATTCAACGGTTGGATCTTCTTATCTTTGGCTTGAAATTTTCAAAAATTGTGTGTGTGCAAGTGTGTGTTGGATGAAAAATTGGAGAATAAATAGAGATGAATAGTGATATTAAAGTCCAAGTATGTAATGATGTAATAATTTATTTTATTTTTGATTTTCTTTAATGTGGTGATTATTCACCACTTCTAGAAAGCTTTCTTTTCTTTTTCTTTTTCTCATTTCTTTAATAGATAAATAATCACTTTTATTTAGAAATTAAATATAATTATTGTAAAATAATGCATAACATTTTCATAACAATAAATCGAAACTAATTATCTGATAAAACAATCTCTACTTGAATCTCTGCTTTTAAAACTCAATAATATATCATAAACATCAAAATATAATTATAAAAATATTTTTGGTCTTAAAAACCATTTTAAATATTCTGCTCTTAATCCCAACTTAATCGGCAAACGCCGATGTCACAAAAATATAGATTTTGCAATTCTCAATTTTTTGAAATCAAGACTTCTTTGAGCATGTATCTATCATCTCAAAACTATTGAAATCTAGGTCTTCTTATTCTAAATAAGATCTAAGAATCTTATCTCAGATTCTATCTCAGGCTCCATCTCAGATTCTATCTCAAATCTGTCTCAATTCTATCTTCTCAACATGTATCTTAACGTAAAAGCTTCTAGCTTAAACAACTCTTTCTTAAGGATGCAATGTCTTTCTTATAAAGCTCTTAATCAGGAGCTACTACAGAAATACGGAGTATTACAAAAGGATGATAATATAGGGAAAATGGCTTCCTTGGTGGTGCTTAAGGATAGAAGGAGTTTTCTCCATTTTTGAGGTTGAAAATGGTATTTTTGATAGGAGAGGGAAGGGGATACGGAAATTGACGATTAAGGGAAGAAAATGACTCTACTTGGGAGATAAAAATCTGAATAAGAGAGTGTAAGAGATGGGCTGGTCATTCATAAAGGTAGAAGGGATAGCAAGGTAGGATTGTGATATGACATGCACTAATGTATGTGCATGCTTTCTTACACACTCTTATACTCTCTCTCTCCTAGCCATAATTTCCACACTTAGATCCCTCATATGGCCGAGTTTTTAAATTCAAAAAAATATCTTTAACCTATTGATTATAAATAATATCACACATCAAAATATTATGTGGACTATTACTAGTCCACACACACAATACACACACACACACACACATACTTACTCACACACATAATAGCATATCACACATAATATATGCTCAATCGAGAATAAAAATCGACGTATACTTTGAAATTCGAAATAATTCAAATTACTATAGGTCATTAAAATTTCATATGTCATATGATATAATACTCCACATAATTTAACCAATTACGTCATATGATATGCATGTTATGACTTTCGAATCTTTCGTGTCTTAAATGTAAACTTTCGAAATCATGCATTTATTGATCGCGTCACATCAAATTTTAAAACTTGGTAAATTTCAATTCACCCATGAGACTTGATACTTTAGAAATCATGAAATTTTCTAAACATCACATGAATTTTCTTATCCGGGAAATAGGGACCTACGTAACGTCTCAGTATTTCTATTACTGAATTTTCTTAAGGCAAGAACTGTAGGGAATTACAATACGGTAAGCATAGTAGCAATATATCAGTCTAACCCTGGACAAGCTCATTGGACTGTGATAAAGCATATACTCAAATACCTGAAAATGATTAAAGATTATAGGCTAGTTTACCAAGCAGATAGTCTAATGCCTTTGGGTGGTTATTCAGACTCGGATTTTCAAGCTGACCGTGATGAGAAGAAGTCTACCTCAGGCTATGTGTTTACCTTGGGAGGTAGAGCCGTATGGCCCGTATCTTGATGGAATGCAAAGCAGCGATGCATTACAGACTCCACCATGGAAGCCAAATATGTAGCCGCTTCTGAGGCTGCTAAGGAGTCGGTATGGTTCAAGAATTACCTCATGGATCTAGATGTGGTACCTCGTTTGCCCAAGAGTATCATAGTGTACAATGATAACTCAGGTGCAGTGGCAAACTCGAAGGAATCACGGACCAACAAGGCGACAAAACACGTAGAGAGAAAGTACAATGTCATATGAGAAATCGTTCGATAAGATGACGTGCAGATTGAGAAGATTGGTACTGTGGATAATCTAGTCGACCCATTCATGTGAGATTTATTTATAAAATGAAATAATGTTTAAGCTATTAAATGACTTAAATAAATTTAATTTATTAATATCTAGTGATAAAAAATTATTTTCTATAATTTTTGAAATTTATGAATTAGTAGAATAATTATTTGATTATTTGTATATGAAAGAATTAAATCTATATTTATATGATATGTGTTTTCATAATGGATTTAATTATTTTGGATCTTTATATTAATGAGAAAATTGAGTTTTTATTATTAAAGAATATTAATGTTCAACATTAGTAATTTTAGAAAAATACCTATGCAATTTTCGAAAATGGTAAAAAAAAGAAAATGAATTAATAAATGAATAAAACTATATATATATATATATATATATATATATATATATATATTCTAGAACAATATTCATTTTGAATCATCTTCAAGCTCCATTCTCCTCATTTTTCAAACACACACACTACTCACACACACAAAATTTTTCTTCACTTTTAATCCAATTTTAAGTGCTTAATTAAGTGGAAATCATTCCAAAGGAGGTAAGAACCTTATTTCATCCAAGTTTTTGTGATTAAAATTGATGAACATGATGTTCCTACATACTAGGGTTTTCGAAAATTCCAAGCTTTAGGTTAAGGTTGAATTGTTTAATTTTATTTATATTTGATTATTTCTTATTGCTTATGATGTTTAAATATCATAATCTATGGTTTAAATTCTTGAAATTCATGAAGTTGGTGAATTCAAGTGAGCATGCATAAACCCTAATTTTGCATGTTAATTATTTGTTATGATTTGATTAAATTGAGTTTAGATGTGTAATTAAGCGGAAATAAACATGATTTAATAAAAGAAATTGGAATGAATTGAATGTATATAAAATCTCAAATTTTCGAAAAAAAAAGAGGTTGGATGAAATTTGAGTTCTTGATTTTATTTAATGTATTTGATATGATTTTTAAGATCTAGGATATAAATAATGCTTAAGTTGAATTTATGGGATTTTATGAACTCATAGATTGAAAGTTGAAATATTAAAGTTTATGCTAATTTGTTAGAATTATATGATGAGTTTGATTCGGATTTAAATTGATATTAGATTGGGGATCATTGATGATGGATAAGTATATATATGAATTGATTGAAATTGAATTGGTTGTGGATTGAAAATTTTATTTATTTACATAATAATGTGGTTGAATCATGCAAGATCATTGATTCCAAATTCCTTTCTTGAAATAAATTTGCTCATCCGTTTGAACCTACTTTTGCTCATCTCGCTGATCAGATCTCGCGATGGCGAACTATGGCGCTTAGGTTTCAATAAGCGGCACTAGGGCTCTGAGGCGACACCACCCACGGAGTTCGATCTGGGAGTCGCGACCTTGGCGAAGCGGCGCTAGGTTCCGAGTTGTTGAGGCGGCGCGCTAGGGTTTCGAAGTTCTGAGGCGGCGCCGCCGACGAACCGAGGCGACGCTTAGGGACTATCGAGGCGGCGCCTTCGGCGGCGCTGGGTTTCCTGCCCATTGTCTCACGGTGGTTCATCTGCGAACAGCCCTCTCGCCGATTTGCGCTGATTGGGGCTCCTTTTTGGCGCCTATTCAGACCAGATTCAGGAGGCGGCGGCTAGGGTTCACTCCCCCACGCACACCGCCATCCACGACTAATTTTTGCTTAGTCTGAAATTTGCTTAAGTGCTGATTTTTGCTTAGTCTGAAATTTTTCTGCTTAGTTTCCGTTCATAGCAAAATATCTGAATATCCTGCTGTTGTTTTGGTCTGTTCCTGGTATAGGTCTGCTACTATCAATTGGCTGCTACTATATTTTCTGTTGAGAAGGGAGTTGTTGAGGGATAAGAGAGAGGGAGTTGTTGAGGGATAAGGAGCGTGAGGAGAGCAGGTGATATCTTGCAGCTTTCTCTTGATAATATTTTTATTTTAATTGTTTGAATTCTGTTGTCTGAGTGATTTTTTTCCTTCATGTATGGTCTACCCTTGATTGCCTAGTAACTGAAATTCAGTATGGTCTCAAAAATATGTTGCAGAGTTGATATAATAATTAGCGTACTCAAACGAGTGTCATGTTTGGATATCATATTGCATTTGTTTTGCCATGCGCAACAGGGAGGGGCTTAACATATGAAGACACTGGTTTAACAGTGTCATTTTGGTTGGTTGCTATTGATGCAAATGGTGATGGATTTGAATCCAAAATATTTGTTTTGAGTTCTGGAACTGCTGGACATTTATAGTATAATTTTGAATTTTCTGAGCGTCCTTATCCTTTTGTTGTTATATTTCAGTATCACATCACTGTCAATAACACTAGCTGGCAGCTGAGTTGAGGACCTGCTCTTATGGAGCAATCTTTATAAATAAGTATAATTCATTAGAGATCAGAGTAATTAGATACGTCTCCTGCATATATGCCTATGGTTTTACTGAACACAAAACATGCAGCACTATGTGCTTTTCACCTTAAGAATTTTTCACGCTTGGCCTTTTCATTAGAGTTGTATCCTGAAGGAAATAAATTTAAGGATCTAGTGCAGAAAACAAAATTGAGTTTATACATAGAGGATATAGTATTCTGACTTGAGCTGAAATCGTAGATGGATTATTTGCATCTTAATGGGATAACAATGCAGAAACCCTGTGAAGGCTTCTTCAAAGAAGAAAATGGATTTCCACATAATGGGTCCAATAAGGTCTGTTTTGTTTCTTTGATTTGGGCTATTAGATTTGGCTCATGCTTCCATATTTTTGCACCGCTGGCTTTAAGGTTTGTGAACTGAGATGTTGACCGATGGTGTGTTCAATTTTTAGGTCGGCAAGGCTTGTGGTGAAGTTGTATCAGTTTTCCATCCTTTTCTTCACTTCGAAGACGAAAATGCTTTATCTTCATAATTGTGGCATTCCGTTTACTCTGAACAGGGATTTTAATGAACGTGAATATAACATATTGTGATTAAGTTTAATATTTGACCTTTCTGTAACTTGCAATTGTTTGACAAAGTTTTTAATCTGGCGTGCTGGAGATAATGTACCACATTTAGGTGTGTGATAGAGAAGGCCTGGCACTAAATATCTAAAAGTAACTATTTTTTCTTTTTCTCTGAATTGATATTAAAACCACTGTTCTGGTTTAGGAATAACCTTGTTTCTTGGAACTCAAACAAGGGTGCTGGCAGGAGTTTGTGGGGTGAAAGTACATGAACTTTGGGGGAGAGTGAGCATGGGCTTGAAATTATATTCACCAAGACACTAACAGGGCTGCATTTATTAGAATGCTGACCTTTTTCTATGTTTATATATGTTCTCATTTTACTTGGAGTCATTTGTGCAGGAGATTCAAGGACAAAAAAGAAGCTGTGGAGCCTGAAGCTGATCCAGAAAGGGACCAGAAACTGTTTTTGCATATCAGGTATTAGTTGGACTTTAAATGTGTATATCTCAATAATCCTTAGCCGAAATCCTCTGATGTCCTGCATTATTGTTTATCTCATCATCACTAACAATTTTTTTGCTATCTTCCCTAATTGTAGATGCCACTGAAAGTGACTGAGAGGGATGCGTTTGAGTTCTTTTCACAAGCTGGAAAGGTTGGTAACAATTATCATAGGAACGCCTTTAATTTAATGATCTATAACCACTTTCAGTTTTTCACCTTGTAAGGTCATCATTTGGTGGCTTTGACAATTTTCTTGCGGGACTTGTGATTTGCCCCGAAAGTATAATCAATTGGCCCATATAATTAGTTTCTATTTTTCACATGTTGAACCTAGTGTTCTAAAGCTGGTATTAAGTTTATGTGGACATATGGGTTCAATACAGCCTTTTCCCATTTGATAAGTTGATGGCCTGCATGCTTCGTTTTATTTTCAGGTTAGGGATGTTAAGTTGATTATGGATCGAAACTCGAGGAGATCAAAAGGAGTCGGGTATGTAATGCTTAGTTTGATCTTTTCCTTTCACATTATTAAATTTTGTAAATTGTGTTCTAGTATGAATTGTTGTTTTTCCAGTTATTGTGTTTTTTACTTCTCAAGCCATGATACACATTTCCAGTCTTATACTTTGTCAAATGAAGATAATAAGGTCACGAATTGTATCTTTCTATGTCTAAGCTATGTTACATGGACACGGGTACATGTAATGAGATCTGAGTCTTGGATCCGAGTGTCAAATACAATTTTTCTCGCAAAGGATATGATGATGGTAAGTTTCATACTTTTTGTTGAACATAATGATTTTGATGTACTAAATTTTATTTCTTACCATTTTACATCTTATTCTAATAATATAGATGAGATCAAGTTAGATGATTAATGTTGTTGAAGCAAAGATGGTGAAATGCTTGAAGATGATGAAGTTGATTTTTTTTTTTTTGATGAATTTTAGTAGCTAGTTAGAAAATATTTGTTGTTGAAGATGCTGAATAGATATTTTTGGATAAATTTTAGTAGCTAGTTAGAAAATACTTGTAGCTAGTTAGAAAATACATGTAGATTGGGAATTTCCCGGATATAACGTTTTGAATGCTTATGAAATGTGTACCTTGATTTTGATATAAATATTATGAGAAATATTTATATCTATTTTGGATTATTATTTTTAATTAGCGTAAACATGCATTCAAATTATGAAAACATGTATTAAATAAATAATAAAATAACAAAATATATTATTCGATTATAGACCACGGAAATGCGTGGTCTATTCCCGGCATAGTTAAAGTATGGTGTAAATGGATTGATGTAAACTTGTTTTAAGTTCCTAAGTATATATTTAAGCATATGGTGATGATTTGGTGGAGTTTGGGATAAGTTGGTTGAATTTGGAATGAAATGACGTTCATTTTATAAAACTTACTCTGCCGAATTTTTGTTAGAATCGGCATATTAATAAAATATTTTGAGAATTTAATTAGTAAACTTATGATAAGTGTATAAGTGAGATTTGTTCACTTGATTGCCTTAAGTTAAGGTTTGACAATGTTGTACACTAATGAAACTAAGCATATGTTACTTAAATTCTTTTAATTATGACATGTTATGTAACTTATTAAAACTAAAGTTTATTAAGGACATAAGATATTAAGGAATGCAATAGCCTAACTTAAATCTCAGAAATTGGTAAAACTAAGAATAAGATGTAATATGTTCAAGTGAATAAGAATGTTGCTAAATTCGATAATTATTTTAATTACAAGGGTCAAGAAAGGATAAGGGAATTCTGAATAGGGGTGTGCACGAACCGAACCGAAAAAATCGATCGAACCGATCGGTTTCGGTCAGGTCGGTTCGGTTTTTTGAAAAAATCAATTTTCGTTTCGGTTCAAATTTTCGATTAAAATCGATTTTCGATTCGATTTTTGGTTTCATATTTTAGGTTCGATCGGTAACCGAACCGAACCGAAAATATTATTTTGATATATTTATATATTTTATATAATAATTAATTAATATTTTAATTAAATAATTAGGATTAAAATATATTTATTTATATATATATATATATATAATATATTTCGGTCGGTTTTTCGGTCCGACCGAAACCGATCGATTTTTGGTCGGTCCGAAACTATAAATTAGTTTGGTTCGGTTTAAAAAAATATTTTCGATTCGATTTTCGGTTTTAAAAATTTCGGTCGGTCGGTCGAACCGACCAACCGATGCACACCCCTAATTCTGAAGGACGAGGAGGAAATCATCGAGTGACGACGTGCCAGGTGGGTTTTCTTTTCATTAAAGTGTGTTTGATATTGAATATTTCATTTATATCTTGCATATTAGTGTGAAATATTGACTTTTGATATGTTGGAGATAAAATCATGTTATTTATTGAAAATAATATTATGTTATCTGTTGAGCATAAGATTGTATGACTTTTTGAAAATAAGATTATGCTACTTGTTGAACATAAGATCATGTTGCTTGTTGAGCATGAGATCATGTTATTTATTGAATATAAGTTCATGTTACCTATCTACGGAAGAATTTTGTTAATGACCGAAAAGTTGTAGTTGTGTAGACCGGCAATGACCAGGAAGTTTATGAATGTGTAGATCGTTCAAGGTATTGAGAAGGAGGTCTACTTCTCATTACCGAAGAACGTAGATATGGCAGGACCGTGATTGGTAATTTTCGGGACCAACACAGGAAGATAATATTGGCATAGCATAATATCATATGAGGTTGCATGGTAATTTCATAAAGCGTATTGTTAATGAAAATCAATTCAAGTACTATTTACTATAACCTTTGCGTTAAGTAAGGTCCGGTAAGTTAATTAAATTTCAATTTGGAAATAACCCACTGAGTATTTGTTGGTACTTATGCTCTGCATTTTTTAAAATGCAGGTTGAGTTCGGAGATGACGATGGAAGAGGAAACTGAGCTAGGGGTTCTTTTGTTGTAAATAGTAGTATGCCCTGAACGTCATGTCTTCATACATGACTTCATCCATCCTTCCGTTGTCAAACTGATATGATCTTGATGTTAACTTATGATAACCTCTTTCGAATGTTAAGGTTGTATATGAAACCTTTAAATGTTAATCTTGATCTTTATGTTTGATTGTTAATTAGTTAGTTAAACCCGTTTGATTCTTGGAAACATTTCAAATTAGAAGTTAATATGTTCTTATTCGAACTCAGTCATAGTCTGATTAATTAGTTAATTATTTAATTAAGTAGTCATGTCGTGATAGAGTTGCAATTAATTATATAAATGCATGTTAGGTATATAATCAATAAATTATGAATTAAACATCTAAAATAGATCATCGGAAGAGGGTAAAATTATATTTCCCTTCAACTTCCTCTCATACGAATTTTGACCACTGGATTATTTATGTGCAAAGTTTTGAAACAGTGATAACGCAAAATGCTTGGATTGAATTGAGGTTTTTAGCTTCATGATAAATGCTAGCAAATGATTGATGTTAAGATAGCGTTACATTTATACACACATCAAAAAATAGCATAAACTAAAATATCCATATTGTTTTTTTACTGTCAATATGTTTTTTATTCATTTTTTTACATTTATACACACATCCAAAAATAGCAAATGATTGAATTGAGGTTTTTAGTCGTCAACATATTTTTTATTTTAGGGAATAACAAGCTTTCTACAATTATATACACATCCAAAAATAGCATAAACAAAAAGATACATATTGTCCTACTGATGATGCAGTTCTGTGAGTAATCTTGTGTTTCCTTTTGCATTCTTGTGTTTCCTTTTGCATGTTGGTCTAATCAAAAGTAGATGAGTCTAAGGTTCTCACGAATACATGTGTTCTTTTTTATCCAAAAAATGATGATGCGGGGACAAAACATGTTCTCGAACCCAAACAAAACAACAAAGTTAACTTACACTCATTGCAGTTAAGAAAAGGTTTTTTTTATCTCATAATATTATTGCAGAAGAAGCTATTCCTATCATCATGTGGTTGCGAAACCGTTCATTTTGGAAACATTATATAAAGCATACAATTACTAACCTTCTTGCCCAAAATTCATATCTGTATAGGACGAAGACGGCTCAGACTATCTTCGTAATTTTGTCGATTTTATATTCAGCGATAATGGATCTAAGTATTTCTTCCGGCAGGTTGCTGATCCTGTGAAATAGAAGCCCATGAATTATTTTGGATCCTTCATTTTTCAACCCCTTACCGCTATTCTGAAAATAATAGGAAATAATTTCATCAGCATTCTCAATCAAATACACTACCGAATCTCGGCCCTTTTACTTTGCCCAATTTTCCAAATTAATTAACAAAAAAGCCCCATCATCATTTTATATGAAATCTAGTGCTTTGTCAATCCTATATGATAGATACATGGTATTATTTTATTTTTATTTTCCTGGTTTTGGTTCATTATATTTTTGTAGAGGCGCCCTTCTTCAAATATGAAATCAAAGAAACATAATACTTGACTATTTCACACCCCAACCACCCAAAAAACAAAGTAAAAAGAAACTAATTTCTTAACTTGCTGATTGTTCTTGCGTGGAAGTAGTTTGATTTAAAAAAAATATATGTTCGAAGATTGTAAATTATGGAAACACCAACACAAATAAAAAGAAGTGCACTAACAATTTACAAGATTATACCACATACATTAATCATTGCCAAAAAACACTGGAAATAAACCCAAATGTTGCTCAATGAACTAAATGTTGCTTAATCACACGAACTAGGAACCGTAGTTTGTTCAATTTCAAGTTAAATACACGAAACAATTACGTATACTAACCTCATTGCCCGGAAGTAACTTGGGATTACGACGGGGCGAAGACCTCTACTTCAAAGCAACGAGTGAAATTTCCCATTGTTTATCTTCGAAAAAACTCAAATATCGGCTACGGGTAGGGAATCTTCTTGCTTGAGATTGAGGATGACGACGTCGGCGAAGATGGGCCAGGGAACACCGCAGATGAAATCAGCCGCTCATGTTTATCTTCGCTTTCACTGTTCAAATCGTGTGCAGGTAGAGTAGTAACAGGAAGGGTTAGGGCTCACTATTTTTTCTCTGTGAATTTCTTACATCAAAACGCACGCCTGTGACAAAATGGTCTTTTCTAAATTTATGGGAGGTTAAATATGTTAATATGTAACTTAATCGCACTTATAAACGTGGATATCAAACAAGTAATTAAGAATTATCCAAATTTTATATCTTATAAACCAAACAAACAGATATGATATCAATGTTATTGAATATGGAATTTCCTATCTATCTTGCATTATCCTATTTTATCTATTAAACACCCCTCTAAAAGTAGTAGCTCAGTGTCGGGGACATAGTTATAACGGACATAAATATTACTCCCTCGGTCCCATCTAATACAGTTTATTTTTTTTCGACACTGTTATTTATGAGAATGATATAAAGTGAATATAAAATAAGCGTAATTGGAAACAGTGTCGGGGAAATTTTTTAAGAGGTGCGGATTGTTCGAGGAGTAGGGGTGGAAATTTGGAACTGGATAATCGGTTAGTATCCAAACCAAACCGATTTTTTGGAGTTCGGTTATCCGAATAACCGAATTTGGTAAATTCGGTTCGGTATTCGGTTTTGGAAATTCAAAATTTTCGGTTATCGGTATACCCGATAACCGAATGGGTATACCGATAACCGAAATAATTGTATTATATATATATATATATATATATATATATTATAATTATTATTTTAAAAATACTACAACTAAAGTAAAAGACTAAAAGTCGTGTGTGCAGTGTGGACCGTGTGGTTTGTATTGTTTTTCAGTTTTTGTTAATTGTTTTCTTAAGGAAAGGGAGATTGGTTGCGGGAAGGGACCCTCAGACTTGATTCGATCTTGCCGCCGCCTCCGCCGACCGCCGCCGCCTCCTCCGCCCCGCCGCCCGCCTTAGCCCGATCGCAGACCGCCGCCGGCGCGTTCACGCCACCTCAACTCTACCCTCTGCGCAGGCAGTGCGTGCGGCTGCTGCGCCGTCGCGCCCCCCACCCAACTCCCCGTGTCACTGCAACTCCCGGACCACCGTGCTTTGCCTGCGCCGCCACCACTACCGCAACCTCGTCAAGGTATGATTTCATCGTTATTTTTACATATTCTTATCTTGAGACTAGATTCCTTTAAAGAAATTTGAACCCCTATCACCCAATCATAAAGATCGATACAATCGAAAACATAGATAAATGTGTGCATTAACATAAGAGTTACCCAAATTTTCTACATCATATACAATGGTTTAGTATAGAAGTTGATACAATCAGTGAAAAGGTACCTTCGCTTAGGCGAAAAGGAATTTGGAGAAAATTGTATATGAATCTTCTTCAACTTTGCATTTACTGTGAATCTTCTTGAACTACACGGTTTCTAATAATTGAGCTCATTTCAATTGATGAATATAAATAAAGATGCATAGCAGATAATGAAAACAAGTAGACAGAAGGGGTAGGTCCATCTCTACTAAATCAAGGCTGTAAACATCAACCTAATTATCACAAATCTTTGCATTTGTTTTGTAGCATATATTATTGAATAATTATATGATACATTGAAAAGTCAAGAACAATTGAGCATCATGAGATACTCGAGGAGTACCGTGAGAGAAGTTGAATTTGGTTTGACTAGTTAAGTTAATAATGTTGGGTTCATAATTATTATAAATCATGAACCTAATCCAACATATAATATACAGTCTTACATATGTCACTTTGATTTGTTTTTTAGTGCCGATGAAGTGGTTACGCATACAGATATGGATTGTGTTTATTTATTTTTTGCTTGATATATTTGATGGGTGTTTGATTGTTGAAAATGTATAGCTATTGGTATTGCAGTTAGCATTTCTCATTTACATTTGTGTTGGTCTATTCAGATGATTTCCTCTGAAGATCCACCTTATACACAACAAGCAAGCAATGTGCTTGTGGATGAGGTTGATACTACTGAGATGGGCGAAGAACCACGTGCTATGGAAGTGGAACATACTAAGAATGCTACCGCAAATCCAAAAAAACGAAAAACCACGGATAAAAGATCCCCGCATTGGAAAGGGTACATTGTTGTGGAGATTGAAGATGACATGGATCCGTCTATTAAAAGTAAGAAAGCAAAATGCATAAGGTGCGGTACTTTGATTGCAGCTGATACATACAAAAATGGCACTCTTGGTTTGAAAACCATACTATAAAATGTTTGAAAAACATGAAGAAACATCGATCAAAACTCATCGAGCCTCCAACACGGTGTTACGGATGGGCCGGATCTTTAACCGCTTGGAGATTTGATCCAATTGAGAGTAGATTGGCTCTCCGAGATGATCATAACCGATGAGCTTCTTTCAAATTTATAGAGAATGAAGGATTTAGAAGTTTGTTGCACAAATATGTCCGCAATTTGTTATTCCATGTAGAAAGACAATTAGGGAAGATTGTGTGAAGTTGTTTATTGAGAGGAGAAAGATTGAAGTCATTCTTTAGGAGAAAAGGGTCGGAAGAGTTTCTATCACCACCGATTGTTGGATCGCAATCAATAACACAAATTTTATTTGTGTTACCGCACATCGCATAGGAAAAGATTGGGTATCGCACAAAAATTATCGCTTTAGGAAGATTATCGGTCATAAGGGGATGATATTGGTGATTCGATTGTTGAGACATTGAATGAGTGGGATCTACAAAGATTATGTCTTTGCATCGCGACAATGCAAGTTCAAATGATGGAGCAATCAAATATATTAGTTCATTTCTAAAACTACGGAAGACGGATGTTCTAGGAGGAAGTACCTTCACCGCGCATCGTCACACATCATTAATTTGGTAGTTTCGGATGGCTTAGAAGAGATAGGAATGTCTGTCAGACGAGTTAGAGAAGCAGTGAAGTGGATTAAGGCCTCACCTAAGAGAATTGAGAACTTCAACAATTGTGTGACTGCCTTCAAGATTGATTGCAAGAAATGGTTAGCATTGGATGTGCCAACAAGGTGGAACTCTACATATTTGATGCTGGAGTCAGCTGAACCATATGAAGCAGCGTTTAAGCTCTATGGATCCATGAATACTGAGTTTGTTGATGAGTTGAATCAAAAGAAATATAAAGAACAACAAATAGGGCCACCTCAAGATGATGATTGGGTTAATGTTAGAAAGATGATGGAGTACTTGAAGTCATTTTACGACTTGACCTTGCTCGCCTCCCAAGACCACATATGTTACATCTCATTTGATTTTCAAAGAAATGTATACATATTTGATCTCATCTCGAGTTGGAGAAGAATGTGATGCTTTGAAATCTCCTTAATGGCAAGCAAAATGATGAAGAAGATCGGCAAGTATTGGTCGGAGGCGAAGGAGTTGAATCCTAAACTTAATAAGATTCTTTTTTGCCTTGGATCCTCGACAAAAGCTCAAGCATGTGGAAAATGTTTGAAAAAAGTGTATGGAGCTGCTAGGGGAATCGAGCTAACTACAAATGTGAAAGAGACAATGAATGAATTATTTGAGTTTTATAAGAAGCGGTGACTCCGCCTCCTCCAATTTCAAGAGCCACATCCACTACATCTCTCACGAGATTAGTGCTTCTATTGCACTCATACTGGAGGCGATCGGATCGTCGAGGTTCTATGCGTATTATAGAAGATAGTAGTGACGAAGAACCCGATGATTATGATATTTCGAGTTGACCATATATCTCGGTGAGAAGAAGCATAAGGAGCCTAAAGTAGGGATCAAATTGAAGTGGTGGACAATTTTGATATCCTGCGGTGGTGGTTGAAAACGGCATCGTTACTGCTCTATCCGAGATGGCTAGGGATATTTTGGCCATTCCATTTCAACCGTTGCTTCCGAGTCGGCATTCAAAGACGGAGGTCGATTTTGGACCCATTTAGAAGCTCATTGGCTCCTAGTATGGTTGAAGCTCGATATGTGTCAAGATTGGTTGAAATCAAGCTTATCCCACACGACAAATGAAGAAGAAACACTGAGGAAGAGCAAGAACAAGAATATACTAAGGGTAAATTTAATTTATTTGAATTATTTTGTTAGCATTAAGAAATAGTGTGAATCTTTTCTCATATATGAATTCTTATTTCTATATAGTGTTGGCATCTGTTGGATTTAGAGAATGGAGTGAGCGATAGAGAATCCCACCGGATCGCAATCACCGACTGAGAAAAAGTAGAATTTGAATGGTATGAATATGGACTTATGTTCTATTGCATTTGTAGGTTGCTATCTTGCTGATTTTTTTGATACTTAATTGTGCAGTTGATGACCTATTGAAGAAGACTTTCCAAGCTTGGCAGTAACTGACTAATTCTGTTTGTTAACTTGTTCTGTTTGAAGAATACTTAATTCTGTTTGTAGACTTGTTCAGTTGTTCCCGTGCTTATATTTTCTGGGCTCTTATGATTTTGGCGCATATCTTGTTGTTTAATTCTGGAGCCTTTCTTATAGTGTGCTAAATAGATAACCTATTAACCTTCTATTGTGTATTATGAATTCTGATGAATTTATTGATGTGCTTTGGGATGAGTTTTGCAAGAATATATTGAAAAAACAAATGCTGTGATGTTAGAAACAACATTGGCTTGCTATGATCTTTTCTTGCAATGATGAGGATTTTATTTAATATTTATATATGCTTGCTTGCTGTGATCTATTCTTGCTATAGTATACATGATTGTTGTTGCAGATACACTTTCCATGATTTCGCTGTCTGTGTGGAGGAGTGTTAGAGAGAGTGCCTATGAACTTTTTCTTTCTTTCTTTTCTTTTTTTTTCTTTTCCTTTCTTTCTTTACTTTTTTTTCTTTTTCTCAATATGAATGCAGAATGCTTGCAAACTATAATCAATAGTTGGCCACACGTTTTATGTAGAATGCGAAAAAATCGGATGCCTTCTTGGGTTTCTTTTTCAAATTGAGTTGCTTGTTATATATGTACAGCAAAAAAAATAAAAAATAAAAAAATCTAAGAAACTAAATAACGAATAACCGAACCGATCGGTTATTCGGATAACCGAATAACCGATCGGTTCGATTATCGGTCAAGATATTTTTCTATTTTCGCTTTGTTAGCAGAATTTTGATTCGGTTAATCGAAACCGAACCGATTTCCACCCCTATCGAGGAGTTTCAAGACAGCTGACCCGACCCGAGTATACAAAACCAGGACCGACATATGATTTCACAAAGCGAATATAAAATAAGCGTAATTGGAAACAGTCGCTAGGGTTAATTAGATTCTGTAATAAATCACCTGACCGAATTTCCATTCAAGAACAACAATTGCGATGAGGTCCGTCGCATCGCGTGCTGGATTAAGTCGGATCTTGGAGGGAAAATTGCGATTGTCTACTTACAGCCTTCGCTACTTCAGCGATGGCAAAGGCCGTGTCCTCAGTGAAGAAGAGCGGGCTAAGGAAACCGTTTACATTCAGGTTCTCGATTCTCTCTCTCTCCGTTGGATTGAGCTAATTTTTTGATGTGATAATTGATTTTTATTTTTTTTTCCGTTTGGATTGAAGAAAATGGAGAGGGAAAGGTTGGAGAAACTGAAGAAGAAGGCGGAGATGGAGAAAGCTGAGAAGGACAAATCAGATAAGGTGAAGTTGTTTTCTTAGCTTGATGTTTGCTTCTCGAATATGAAAAGGAAGACTAAATCTGATTTCATCTTGCAATTACTCCCCAAACCTAGGCGCCATTTGTTATTTATAAATATAGCCTGATTTGCTTGATGAGAGTATGATTGATCCTGTGTCAGGCATCATTTACACCTTGGATTTGTCTGGAAACAACATTTGACTAAACTTGTCGTTTGTTTATTTAACTTCAAATTAAGAATTTGGAAACTGTGATTGTAATTCAGTTAAGTGCTCTGCATATTAAAGTGCTTACATTTGTGTCCTGATCTTGCTTATCCAGTAGAAACTTGCCAAATTCCAGATTTCCTTTTTCAAAACATGAACCTAGTTTAGTTATGAATCAGAGAATTGTAGGCACATATCATTGATGTTGAATATGCAAAATGTAGTGGCTTCATTTGGCTTTTGTTTCATTTTACTATTAAATTTTCTAAAGGAGAATGTTATTACTTACTTATTTGTATCATAATTGAAGGCTTCCGAAGACACCAGTAAGGGCTGAAGTGGGATGTCAGTTCTCCATGACTAGCAATTCTCCTGGTTTCTTGCTTTCAAAGAAAATAACACATTTGTTTGCTTGGATCTTGTTGACGCTATGGCCCCTGTACTGAAGCTAAGTGACTAGTTGATATTGTTCATGAACTTCTGCTACAGAGACTTGTTCCAATGTGATTGTATATTTGGCTAAGTTTCTTCCAGTACACCTTCTGACTTCTTTTAATATTATGTCCCCCGAATTTTGCGAGTAAGCCATATTTTATGTTTCCTATCATAAACTATCCCATAATTTCTTTCAGCAGTTACGTCTTGTTTCTGTCAATAGTCTTATTGCACTTAAAGAAAAGAAACATGACATGGGAACTCAAACCAGATACAAAACGAGGGATCTGGACTGCAGGTAATATGCTTCAATTTTTATTTTGAAATGCACTGGTGTGGTGATGTCTATGTGAGAAACAACTGGAATCTTGACATCAAATTAGAATCTTAAATTTCTAAGGAGCTAAAAGAGCTTGTGAGCTAGGTGAATGGTCTCTTTGAAATTGTTTCTTTGTGCATTTGATGAAAAACTGGCTGTAGGGAAATCTGATTTTAACCATCTCCCAAGGATCTATCTTGGACGTTTAATTCACCATACATTGATTATATGCCTAGCATGCACCTATATAATTAATTGCAACACGTAGGTGTTTTCTCGTGTTTACCTGCGAATCTGTCGGGGTAGAACGGATCAAGACTCGTGTTTTGATCTTCTGGACGGTATCCCGTTTGCCTAAACTCCAATGCCGAGTGAGGACAATCTATGGAGAATGCTTTAGAAATTCGTCTTCTTCCTTCTCTCACAATTTTCGAAAATTCTCACACTTTTGGGAAGTATAATTATCGAAAATATTGCTCGAGCATTAACCTTGATTTTCTCTCTCACCTTATATTTATAATGCAATCCTAAATCCTATCAAGATAGAATTTATGCATATCTAATAAATATAATCTTATCTCTTAAGATAGAGAGGATCAAATCGAGTCCCAAAGGGACTCTAATAGAGATCGAAATTCACTTAAACAATAGGCTGGACGGGCCAAATTGTGGATCAAATCTGAGGAATAAAGATGGGTCTCAAATAAATTAATTATCTTATGTTCACCCGTAACATAAATTAATTCATAAACATTTATTCATGCCACTAGAGAATAAATGCTAACTTACCCTTTATTACCGGATGGTGAGTCGGCTTGCACTTAGACTTTACTAATCCCGTATTTAAGATATCAGACGTCCATTAATTATTTACGATTACTCGATCGCTTAAAATAATTAATATCTTTAATTCTTAAGTAGTACCATTCAACCTTATTATTGTCTTGAGATAACTCAACATGCGGGGTTTAGTACAATAAACCTTTTGAGCTCCTTAAGGGGCGTCATCATCCTAAACGGATACGGTGACTCGACACGGGTAACTAGCATGACATACAAGACCGCCACCACCCAAGATGCAGAGAATCTTGGGTTATCTCATGTAACCTCACCCATAGCAAGTCAAAGTGATGGTCAAGAACTCATACTCACCTAATACCTTATCGAGGTTTAGATCAACGTAAGTCTTGAGATCTAGGTTCTTCACGACGGTTAGATAGAAGAACTCATCTCATCGTGATCCATCAATACGTCGAGACGCATCAAGATAGATAAGCAACCAAGTCAAGTCACTTCTTATCTACACTGCATGCACTATACCGACAACTCGTCCTCAAGTTGTCTCACCGTGATACTATTTATATCTCATTAAGCTTGACCAATCATACGGACTTACGTGATCTTCACACACAATCGTATGATCTAACTTATATATGAGATAAGGGGACATAGATATATGCAATCAAGTAAACAATTCGGATAGAGATTGTAATAGTGGTAACAGAAACATTGTATACAAGCTCAACCAAACTGCTTTTAGTATACAAATTCAACACTGGCCACGGCCATAAGTTGCTTTCTTTATTGAAAAACGAATGGATGTTGCGGGATCCTCCTTGGTGGGGGGTGACCATACCCAAACTACACTGGCTGTTGCCCATACCACCCTCCATATGCCCCCGAATACTGGTAAGAGCCTCCACCATAAGGGGAGGCGTAGCCACCCTGAAATGGTTGTTCCCTCATGCCAAAGAAGGCGCTGGAACTCTCTGCTGGCACCCGATCAACAATTACTCGACCCCGTGGGTGGGTTTTGCAAAATAAATCTCTGTATACTCTGGGATCAACTGCGGGGGGGACATTGGCTTCGCATTTGTGCTCTTTTTTTTCGACCAGTTTATGGCTGTTGTGGTGGCTGTCTCCGCAGCCGCAATTGTTGTGTTGTTTTTGCTTTTCTGAAGCTGTGAATTTGTTGCCTCTGCCATCATTTCTTGTGTGGTGGATGTGTTTCTTATCAGCATCGTTTCTGGGCTGCTTGTCAGCTGATAAAAGTTGTACTGGTTTGCCTACCTTTGCAACGTTGTTCACCAACGTGGTGGCGTCGATTTTGCCGACGACGTACGTATACAAGATTGTCTTCTTTATCTTTTGCAACTGAGTCCACCACTTGAATTTGGCCAAAGGAAAAATGGAGAGGGCTAAATAAGAAAATTGGATATGCTTGTTCCGGCATATTCTCAAGAAAATTTTCAAAATAAGCAAATCCATACGATAGTTTTCATGCCGCATGTTCTCAAGGATTCTCAAAATTAGCAAATCAATCTGATAGTTTTCATGCAGCATACTCTCGATTCTTTTTCGCATTTGCTAATCTATTTCATTGATAGTTTTCATGAAGCATACTCTCAATTCTTTTTCGCATTTGCTACTATGTTTCATTGATTGTTCAACCTATATTATATCTCTAGGTTCTTGTAATAGTACGAGGTCTATGTAGTGTAGCAAGATAATCAAAGTCGTCATCCAATGAAGACTTAATAGGGTTTATGTTATGTTATGTTATGTTATGAAGAAAGTAGTAAATTCTAAATCCTAAATTTGGGTTTTTGAGATTATATTAGAAAGTAAATAATTAAATGAGAAAACAATTAAAAGATTTCAGGCTCTAGAATTCAGAATCAAACAATTGTTACAAAAGATTAATTCAAGGATTCGGGAAGGATTGGGTATTAGGTTATCCGTCTTGGTTAATCAACTAAGACTCGGTTCTACGAAATTTACCAAATCATGGAATTCTTTAATATTCAATTCAAATACTATACTATTGTCACGTAGATTGAATCTAGATTATCAAATTGCAAGAACTAACAGATTATTCGACTACTCAATTTCGGTAAAGTCTAGTTCAATTGATTTATAAAGACGTAACATGTTAATCTCTTGATCTCATCCGTAACATAAACAATTAAATGATGATTAATCACTCAAAAACAAACAATATAATTCAATTGGAAACATGCAAATTTTATAAATAATTAATCAACCAATTTGAATTATCAAACCCTAGATAAAATATGTAGTTCATGATCATCTCTTAAATCAAGTAAAGAAGAGAGATGGACATAATCAAATCAGAATCCAATGGAATAGAAATAATAAGTCTTACAATCTCAATGTTGATGATGAGTTTTCACAATCCCAAAGTGTTCTTAAATCAAGGTAGAGCCAAAGAAAATTGAAAAAGTAAGTTCTAGAGAGAAAAAATCGTGGGGGTTGAGAAAGAATGAAAGGATGGGTTTTTCGCATGTGGGGAGCTTTAAATAGTATCAGAAAATATCACGCCCAATTCCAATTTCAGGCTCAGCGCTTGTTGGACCGACCTCAAATTTGTCGCAAAAATGCACGCCTAGCGTCGGTTTCGTCCCGCTCGGTGCTGGGGTGCTCTCCCTGGATGTACTCAACAGAGTACGGTCATCGTCGGTTTTGGCATGGCTGGCACTGGGGTGATCTTTTTGTCCAAATACAATCTCGCGGCCATGTGCCGGTTTCAGTCCGTCCGTGCGTGCCTCAGCTTTTGTCCAAACACACTCTTCACTGCCCATCGTAGGTTTCGGCCCGTCCGGTGCTAGGGTACGTGTTCTGCCCACTTTGCGTTTAAATACGCCCAAAAACAGATAACACTTCCAAAGCTTGTGAAAACCAAACATTAACTTGATTCCATAGAAAAATATTCAAAAACTGTGAAAATAGACATCAAGTTAACAATACGACTTAAGAAAAACACAACAAAAACATGTAAAACATTGATCATCAGAAAGTAAAAGTTATTATGTGCTGAATAATATGAAACCTAATTATTATAACAACCCTGTTACAATGAAAATGTGGTGTGGTGACGCAATTTTGAATCGGGAAGATCAAAGTTATCATATGTTATGCTACCAACATATATACAAACACAAAATTTCTTAGGGGAAAATTGCAGAAATAATTTATTTTTTTACCATTCTATAAGGTATAAAATAAATACTAAAGTATTATAGTTTTCTACCACTTTTCAGTCAATACGAGCTTATAACAGTCTTACACATCATAATATTTATCGCAATTTGCAAGCAAATGAAAGTGTATAATGCCGACTAGGGATGTCGACGGTGGATTTTACCCGATCAAAATCAATAAATTAGTATTGGTTCTGGTTCGAAATCGCCCAATAAATACTAGATCCGGACCGGAACCGGACCATCAAGTTATGGATCTGGATCGGGTATTACCCATTGCTAACTGGTTACCCGCTGGTCCGCTAGTAACGCTACAACCTACATCCAAATCCCTAATTCCTGTCAGACAAGAAAGAAAAATCGTTCTACACTTAAATCCTCATTTTTTCTTGATAAACGCGCATTTTACACGCTTTATAGTTGATATTTGAAGATGAGTTTAGCTCGTTTAATGTGCGTTTACGTATCGATTCCTAGTGTTTTATCTATTTCTAGAAGATCTGCTCTTGGGTGTTCTTTTGGTGTTGTGTAGGTCCATATGTTGAAAATCGAAGCAAGGAGCGGCCTTGAGCCAAAACACACAATCTGGCGTGTTTCTAGCGACCGACTAGCGGTCGCTAGGTCGGCCGCTAGAAACACGCGAGAACCCAAAGATACCGCGACCGCGATAATATGTCCATGAGCGAAGCCAGCGTCGAAAGCCATCGGACGATTTCTCGCGACCACTTGAGTATGGCTAGCGACCGCTAGTCGGTCATGAGGTCTTGAAGCGGCCAAGAGGCGATCAGCGGGCGAGAGAGTGTGCGCGAGACTTACCTCGCGACCGCACTAGCGATCGCGAAGGGTGGTCGCGAGGCAGGCGTGGCGAAGGAAAATTAGGGTTTGGGGTGTGCTATATATGGCAACACCGCGCCCCCAAGTTCGGACCTACGATTCGAGCCTCTTTTCTCGGTTTTTTCATAAGTTTTTCGATGTTCTAGCTTTAGCTTCCATATAGTTTCATTCTAGAGTTGTTTTACGGTTGTTCTTCGTTAGTTTACGTTTTGTTTACGATCCGGACGTTTCGTCCGGACGATCTCGCAATTTTCCGTTTTATTTGAGGTTGGGATTGAGCCCAACGTGTTCATCAACGCTACATCACGGGTTTTATATATTTAATTTCCGTCTTTATGGTTAAATCGTATTTCATTCCGTTTATTATATACGGCTAGTTTTTCGTTCTAATCCTAGGGTTTGCATGATTCGATCCTATATGTTGTGATTCTGTTATCGTTATTTACCGTCCATGCATTGATTAATGATTCGATTGTGCTTATTTATATGTGTTGGTTTCGATCAATCTCGATGCATATTTAGTTGTCGGTTAATTACGTAATTGTGTTAATTGTCGATCGATATCGAATGCATGATCTGAATGAGCCTTGAGTCGTGGCGAGATAGGATATTCGTAGGAAGCATATTCTTTGTGATCCGTTTGGGTTACTTGTTTTCACTAGAGGCGTAATGATAATAGGGAAAACTAGTAATCTCTGACCGCTTTTAATAAATGTGAAATTGTCGGTTACATATGTGATCTTCCATTTTATGCGGATTAAAATTGGTTAATAGGAGCAGGATAAACATACGTTGTGGATAGGATTAATGCAGCCACAAGGGTTAGTCGTCTTTATCTGTTTTTAAACATCCGAGTGTTTATTGCTTTAATTTTCTTCTGTTTTGTTACCTTTGCTTTGGATTGAATTCGAAGCCATAAAATCTCACAAAACCATTTTGTTGCTTGGATAATGATGAATCCTTATTGAGTTAGCTTACGTTTTTAGCATTACAATCCACATGGATACGATATTGCTTACCCTATATTTACACCTTTTAGTGTTAGAAAATTAAGCGATCAAATTTTGGCGCCGTTGTTGGGATTGTTAAGATCATATAGGAATAACTTGACAATTTGGAATTATTAATTGAAGTTGTACTTTTATTTTTATTTTTTTATTCCTTGCCATCGATTTCCTTCTTTTCTCCGGTGGTTTATGTTCACAAGGTCCGAGGACCTCTGAACTACACTTTGATCCGGAAATCGAAAATTCACAAAGGAGAAGGAGAAGGGCAAGAAGAAGGAAGCAATGGCAAATCGAGAATAGCAGGCGTTCTCCCGAGTAGGCTGCGCTGCATAGCGGTTCACGCAATCTGGCGCCGATTGGCGACTATGGGACTCGTTGTCCACTGCTCGGAGGCGGCAAAACCGCTGAATTACATGTACGGACCTCCTACCGAGCAATTTCAAGGAGGCGGATGGGGCCGAAGTAAATGCTAACAATTTTGGTGGCCGCCCTACTGTCGGCATGGTTCGAGGGGAGCAGTTCGGAGGAGGAGTCACAGAGGATCCGAATGCCCGTCTCGAGACCTATCTCGACATTTGTGACACCATCAAGCAGAATGAGGTGCCACAGACACAATCCGGATCGTATGATCGGATTTTCTCTGCGAAATCAAGCGAAGGGCGGTTGAAGACCTTAGATCGTCACGGGCATCAACAGTTGGCATTACGTGTGAGAAATTCCTTTGAAGTACTTTCCTCCGGCTAAGGCACGAAAGATCATAGCCGAGATTTCCCACCTCCCAGCTTAGGAGATGAATCTTTATTCGAGTCGTGGGAAGATTCGGGGCTATTGAGAAGGTGCCCACGATGGATTTTCGAGGGCGGCAGACACCCGGTTTCTGATGGTGACACCTCACACGAGGAGTATTGTTGACGATCAGCGGGGTTGCCTTTTGAGCAGGGCGTGTAGGCGAGGCCACCGCATCATAGAAGAGATGGCGGCAGCGGTTATCGATGGCCGATGGAGAGGACACCGGTGGTGAAAACTGCTACGATTGAAGGTGACTCAAAGTACGACAATATTATGGGCGATTCACCTTGTTAAAAGCGATTGGAGAAAGAAAGAAAGGAAAAGGCGTGGCTCGGATAAATCTTTGCAGAGTCGAGAGATGATCGAGTGAGGGGCGTGAATTACATAAATCGGAGGAATAACCGTCACGGGGAATCCGCGACAATCCAACAATGAAGTCACCCAAATTTCTCGTCCAACCCCAACAATTTTCAACACCTCCACGGGTTTCTCGATTCGAGCGGAGTGATTCAAGAGAAGAAGCCGAGTCTAGAGGATATGATCACAGATTGGTTGTAAGCAACCAACAATTGTAACGAATCGAGTCGTTTATAAGCAACACCGCGGAAGATCAATCATTTGGAGTCCTTTGTGACGGCTATGGGAAAGCACATGAAGATGATGGAGAATCAAATAAGTCGAGATAGCCGCACAAATGAATGGGCGGCCAAGTCGGGCCAATTTCCAGTAATGTCTGAGGTAAACCACAAAATCACCGTAATGCCATTCAATTGAGGTGGGCGAGCTTATCAAAGTCACGAGGAGACGAGCGGGCAAGCGGGCAAAGAGAGAATCTCGCGACCGAGCTCGCGATCGCGAGAATCTGGCGTGAGTTCGCGGCGGCTCGTGGGCGCAACAAGTCAAAAGCGCCCGCGACATGTCGGTCAGGGACTGTGGCGACCTAGCGGTCGCGAGTAATTCTACGCGCCATGAAAATCATCAGAAGCTTGAGCGCGCACCTGGCGCCGAGAGCGCCAGCGTCCGCGAAGACGAAGGAAGACGTGACATGTGCTAGCGACCGCACGCGCGGTCGTGAGGCTGATCATGAGGGCAAGCTATGAAGAAATTTCCACGTCGTGCCTCCAATTCCGTTTCCAAGCCGTTTAGCTGCCCAATCTGACGAAGTTGACCGGGTTCATGGAGATGTTCAAAAGGTGTACATCAATATTCCTTTACTTGATGCACTTGAGATATGCGGGTTACGTTAAGTTTACGAAGGATGCCGTTGCAAATAAAAGAAGCTTGGGAAATTCGAGGCGATAAATCATCTCGAGAGTGCGATCTTTGTCTTTGCAAAAAGTTGCCGCTCAGCGAAAGATCGAGCGGCTTCACCATAGCATGTGTCATCGGAGGGCGGACATTCTCGAGGTTACGTGTGATTTGGGGCAAGCATCAATCGATGCCGTTGTCCATTTTAACCGATTGGAGATTGGGGAGATCAAACCGACCACCATAGCTCTTGGATGGCGAGACACATCGGTGACTTATCCGAAAGGTATAGTGGAGGGCGTGCTCGTGAAAGTTCGAATTTCATCTTCCCAAGGTGATTTCGTTGTTCTCGACATGCGGAGGATGAGAATACACTCTTATTCTCGGCGACCATTCCTAGCTACCGGCGAGCATTTGATAGGCGTGCAAGATGGAGATCTCACCTTCCGAGTCAACGGCGAGGAGATGAAAATCTCTATATATGATGCTATGAAAGCGACTGACGAGAAGACCATGGAAGATTGTCGAGTTATAGGCGGTGTCGCCCACTCACTTTCAATCGGTGATCCGGTGGAGTTTTGTATGCGAACTCGATTTTCTCACCCGAGACCTTGATGAGGCGTGTGGCGAGATTTTAGAGTATCTTGAGTTCATCGATGAAGTCGAGGCCTCACAGGAGTCGGTGCCTTATTTAGATGTGAGGAAGCCGATTGGAGGAGAGGGCCGTGGTGAAGAAGGAAGAGACTATCTTAGAAGATGGAGTTGAAAGAGTTCGGACCACTGCAGTATGCCTTCTTGGCGACAATGAGGCGTGCTCGGTGATAATATCTTGACTTTGGTGATGAGGAGACATAAAGCGATGGTCGTGTTGAGCGATGCAAGTCTGCGATTAGGTGGACGATTTACGATATCGAGGGTTGACCACCGATTTGCATGCACGGATCTGTTGGAGAATGAATACAAGCGAAGGTGCAACCTCAGCGCCGATTGAATCTGCAATGCAAGAGGTCGTCGAGAAAAAGTGTTGAAGCTCTTAGCAGCGGCATGATCTATGCCGTATCCGGCGGCGAGTGGGTTAGCCTACTCGAGTGGTATCGAAAGGGGTATCACGGTGATCGAGAGGCGAGGCGACGAGCTTGTGGCAACAAGACTGTAACGGGATGGCGGTTTGCATCGACTATCGTGCTCGAACATAGCCACGAGGAAAGACCATTTTCCCGCGCCTTTATTGATCGGATGTTGGACGAGACTAGCGGGGTATGAGTTCTCTTGTTTTCTCGATGGATATTCGGGTACAATCAGTTGCCATCGCCCAGAAGATCGGCAAGACGCGGCGTTCACTTGTCCGTATGGGTTTTCGCTTATAGCGAATGCCGTTTGGATTGTGCAATGCTCGACCCACGTTCGAGGTGCATGATGTCCATCTTCCATGGGTTGATCGAGAATATTATGGAAGTCTTTATGGACGACTTTTCCGTGTTTGGCTCTTCGTTCGACCATTGTCTCCATAACTTGTCACAAGTCTTTGCAAAGATGTGAGGAGGCGAATCTTGTTCTCAATTGGGAGAAGTGCCATTTCATGGTGAAGGAAGGTATCGTGCTTGGTCACAAAGTCTCGGCGAGGGTTTGGAAGTGGATCGAGCAAAGATAGTCGCTATCGAAAACGCCTCCGCCTACCAATGTCGAATCGGTGAGGAGTTTTCTCGGTCGTGCGGGTTTTATAGGCGGTTCATCAAGTTTCTCGTGATCACGAAACCATTGTGTGGATTGCTCGAGAAAGATATGAGTTCGTGTTCACCAGGTGTTTGGGCGTTCGAGAAATTGAAGTTAGCCACGATCTAGACTCAGGTTTGGTCTCACTGATTGGAGTCAACCGTTCGGTGATGTGTGATGCGGTGATTGGGCGATCGGTCTTTGTTTTGGGGCGAAAGCGAGACAAGCTTTTCCGAGTCATCTATTATGCAAGTAAGACTCTCGACTACGCTCAAATGAATTACACCACCACGGAGAAGGAATTACTTGCGTGGTCTATGCTTTCGATAAGTTTAGACCTTATTTGGTGGGCACCCACGATCGTACCTGTGACCATGCCGCCATTCGTCATACATTCGCGAAAGATTGAAGCGAGATTGGTGAGATGGATCCTCCTTCTTCAAGAGTTCGACATGGAGATCAAAGATAGAAAGGGTTGTGAGAATGTGGTTGCCGACCACTTGTCGCGATTGGAGAAGCGATCGAAGGAGAGGATAGGAAGATTGGCATAAAGAGAACTTCCAGCACGAGCACATCTTGGCGTCATCGATCACACACCATGATGCGCTGATTTTGTCAATTACTTGGTGATTGGGTTTTACCTCCATCGTGCAAAGGTCGTTTGAAAAGTTTCTCCACGATGTTAAGTTCTATTATTGGGACGATCCTCGTCTCTACGCCGATGTGCCGATGGTTTGATCGTCGCTGCGTTCCCAAGGAGAATGGGAGAACATAATCCACGAGTGCCATAGTTAGTTGTTGGAGGTCATTTTGCAACAGTGACAAAGACAGTGACAAAGATTTGCCACGATGGTTTCTTTTGGCCTTGATCTTCAAAGATTGCCAATCTTTTATCAAGAGTTGTGATCGTTGTCGAAGAGTGGGGAATGTCACTAAGAAAGGCGAGATGCCACGAAAAACCATCATGGAGGTGGAACTATTTGGCGTATGGGATCGACTTCATGGGTCCGTTCCCAATGTCTTGTGGTTACACGTACATTACGCTTCTTTGTGGAGTCGTTTCCCGTTGGGTAGAGGCAATTCCGATTGTCGCGAGCGACTCAAGGTAGTGATCAAGTTCCTTCACAAGAACATTACGACTCGATTTGGGTCAGGGGCGTTGATCGGTGATGGGGATCGCACTTCAATAATAAGTGGCTGCAGCGGCGTTCTGGCCAAATATGGTGTGAAGCATCGAGTCACCTCCGCACCATCCACAAGCAAGCGGGCAAGTGAGCTCGCCACCCGAGATCAGCGATTCTAAGAAATCGGTTGTTCGGTAAGATTGGGCCAGCGGTTGGATGATGCTCTTTGGGCTTCTGGGAATGCGTCAAAGCTCCCGTCGGGCTATCTCCATATCAAATGGTATTTGGTAAATCACGCCATTTACCGGTCGAATTGGAGCACAAAGCATATTGGGCGACGAGGAGAATCAACACGGATTTCAGGAGGCGGTATGATGAGAAGTGACCAGCTGTTGGAGCTCGACGGTGGAGGAATGAAGCTTTCGAGAATTCTCGGATATCTGAGGAAAGAGCTCGAAATTTCACGACCTCCACATTCGTGCCAAAGTTTTCGCGGGTAATGAAGTCTACTTTACAATGCTCGACTCGGCTCTATTCAGGAAAGCTCAAGTCGAGATGGTCGGGGCCGTACACTCGTTTACCGTCGTTTGCGATGGGAGTTCTGAGCTCCAGACTCGAGGGCAACATTTTTAAAGTGAGCGGCGATCTGCCAAATCATACTTCAAGTCACACTTGACCAGAAGTCGGGTGACCAAGCTCAGCGAACCATGATACGAGTGCCGTCGAGCTAGCGGCGATAATTCTAACACTGGTTGGGAGGTAACCCAACAGTTTACACTTTTTGTTTTGTTGTTTTCGTTTTGTTTTGGTTGTGTTTCTTTGTTTATGTCGTGTTTCGTTGTTTTGTTAGATCCCAAAGTTTAATAGCTTTCTTTTAAAAATAAAATAAAATAAGTGTCGGCGACCACCCTAGCGACCGCGAGTCGCGCAGTGTCGAGAATTGGGCGACGTTGTTTTACGGCGGCGAGCTCGCGGCCAAGCTTCGCGATCGCGAGCTCGACCGCGAGATCCGTCGCGACCAGCCCTCGACCCGCGCCCGCCCGTGACCAGCGTTTACCTTATTTCTCCCAAAATTGTAACCCACACACACACACACGTTTTCTCGAAAAGAGCGACAAACCCTTCCCTCTCAAGCACACAAGCACCTCTCTTCCCAATTTTCTTGCATTTCTCCATCAAATCCACCCAAGGTATGCTATATTTGTTTAATTCTTCATGGGTTTACTTTTATTGAGCATGATTAGGAAGGATTTGTTCCATTTATCCTCTTGAGGTGGGTTTAATTAACTTTGAGAGACTAGGGCTTATTTTGCTAGATTTGTGTGGTGTTTGAGCATGATTTGCCCAATGATAGGTTTATTCACGTTTATACACGTATATTGTTTGTTTAAATGTGCCTACATTGTTGATTTGGGTTAATAATTTGTGAAAATAGCCTTGAAACCGTTCTTTGCTGCATGCATACAAGGCCATGTGACGGCTGGCCTTCTTGTCTGGCCTTCAGCCTTGTGTATTCATCGTCGTAGCCTGCCGTCGGCGACGGCGGTTTCATGACCTCCCTAGCGACCGTTAGGTCTCGAAGGGTGATCGCTAGTTTTCGCCAAACGTCGACTTTGAAATTTTTGGGGTGTGTGTGTTTTCCCATTGTGTGTTATCTTGCGAGATCATATGACAATATGGAAATAATTTGATTAAGTTGAAGTTTGGGGATCTATATTGAGCATTTTGGGTTGGCGTTGTTTTGATTGTTTCATTCATACACGGCTAACTTTGAAATTCTTTTAGGTACAAATATGCGCGTACTCACGGTCACATGGCGAAAGGGCAAGAGCATTGTCTCCACTTCCCACGACGAGATACAAGATGATTTCCACGATGAGCATCATGATGAGCCTCACGACGAGCCACGCATGGCACCACGGATGAATTCGATCCGAAAATTTTGGGGTCGGGGCGCAGTGACTCGTCGAGAGCGTTGATAGATTGGTGAGACTACGGCATGGCATTCACGTTTCATGTGCCTCAATCGTGTCGAGATGGACATTACCAATGATGTGGCGTGGTTGGCCGAGAGGTCGGGCTGTACTCGGTTATCACGACCCATTATCTTACATACGGGATCGACGACACGAATTCTTGTCGACTCTCCATGTTCACAAGACAAAGCGGCATGCCGGACTACATCATGTTCGGCTCGACAATGAGCCCGTCGACTCTCCATGGACGAACTTAATGGCATAATCAATGGATATCAGGAGGAAATTACATAGGGGCGTCGGTACGATCCGAGCATATGGCGAAAGTTCATGGGCGCGAGACTCGAGCACACTCCATATTATGATGCCTCGAGATCAAAGGCTAGCTCGACACGGAATCCGGCGGTCCGTTACTTCCACCGGCCTCACATTCACCTTGCATGGCCGTTCGAGCGCCAAGACCTTTGTCCTCTCACAAGATATGAGCATTACGATTGGAGTCGTGTTCAACGGTAAGATGCATGCTTGCATGTTCTTAGCTCGACACTTCCATATCACGATCCACGGTTTGGGTAATTGAAGATATGTATAGGGGATTTGTTACCCCATTCTTGATTTCTTTGGGATTACGATTAGAGAGTCCGATCTCTCACGACATCTTCTGGACAAGGCGTGCTATCGTCGAGCGTTCTGAAGAGCACACCTCGCGTTACTTGTGGCTGTTATATGATCAAACGGCCAATCAATCTTCCGCGCGCCTAATCCGAGCTCGCGATGTCGGTAGATACTTTACTCCGGATGCCAACGGAATATGAGCTCCTGCACGTTATGCGTGGACGCGGCGTGAGCAGCGCAAGGCGAGGCCGAGGCGAGCAACCGCATGAAGAGCAAGCCGAGCAAGCCGAGCAGTGGCTCACGAGGGCGGCGGCATATTGCACCCGCCACCGTTCGGCGACCTCGGGATTTATGATCGATTAGATCACGTAGATGGTCGTCTCAACCATATTGGCGGAACTTGACGCCGATTATGGAGCGATGTAAGCCATCTACACCTGACAACAAGCACATCTCGAGCAACAACGAAGATGATGGAGATGATGCGACAATGGAATCGATGGCGTGGATTTTATCCGCCACCGAGTAGTGTGACTTTCAAGGTAAGTTTTCTCCCAACTACTCTTTTCGCAAACCTTATTGTTTCCACATGTTCACAATAAGTTTGGGGGAGTAAACGAGTTTAGTTGGTTGAGAATCACGGTTATGTTTTCTACGCTTTATAGGTTTAGTTGTTATGCTTTGGGATCTTTTGTCGTGTTTTGTTTTGTTTTTCGTTTTTGTGTCAGTCGATCAACGAGTTAAGTGAAGTATGTTAATCCATGTGGCCAATGACGATAGAAATTTTTGGTGAAATTTAATGATAGTGCGCATGATATGTTAGAAAATAGCGTATGAATGACGTGAGATGGCTTAGAACATTTATTTTCACCTTTTGCTTATCTGTGAGACTTGAGCTTCCTTTGTATACATATCTTGATCTGATTTTACATTAATTGTGTGATATCGTGCATGTGATTGTCTTCTAGAACTTGCCGTGTTTACGTGTCGAGATTGCGATATGTGTTTCAATTTGGAAAGGATAAAGGCCATCGTTGTTAACCACTTATCACCCAAACACTAACCCGATGATATATACCATTTGTCGCCTTCTTTGAGCCTTTATTAGACTTTTTCTTTCGATTAACCGGATGATAGGAGGTGAGGATGGATATGGGAATCAAAAGGGGTGAAATTTTGATGTAGTGATGATGAGAAAAGTTTCGTTTAGAAAAACACATCTGTGGTGAAGAATAGTACCTTTGTTGTATAAGATAAACCCTATAAGCTCTAGAAAAGAAAAGAAAAAGAAAAATGTTAAGTTCACTATGAGTGTTGAGCATAAAGGGTCTTTAATCAAAGTATAGGTACATACAGGCACTAAAGCGTTGATTTAGCACGTTGGAAAAGAAGAGAAAATGGGCGAAGTCCATATGTGTCGAATAGTATAAATGGGGTGCTTGGAATATTCTTGAGTCACTTAGCCATATTTTATCCTACCTTAACCAATGTGCCTACATTACAACCTATGAAAGACCTCTTTGATCTAATTTGAACCTGATAGCGTGGTGGAGATATTAGAAAGCGGCAAGCCTATGGTAAGATGTTGCATTGCATTGATCGTTGAGTGTATACCGTCCTACATTTCTTTATGAGTTGAGTGTATCCTATATTTTACACACATGCCGTTGTGAGGTTAAATTAAATAAGTTTTGCCGTCGATTGTTGTTTGTGTTGAGTTGGCTAACGTCGTCATGTGCACTAATGTTTTGGCGTTGATATGTTTCGAGGCTAGAATGGTTATCATCTTTGCTACGCTCGTTGATCTTTTCGTTGTGTCTTCTGTTTTGGTTTTGTTTGAGGACAAACAATGATTTAAGTTTGGGGGTTTGATAAGCGCGCATTTACGTTTATAGTTGATATTTGAAGATGAGTTTAGCTTTCGTTTAATGTGCGTTTACGTATCGATTCTAATGTTTTATCTATTTCTAGAAGATCTTGCTCTTGGGTGTTCTTTTGGTGTTGTGTAGGTCCATATGTTGAAAATCGAAGCAAGGAACGACGACGAGCCAAAACACAATCTGGCGTGTTTAGCGACCGACTAGCGGTCGCTAGGTCGGCCGCTAGGAAACACGCGAGAACCCAGCATACCGCGATCGCGATAATATGCCCGCGACGAAGCCCAACGTCGAGAAAGCCATTGGGCGATTTCGCGACCACTTGAGTATAGCTAGCGACCGCTAGTCGGTCGCGAGTCTTGAAGCGCAAGAGGCGACCATGGACGAGAGGAGTCTGTGAGACTTACCTCGCGACCGCACCTAGCGATCGCGAAGGGTGGTCGCGAGGCAGTGCGAAGGAAAATTAGGGTTTGGGGTGTGCTATATATGGCAACACCCTCGCGCCCCAGTTGAGACCTACGATTCGAGCCTCTTTTCTCGGTTTTTTCATAAGTTTTTCGTGTTTTAGCTTTAGCTTCCATATAGTTTCATTCTAGAGTTGTTTCTGGTTGTTCTTCGTTAGTTTACGTTTTGTTTACGATCCGGAGCGTTTCGTCGGATGATCTCGCAATTTTCCGTTTTATTGAGGTTGGGATTCAAGCCCAGCGTGTTCATCAACGCTTCATCACGGGTTTTATATATTTAATTTCCGTCTTTATGGTTAAATCGTATTTCATTCCGTTTATTATATCGGCTAGTTTTCGTTCTAATCCTAGGGTTTGCATGATTCGATCTTATATGTTGTGATTCTGTTATCGTTATTTACCGTCCATGCATTGATTCATGATTCGATTGTGCTTATTTATATGTGTTGGTTTCGATCAATCTCGATGCATATTTAGTTGTCGGTTAATTACGTAATTGTGTTAATTGTCGATCGATATCGAATGCATGATCGAATGAGCCTTGAGTCGTGGCGAGATAGGATATTCGTAGGAAGCATATTCTTTGTGATCCGTTTGGAGTTACTTGTTTTCACCTAGAGGCGTATGATAATAGGAAAACTAGTAATCTCTGACCGCTTTTAATAATATGAAATTGTCGGTTATATATGTGATCTTCCATTTTATGCGGATTAAAATTGGTTAATAGGAGCAGGATAAACATACGTTGTGGATAGGATTAATGCAGCCCTAGGGTTAGTCGTCTTTATCTGTTTTTAAACATCCAGTGTTTATTGCTTTAATTTACTTCTGTTTTGTTACCTTTGCTTTGGATTGAATTCAAGCCCCAAAAATCTCACAAAACCATTTTGTTGCTTGGATAATGATGAATCCTTGTTGAGTTAGCCACGTATTTTAGCATTACAATCCTCATGGATACGATACTTACACCTATATTTACACCTTTTCGTGTTAGAAAATTAGCGATCACTTCTCTCAAACCTCTACTTTCTTTCTCACAAATCCGGTGACCACGTCACCTCCAACGGTTCATCGTTCGTTGTCGCCCTCCTCAAGCCCTCTCGAGTCACAACCAGCAAGTGAGTTTCAATTTTTGTGGGTGTTGTTGATTACACCAAAATCCTCATCTCTTTCCTCCTAGTGCAACATCACAACTCACCACCTACAAAGCGTGCAAAAGTTGACGAGTAAGTCCTTGTCGCCTCTTAGATTGTAGCAAGAGTAGGGGATAGAGAGAGCTCACAGGAAGAAGTGAGATTTTAAGTTTATATGTTACTGCAATGTTTACTTGATATCAATCTTCAAGATTTTGAGTGTGAAACTGTTGGGTGACTCGAACATGCTCATTGCGAATTCTTGATAGAAAAATAAAGCCACCTTTCTGCTCCCAGCTAAATTTTAGTTGAAGCAATGTACAAATGTTGGAACCAGTGAATAATGTGGTTTATATGAATGTGTATCCCTTTTTACTTTTTCTTTTTTTATCTTTGGGTGGTGGAAGGGTGGGAGTGAGAGGTGACAGAGGACCTGCAGCTACTGTTGAATATGTGCATTCTATTACTATTTTGAATTATCTACCTACGTCTGGTTCTGCGTATTAGAAAATGGATGTGAGCGTATTTAAAAAATAAATTAAAAATGATCGGGTCGGACCCGGAACCGAACCAAACGGGTCGGGTCTTGATCGGTCCAGTCAGCGGTCCGCACCTAATCGTAACCGAACAGTTGCTTTAAAATTTAATGGGCTTTGAACGGTTCCAGATCGATCCGGGTAAAGCCCACCCATTGACATCCCTAATGCCGACAGTGGAATTCAATATATGATGGTAAAATATATTGTGGGTATCAATTAGGGATTTCAACGGGTGGGCTTTACCCGGACCAAAATCAATAAATAAATAATGGTTCTGGTTCTGGAACCGACCGATTAGACATTGGATCCGAATCTAGGGGTGGAAATCGGTTCTGTTTCGGTTAACCGAAACCACAAACTGCATATATATGCTTATCGATAACCGAACCGATCGGTTATTCGGTTATCCGAATAAATGATCGGTTCGGTTATCGGTTGTTTGGTTAAACCGATTTTTTTTAGCTACAACTAGAGAAATATATACATCTTGTCATCTTTCACTTTCCAGAGGTATTTGGCAATAAGTATCAGAACATATCAATAAGTAGTTCAAATAACTCCAATTAGAAAAGAATTTTTTTTGTTAAACTTCTACTAAGGAAGTTCTGCACTTCAGGTTAGAATCAGATAAGAGAAGATTAAATAAATGAAATGATGACTTGTTCCTTTTCTTAAATAGCAAGAATTTAGATATAAAACTTGAAAGCAACGACTTACCTTGGCCCCATCTCTGCAGGTGGTGCACGACGGCACAGTGGTTTGGGAGTTGGGTAGGCGACGCACGCTACTGCCTGTGTGCAGAGTGCAGAATGTTAGTGGGAGCAGTGGGTGGCGGTGTGGAGGTGAGCGTGAACGTGGCGGCGGTCGAAGGCGGAAGGCTAGAAGGCGGCGGCGGCGCACTTGTGAATCAATCTAGGGTTCCTTTCGGCTTTTCCCAATTCCCAGTCTCCCTTTCTCCAAAACTCAAAAGAAAACAGCACACCCACCCGAGCCAAGCCACAGAGCCCTCTGAGTCTCTCTCTTTTAGTTTTAGTCTTTCTAAATAATTATAAAACTTATATATATATTATATAATTATTTCGGTTATCGGTATATCCATTCGATTATCAGGTATACCGATAACCGAAATTTTTAAATTTTCATGATCGAATACCGAACCGATTTTATCAAACTCGGTTATTTGGATAACCGAACTCCATAAATTCGGTTTGGTTTGGATACTAACCGATTTTTCAATTCCAAATTTTCACCCCTATCCGGATCTGACCCGGGCCATCAACTATGAATCTTAAGCGATGCGAATCTCGGTGGTGCGGAACCGCACTGCACTGAACCGACAAGAACCAGAATTAGAATCGAAACTGTTGCTTTATAATTCAATGGGTTATGAGTTATTTCGAATCGATATGGATAAAACTAGCTCATTGACGAACCTATTTAAACTTAGGCTTGTCAATAGACGAGTTTTACTCGGACCAGAACCAATAAATAAGTATTGGTTCTGGTTCTGGAACCAGAATCAGATACGAATTGGACCGGACCATCAAACTATGGATCTAAAGGGCTCATGTCTAAAGCGGGTTTGAAACCAGAACCAGAACCAGAACCGTTGCTTTAAAATTTAATGGGTTTTAAACGGTTCTAGATCGGTTCGGGTAAAATCCATCCATTGACATCCCTAGTATCAACTATCAAGAAATCAAATTACCCAATTTTGAGTCGAAAATGGGCAAACATTTATACCAGGCATTTTCAGAATCTTTTTCTTGAGAACGTTAGGGCATCTTTCGCAGCAACTGATGTTGATGTATAAAACCTTGGTCTGCATCACTCATTTCGAAGAGAAAAGTTGATAAACTGCGAGGAAATTGAGCAATCTTTTATAAGTAAACAAATTACGCGGTAACGGAGGTGGTTTTCCGTTGGTAAAGATCAATGAGATGTGAGAGATGTCTCAAAAAGGAAGGTTCATTTGTTTGCTTCTTCATTTCACTAAATTTTATAACTCTCCTTATATTCCTCACACTATTTACGGTTCAAAATTCACACAATATCTGTGTATATAAGGAAACTCTCATATTACTTGCCAACAAAATTGTTGTTCATATTGCTGTATCCATGTTAATTATGCTGCTAATAGATGCCATACATATATATAGGGTGGTTCCGTAGGAATATAAATATTGGTAAAAAATAATAAAGTTGCATTAAATGTGTGTATATATATATATATATATATTTAATATTCATATAAAAATCTTATTTAAAGTGAGAGCATGAGAACCATTTTTAGTCATCAAAATAAAAACTTTATTTACGATTGTCAAAATCTTATTTAAAGTGAGAGCATGAGAACCATTATTAGCCATCCAAATAAAAACCTTATTTATAATTGTAAAAAATTTATTTAAAGTGAGAGCATGAGAACCATTTTTAGCCATCCAAATAAAAACCTTATTTACAATTGTAAAAATCTTATTTAAAGTGAGAGCATGAGAACTAAAGTGTAAATATTCAAATTATATATATATATATATAAGAATCATTTCTAACGTGAAAATTTAGAACCATAAAAATTTGTTATGAATAAAATGAATATTCTATAAAAGTTAATGCATTCAATTAGAAAATTACTGAATCCAAAAACATAAAATTTTCACCTAGGTTTGAATCCAATGAGGGACGAAAATTTTATTTTTAACTTTTTCACTAGATTCATTTTTTTGGTTCTCACGTTAACCTTTCTATATATATATATATATATATATATGGGTTGGATCCAGTGAGAACTCATCTTTTTTGAGAACTTGAGAACCATGCATAAGACGTTGAAGATAATGCACAAAACAGTATAAAATTGTGCATAACGAAAACTTTCTAAAATTGTTGCACAACAAGATAATTTTAGAAAGTTTTCGTTATGCACAACTTTATTCCGTTTTATGCATCATTTTCAACGTCTTATGCATGGTTCGCAAAAAAGATGTGATTCTCATTTGATCCACTCCCTATATATATCTATATATATATATATATATATATATATATATAGAGAGAGAGAGAAAGAGTGTGAGTTAGGCTCAAATGAGAACCAATTTTATCCTAAAAACTAAGAACTAATCCAAAGCATTGATTTTTGTAGATTGCGGTTCATATTTTACTTATGTATTAATTATTCATTTTTGATTTAATTGATTAGTAAGGTCAACAAAGTAATTTAATCCATCATAGTAACTGATATGTCCATAAATTAACGTAACTCATTATTTATAATTATTGAAGTGTTTTACTTTCTATCTACATATTAGGTACAACAAATTCACAACATTTTTTATTGTTTTTTGGTTATATACATATCTTCATTTTATCAATCTCTATTTTGCTGCATAGTTTGTAGAAGATTGTTACTAGTGGATTTCCCATAAAATGGTAAGTTTTTTTTGTTTCGTTGCATAGTCTGAAGTAGGGATGTCAACGGGCGGGCTTTATCCGGACCAAAACTAATAAATTGGTATTGGTTCTGATTCTGGAACCGACCCAATAAATACTAGATTCGGATCGGATCCGGACCATTAAATTATGGATCCGGATCGGGTATTATCCATTGCTAACCGGGTACCCACTGGGCCGCACCCAGATCCCTTATTCCGCCTGAACCGTAGCTTGTGAGTGAGTTCCCTTCTCGTGGGTTTTTTTCTCCATCTTTCTTTCGTATTATCCTTTTCTTTTCCATTTTTTCTCTATCCACACTGTTATCGCACACCTCAGCTTCAATGGCAACTGAAGAGCTCAGCAGACATTCCTCTCTCTCCCCCATACCTACAACCTGTTGTGCTTTTTTTCGGCTTATTTTTGCTGTTATATGCATTATTTGTGCTTAAAGCATATGATTTTCTGTTGTGTGTTTGAGAAAAATAAGTGCTGCACATTTGCTTGGGGATCTGTGTAAAGTTAAAGTCTCATTTTGTGGGTAGGGCTGTTAAACGGTTCGGTTTCGATTAATCGAACCGAATTTCTCCGAAAAATTGGAACCGAAACCGAACCGTTTTAAATTTTCGGTTAATCGAAAATCGATCGGTTCCGACGATTCGGTTAACCCAAAACCTAATTAAAATTAAATAATAATTAAAAAACTGAAACTTATTATAAATAAATAAAATATTTAACGAATAATTAAAATAATTAATAAAATAATAATTAAAAATTAATTTTCATAATTTTTAATTAATTAATTAATAATAAAAATCAAAACGATTTTTGGTTCCAACTGTTCGGTTATCGGTTAACCAATAACCAAATTTTTTCAACTCGAATCAAAACCAACCGATAACCGAATTTGTCGGTTTTCGGTTAACCGAATTTGTCGGTTTCGGTTCGGTTCCGATTCTAACCGAAAACCGAAAACCGTTTAGACACCCCTATTTGTGGGTGTTGTAAAAATAAAAATAAAAATATGTTTAGGCTTGTTTTAATATGTTTGAATAGAACTAAGCACAATAGTTAAATGTCTATTGCAATGTAGAATGCAAGTTTTCTGTATGATTCAATGTATTTGTTCTTTCTATGACTTGGTCACATTGAAGAGAAATCGTGTTGCTTTATTGCTAATCAATAGTTGGTTGAAATTTATATTTCATGTATATCAGCAGTCGTTTTTGTTTTACCTTGGGAAATTTCTCTTTTAATAGTATCAATCATACTAACATCAAGTTGTATTTTATATTACGTTTGGTATATATATTATTTTAGTTCATTATTGTATTTACAGTATGAAATGATGTTATGATGAAATGATGGTTTTAGTAAATTAATTAATATTTCGCAATTACACTCAAATGTAAAATGCTCTTACAAAAAAAGTGGATATGTAATGTTCAAATTAAAATTTGTGTTTAAAAAAAAAGCTGGCCGGGTCGGACCGGAATCGGACAAAACGGGTCAGGTCTTGATCGGTCTGGGTCCAAGCGGTTCTGAAACCGGAACCGAAACCTTAGTTTTAAAATTTAATGGGCTTTGAACGATTTCGGATCGGTGCAGGTAAAGACCGTCCGTTGACATTCCTAGTCTGAAGAATATACATCCCAAATGTAATTCATATGCATATATAGTATGTTCACTAGTAATATAACTCGATTCAATTCAACATTTCAATGATTCATCCTTGTGCAATGCACACTGGTATCATTGGTACAAAATTCAAGATTTCAATGATTCATCCATTTTATTTGGGATTATAATAACATGTGTTATAGGTCACGAGTAGGGATGTAAATGGGTGAGTTTTACCCGGATCGATTCAGAACCGCTCATAACCCATTAAATTTTAAAGCAGCGGTTCTGGTTCTGGTTCAGGTTCCAAACCCACTTTAGATCCGGACCGTTTAGATCCATAGTTTGATGGTTCGGTCCGATCCGGATCCGGTTCCAGTTCTAGAACCAGAACCAATACTTATTTATTGGTTCTGGTCCGAGTAAAACTCGTCTATTGACAAACCTAAGTTTAAATAGGTTTGTTAATGAACTGGTTTTATCCATATCGATCCGAAATCACTCATAACCCATTAAATTATAAAACAACGATTTCGATTTTAGTTCTGGTCCGGTTCTGGTTCCAGACCCGCTCATATCCGAACTGTTTAAGACCCATAGTTGATGGTCCGGACCTGATCCGAATCCAGTATCTAATGGGTCGATTTCAGAACCAGAACCATTACTTATTTCTTGGTTCTGATCCGTAAAGCACACCCATTGATATCTCTAGTCACGTGTACTAAAATTATTCAAAAATTGTAGTTCAACTAATATTATTGATATTCTATATGGTAACTGAAAATATGGTTGACAATTTTTTATACGACACGAGAAACGATACGAATACGCACGAAATTAACGGGTTAGTGTTCAGCCTTATCGTGTCGACACGATAATGACATGATAATTTCGTGTCGCGTTCGTATCGAATCCGTGTGGTGTTCGCGTAACACGATAATTTTTGTGTTGCGTTCGTGTTCGTGTCGGATCGTATCGTTTTCGTATAATTCGATAATATTTATAAATATTTAATATTAATCTAATTATATTTTATATATTTTTATTAATTTATTTTCTAATTTTAATTTGAATCTATCGTTTCATGTCGTATCGTGTCGTGTCAACACGAAAAAAATCGTGTCATATTCGTGTTCGTGTCGTGCGCGTGTCATGTCCGTGTCAGTACATTTCGTGTCATGTTCGTGTTCATGTCGGACAGATCCTCAACGGATCGTATTCGTATTTGGCCTTATCGTATCGTGTGGACACGATAACGACCCAACACGTACGAATTGTCAGCTCTGACTGAAAATTCATTAGTCAAATTACAAAATGTATTATAATAAATCATAACATAGCTTCTAGTTTATTCACTATAGCCCTTCATATAAGAATACTAGTAAAAATATTGATAAAAATACTATTTTACCCCTATGTAGCCCCAAATTAATTTTAATAAATATAATTTCATCATCATAGCCCCAAAAACACGTTTGAGTTAAAGCCCCCAGAATTTTGACGACCCATGGAAGGATATGATAAATTTGCTTCCATTTTGTTCAAATAATCTATGTTTACAAAAAAAAAAAACATATTAATTTGAACCAAAAACATGCTAGTTAAACTGTTTAAGCTTCCCTTCACCAGAGATGGCAATGGATCCCAGATCCGATCCAGATTCATGGATCCAGATCCATTTTCCAGGATCTGGATCCTTAAAAATTTGGACCCGATGGATCTGGATCGGATCTGGATACTACCCCCATATTTCAGATCTGGATCTGAGATTTATTTTTTGAGACTCGGATCCGGTTTAGATCAGACCCGCAGATCCATTAGTTTTTTTATTTTATTTTATTATATATATTATTTTTATTATAATTAAATAACTAACTACGACTTAAAACTCTTTAATTTCATTTTTCAAATTCTCTCAAAACAAATCTGCTCCCAATTTCATTTCAAATTCTCTCAATTATTTATCAGTCGACATTCACGACGGGTCGCACCACTTACACCACCGACGATCGAGTTGTTTGTTATTTCCTATCTTATAGTAAATTTGTAACTAACGTCTTCCAATATAGTGATAATTGTAGAAATTCTAAATAATTGTTATATTATTATTGTGTATTTAGATTATTATGGTGTTACTGTGAATTATAGTTGATTTAGAATTTATTTTAGAAGCGAAAATATATGGTTCTGGGTCTAGACCCTGGACCCTGCAGATCTTATGAATTTGGATCTGGATCTAATTTTTTTGGATCCAATGGATCTGGACCAAGCAAAAAAAATCAAATATGGATCTGGACCTAGACAGATCCGATCTAGATCCGGCTCATTGCCATTCCTACCCTTCACCGACTACTTTGTTACCAACAGACCCTATTTTTGCTCCGTAAATTTGATCAACGAATCAATCACGCTTCGGAATGGTGATGGGAGGAAATGATGATCAAAGAGAGTAAATTAATTTTGCAGCGTCAAGATTGACTGTGGGTTTGTAATTTGTCCGATAGAATCCTACCTACTAGTCATCTCTTTACCCGGGGTAGATCCACCTCGCTCTATTGATTTCTTGTTTCAAAAAGGAAAAGCTCTTCTCCGAAAGCCTCCACACATCAATCTCATGAGAATGTAAGATGGTAAATGACAATAACTCAACGATTAAGAGCTCTATCGATTCCTTTCAAGTAAACCCTTGCTTGTAACTGGAGCTGGAAAAGGGGCGGATAGGCCCAGCCCGGTCCATCATGCTTGTTGACTATTGTCGGATTGGGCCAGCCTGTCGGAAATGCTACTAGATTGAAATATGAGCAACTCAATCTAACCCCATTCGAATCATTGGGCTATACCAGTCTACTATATTTTTTAAAAATATAATTTTTAATTATAAAATGAAACAATTAATAGTTAGTTATCATCAATTCAAACAATTACGAGAAATAAATTAAAAATCTAAAATCTAATAAACATCAAATATACTCCATATTCATCAATTCAAATAACAATAACAAAATTTAAAATCTAATGGACATCAAAGATAAACAAATTTAATTGAAGTCATGGTACTTAACTTATTTACACTAATTTTGCTGCTCAATCTTAAAGTTATTTGCATTTTTAATTTGCTCCATATAAAACTCACGTAGCATCAAATCTGCAGATGTTCATGGAAATAGCTACTACTACTACTACTACTACTACTACTACTACTACTACTATTAGTATTAGTATTATTATTATTATTATTATGATTATTATTATGATTATTATTATGATTATTATCATTATCATTATGATTATTATCATTATCATTATGATTATTATGATTATCATTATCATTATCATGATTATGATTATCATTATGATTATGATTATCATTATGATTATGATTATGATTATGATTATGATTATGATTATGATGATTATGATTATGATTATGATTATGATGATTATGATTATGATGATGATGATTATGATTATGATGATTATGATTATGATGATGATTATGATGATGATTATGATTATGATTATGATGATGATTATGATTATGATGATTATGATTATCATCATTATGATTATCATCATTATTATTATCATCATTATTATTATCATTATTATTATTATCATTATTACTATTATTATTACTATTATTATTACTATTATTACTAAATATTACTATTATTATTACTATTATTATTACTATTATTATTATTATTATTATTATTATATAAAAATAAATATGAATAATTTTGTTAGAAAATATAAATAAACTTAGCTAATCTCGTGTTCATGAGAATAGCTAACACCATGGGATAGAGAGGAATAACTAATCTCATGTTCATGAGAATAAGCATTCCTTCGGAAATAGTGATTCATATCGTAAAAATCTTACTGGTCATAGCATTGAGAATAAAAACGAGAATCACCATTATATTTGTAGCAGCCCACTAATCCAAAGGACGGATTAGCAGAGTCCATTACTTGGAACGGGAATTAAGAAATGTAACAAGGACATGGAACATTGAATTGTGAGACATATATCAGGAATACTTCTAGAACTTCAAAGCATTTGGGATTTGACAAACATAATACATATGACTTAATATTCTTGCAGCGGAAAACATGTGAAGTACACATATGACGATGTGCACTCAAGGTATTTGACTTTCAGCGACATAAGATTCCTACTGCTCAACACTGCTCCATCGCATCACCAGTTCAACCTGTACATTTGAAAACAAACCTGCATGGCTGAGTACAAGAATGCACTCAGTGGACTTATGCCAAAAACATTTTTCATTGAATTACACTGCTACATCAGTAACACATGAGGTTTTATTTGAAATGCTCGTGCTTACTAAACATTTCCTTTCATTTTCATAAGGTTGTCCGGCCAGACATATTTTCTGTCTGTATGATCCGTATCCTTTCTCATATAACATCATCATAACATCATATTGCGCCGTAGAAGGAGGCCTCCTTCCACGGACGCTGTGACCGGCCGAGAATTATCCTTTCAGTACACAGTCACCCTTAAGTGTACACGTTAATCCTTGCTAGGAATTTTCCTTCTAGCACAGGATCCGAATTCGATTTTCTTTCATACGTTGGTAGCGAACCAACAACTTTATCATCATTCATAGTTGGCGAACCAACAACTTGATAGGATCATACATAAAACATAAACATTTTGGGCAGGTAATTAAATAACATTTCATCATCATTTCTTAGCAGAAAGCATCATAAATAAAAGCTTTTCATTTCGAAGAAAGCATCATAAATAAAGCATTTGTCATTTTGAAGAAAAAGAAGCTCACCTGGTACGTATGCTTCTTAGAAGACTTTCTCCCTATGCTAGGATCACTTCTGCATCCCACCTTTATGTAAGAAACAACTTTAGTATGTCGGTCACGTTTTTCAAGAGCGTCAAAGTCTAAAAGATTCGATAATCTTCTAACATACTTCGTATCCTTTAACCAATTTAGTACGTCTTTTCATCGAATATCCTAACAAATAACTTCTCGTTTTTCGATAGAGACGAAACATGGTTTAAGACCTCATATCAATCATTTAGGTCAAACGTTGAACTCATACTAACATCTTTCGATAAAATGATTTCAATTATGAAATCGTCTCTTATAAAAGAGATATTCTTATATTCCTAAAACGTCTTACACGTCTTAGTGTATTTATTCAACGAAAACCATATTTCGACTAGACGTACAACATAATGTTGTTCATGTATTAACATATTCCATACGTCTACACTCTAGTCAAGTCATTTGACTTTCAAAATCATATATTTTGCAACGTTCATACATATAACTATTAATTTACATATATATTCGATTTTTAATCGATTTCTAATCATATTATCATAAGTCTCGATTTTTCACATTTACAAACAATCATGCTCGAAAATACACATAAGTATGATCCAATTTAAACATAACACTTGTTTTTCAAACCTTACGTCACTTAATAAAATATTGTGACGTAATGTCACGACCCGACTACCTAATCAGATAATTAGGCCGTGACTTGGGTTAAGAAAGAACTTTCGATAATCGATAATCACTAATATGACCACTAATTCAGTCCAAACAATATTTGACCTCAATTTTATCATGAAAGAATTAAACGCTTATGATCAAAGAGTTTGAAAGGAGTGTTTTTTTTTTTTTTTTTCAAAATAATTCTAGGTTTACAATCCACAATGAAGGGTTAAGTGAGAAGAACTACTATCGAAGACAACCAATCACAATGGTATAACCAATACCAAGGATATATGTGTTCAAGTATGCTTTGACAATAATAAAGATTTATCAACGGTTCAAAGCATAATTTGACAATAATTTGAAGGCATTATATGAAATGTTGGATTCATCAAAAACAATTTCTGAACTTTCGAGTAAATCCTTGTTCACAGAAGCAAGTCGACATCAAAATAAGAATGTCGAGTTCATAACAATCGAATAAATATTTTCATAAGCAAGACAACAACGTAACTACGATGTCGAAACCATATCAACAAAACAAAGACTATCATCAAGATTATAATCAACTCAACGTAGTAACATCCCAAGGCAAATGAAGGCCAAAGTTTGGTAACGGAAAGGGTGGTGAGAATTATGTATGAAGACATAAAACTACGGGCAACAAACATATTAACATCAATTAATCAACCTTAATAATTGAACATTTTCATCATGAGTCGATTTATATAGAAGCTCCTTTTGCACAAGATTCGATTCCAAAGATCCTCTCAAGCTCAACCCGCACGCTTAGAAATACATGCATGCGAGTGAGTACAAAATGCACTCGGGTATACGCCAAAACATTTGAAACATTGCTCTTGGGCTATATGATTTACTTTCCATAACATTTGCAATGCATCGAGGATTTAGTGAAATAACTCGTGCATGCTTTTCATAAATAAACACTTACTTGCTTTCATTTCGTAGGATCATCATAAAATATGCATATGCATGGTCTATGTCTGCAGACAACTTTTTCTTTCCATATCCACGGATTATGTCTATGTGTTGAGAAGAGCCTCCTTCTCAAACACGCTATGACCGAAGGGTCGCTATCCGACGCCGGTAAATCTCAAACACCATAACATACCCGTGTTGATGGACCCGGGGTACCATGCCACGCCATACTCTTTATCATTTCTTTCTTTCATTTCCGTGGATAGGTAATGCATCATGCTCATGTTCAAAACATGCAAGTCATTTAACTTTGAAACTTTGCTCATAAATGCATTTCATATCATTTGAAACATAAAAACATAAGCATATCATATTAGAAAATATTTATACCACTGGATGTTCCTTAGAGCTAAGGAACAAATTCTCAATTCCATTTCTTTCTTTATCCATATAAAACGGCATAAAAGCCTATCAAGAGCCAAACAAGAACATTACTCATATTAGTCGTCGACACGATCATATCTTCTCGATATCAAATCTAAGATACTATGGTCTATCAAAACTTGGGTCATCAGATCCTTTAACATCTTATTAACAAACAAATTTATCTAAATTTTGGCAACAGAACGCTTATAAACGCATCGCCATATTAAAACCAAACAATCCAAACATAGCTCAAACTCCACCAATTCATCACCATATGTTTCAATGAACATATTAAACTCAATACCAAGCTTCAATCATCCAATCTTAGCCCATAATCCAACGGCCCTTAAGACGCCACTTTTAGCCTAACGTCGAAAATTCATGTAAGACGTTATCTAACACCAACGAATCTATATACATGCTCAACTATCATTAAAGATCATTTATTTATCAATGAAACATAAAGATCAAAGCTTTGGCTTTGAAAACAATTTTTCGACGTCAAACTAAAATTTTTCGCCAAATACGTCGGTTTAAAATCAATAAATCATTTTAAGCTTTATTCATATCATAGAATCCAAATATGAGCTCAAAATGGTCAAATAAAATCAAAATTTCATCAATATGGAAGCTAGGATTTTCGGTCACTTTAGGAGTTTTCTAACTGTTTCGATTTCAAACGTTTTCTCGCTCAAAACATGTTTATATCAATTCCTCAACACATATATGAAAGAATATTAGGCATATCAACATCATATATTCAAGATCATGGTCTCCATGATTTTCAAAATCATCAATATATCAACAATGAGCATATGCTTAAAATTTCAACGTTAAACAACTTATCGTGATTTAATCTAACGTAATATCAAGAAATAATCGAACAACAACATCTCCTTCATATTTCATCTAAAGGACCGAAATTATAACATGCTCATAAGTTCATATTTTCAAAATTTCAAACCGTAGATCGTTTCTAAAGATTGAGATATACCTTAATTTGAAGACGGATGAAAATCCAACTACCGGATCTTCTAAAATTGAGCTTGAAAATTTTCACCTTGGAGTGTGTGTGAGTGTGTTTTGAAAATTTGAGAAGAAAATGATAGTGAATAGTGATCTTCCAAAATTTAATGGATATTTAATAAAGTTTCTATTTTATTTTCCATTTTCTTTAATAAAAGTGATTATTCATCAAATTCTAGAGAATTCTCAAGAATTCTCCAAAATTCCACCATTTTTCCTTTTCTTAATACATGATGAATAATCATGTTTTATAAATTTACAAAATGTACATTTGTTCACAAATAATACCAACGTTATAAACGCATGCTATTAATCCATATTGTTCCAATTTCAAAACTCAATTTCTAATAAAATGCTCTCTACTGGAATCCTCTTTAAAACTCAAATAACATATCGTAATCATCAAACTTTGATTGTAAAAACATTTTTGGCTTCCAAAACCATTTTAGACATTCGGCCGACAATTAGGGTTTAATCGGCAAATGTCGATATCACAAAAAAAACAAAGATTTGAATTTCTCCATTTTATGAAATCAAAACTTCGTTGAGCACGTATCTATTATTTCAAGACTCTTGAAATCTAGGTCTTCTTATTCTAAACACGACCTAAGAATCTTGTCTTAGGTTCTATCTCGAATAAATCTAAAATTCCATTTTCTTGTCTCGAAGCTTTAAAACAAAGCTTCTGGCTTAAACAACACTTTCTTAACGATGCAATGCCCTTCTTATAACTCTTAATTAAGAGTTAATCACTGCTACATGAATGCGGGGTATTACATTCTCACCCCCTTACAAAAATTTTGTCCTCGAAATTTAGCATGTCAGTAGAATCTCAGAGCACTTCTTTCTCATCTGATCTTTAACTTCCGTGTCGATTTCAGACGCATTCTGGCTTCTCTTCATAACTTAGATCTGTTTCAGGAATAACGTTCTTTTGATGTATGATGTGTTTTAGATCAAACACATATCTTCGTTACTGCGACACATGGAATACATCGTAAATATTTCCAAAACTTGGAGACATCGTAATTCTGTAGGCGATTATTCCAATCTTCTCTTGAATCTCGTACAACTGATAAATCTTGGTTTGAACTTTTCTTTGATTCCAAAGCGATGTATTCCTTTGGAAGAATATACTTTTACGAAAACTTCTCTTCAATCTCGAAGCTTAGTTCCGTTCGTCTTGTATCTGCATAGAATTTCTGATGATTTTGAGCTTCTTCTTTTCTTGATTTATCGTACGACCATTTCTTCGATCGCTTCTGGTCCAAGCACTTTTCGTGCTCCAACCGCGTTCTTAAAGAGTGGCGATCTACACTTTATGCCGTAGAGGGCTTTATAAGGCGTCATATAAATCGTTGCTTGATAGTTGTTGTTGTATGCAATTTTAATCTTTTACTCATCTCTGGTTAAAACTTGTCCACAAACGAGATATTCATATATTCGAGCTAACTTATCAGCTTCATACATATAGAGATCTCAGGAGAAAGAACTTTTTGATGTAATTCCCACCAGAAATTTGTAGACCATCTTAACTGATACGATATACATAGGAGACACTCTCGATTAGAGCACTTCCAAAACTTGAAAACTCGCTCGAGCGAACTCATTTTTCAAAGATCACCGGCTACTATTTCTATTGGAAGATGGAGGATTCGACGAGAAAAGCTCAAATTATACGATCAATTTAAAGCAAATAAGATATAGGTGAATCATGAGAAGAATTGTCACTTTCAAATTTTTCGTTTGTTTTAAAAGAGGATTTCTTTTTCGGGTGGTATCTTGCATTGCAAACAATTACCAAAATGCAAGATGTTTCATTTATCAAAACGAGAAAAGTTCTTCATCAACAAACAAGCTTATATCTCGAGGATCTTCTTAATTGTTTATCACAAGGTTATGATATGAAATAACATAGCTCGATAGCAAAATGATCATATAGATCTCAAAGGAAAGAAAATCGCTTTTTGAGGGCTTTTACAAAGCGAGGAAAACTTTGCACAAGCATATTGGTGCTTTAACATCTCGGGCAAAACACATCCGTATGGCTTCTCGTGCACGTTACCACATCATAAAATATCTATAATATCACTAATCTATATATGTACACCCATATGTCCACATAGGTTGTCATCGTTATCATTCTTTTCTTCCATCTCTATTACTCTATTTTTACCGTCATCAATGACTTCATAGAGTCTAACCTCTCCATATTTTCTTGATCTCGTGAGATAGCGAATCATTAGCACGATCGAAAATGAGTATAAGGAATCTATTCCGTGATAAAGGATGTCAAGATCACCATGAAAGACATTTTCGATATTTAGGGTCAAGTCAATGAGCTAACAACCGGTAAAAATCGAGTTCATACATAAAAGATTTTGAGACATCCGAGTCTCAACGAATTAGCTTAAGTCTCTTTTCAATTCTCAATTGAGAAGTTTCATAAACATGAGAAAATAGAACAAACCGAATCGGTATAAAATCCCAAGAGATGCAATAATACCGACCATACCAACTGGGTCAATAGGAAACATTTCGTGATGGAGATAAAATAATCAAACTATGTAGGATCTACGCCGACTCAAGCATAAATAGCTGAGTATCTGGCAAAGAAGACTCTATTTCTAGAGCATGGGTACTAGCATCATATTCTGGGGTGGTAGGATCAACATCAATGGTTCAACGTTCTCTTTATCATTAGGTATAAAAGAAAACTTACCAGCCAACTGAAGCTGACGAATAGCTGAGATGAAATCAGTCATAGAGGAAAAAGAGCCAAAAGGAAATTCAAGTGTACATAATAATAAGAACTGATGATAGTTAGGAGTCTGGAAAAATAATTAGCGAAAAACGAGAGTTACGTGCCAACGGATGGTCCGGAGTATTTATAATTGATGGGTCAAAACCCTAAATTCTCATCAGGCCGTGGTGCCTAGCAGCCGGACTAGCGATTGCTAAGGAGATCACTAGCTTCAGTACAAAACGTGGAGCAACTTGCGACTTGGCTAGCGATAGGGCGGTTATGAGCTTCTTGTTCCTTTTTGTCTTTGATCACTTCTTTGCGTATGCATCGGTCGTCACTTGAAAAGCCAATCTCGCTACTCCTTAAGCCATAAAAAAAATAATCTGGAGTATTCCACCTGGTCCCCATTGCAATGTTCTCATATGCCTCTTCTTACAAGCGATGGAATTTAGCGAGAATTTCACTCTAGATAAGCTGCCCATTTGGTGTATATAGATAGAAGCGCTCTCTAATCTTTGCTGATGACGACAAACGAGATAACGATAAATGAATCGTACTCTTTCGAACTGTCTAAACGATCCTCGTTATCGTAGCTAAAAGAATACACAAATGCTAGCAGAAAACATATTCATGTTGTTCTGCCGTCTTTTCTCATAATGTCTTTTCAACTTTAACTCATAAAGCTATTTCTTATTTCAAACATACTTTTTCATATAACAATTCATTCAATAAAGCATGTACTCAATCATCATCGTGATAATCATAATCACAAGCATAAGCATAATCATAAGCTCTTACCCGTGAGCTAGAGATGATGGAATCGAATCTTGAGCTTCTCTTAAGAACAATTGACTCTTTAACTTATATTCTCAAATCGTAATCAACAAGCGATTCTATAAACTCGATTCTCATGATAGAGTCCAACAATTGACTCCATAAACTTAAATTCTCAAACAGAGTCAGCTCAAAAGAATTCACATACTCAAGGTGCATAAACTGCACAAGACTCACAAGGGGCTACAGGTTAAGAGTTCAAAACTATGCACAGACTGCACAAATTTACAAAGGCTCACAGGTTCAGAACTCAAAACCGCTCTGATACCATTCTGTCACGACCCGACTACCTAATCAGATAATTAGGCCGTGACTTGGGTTAAGAAAGAACTTTCGATAATCGATAATCACTAATATGACCACTAATTCAGGTCCAAACAATATTTGACCTCAATTTTTATCATGAAAGAATTAAACGTTTATGATCAAAGAGTTTGAAAGGAGTGTTTTTTTTTTGTTTTTTTTTTTCAAAAATAATTCTAGGTTTACAATCCACAATGAAGGGTTAAGTGAGAAGAACTACTATCGAAGACAACCAATCACAATGGTATAACCAATACCAAGGATATATGTGTTCAAGTATGCTTTGACAATAATAAAGATTTATCAACGGTTCAAAGCATAATTTGAAGGCATTATATGAAATGTTGGATTCATCAAAAACAATTTCTGAACTTTCGAGTAAATCCTTGTTCACAGAAGCAAGTCGACATCAAAATAAGAATGTCGAGTTCATAACAATCGAATAAATATTTTCATAAGCAAGAAAACAACGTAACTACGATGCTGAAACCATATCAACAAAACAAAGACTATCATCAAGATTATAATCAACTCAACGTAGTAACATCCCAAGGCAAATGAAGGCCAAAGTTTGGTAACGGAAAGGGTGGCTGAGAATTATGTATGAAGACATAAAACTCTGGGCAACAAACATATTAACATCAATTAATCAACCTTGATAATTGAACATTTTCATCATGAGTCGATTTATATAGAAGCTCCTTTTGCACAAAGATTCGATTCCAAAGATCCTCTCAAGCTCAACTCGCACGCTTAGAAATACATGCGGGCGTGAGTACAAAATGCACTCGATGGGTATCGCCAAAACATTTGAAACATTGCTCTTGGGCTATATGATTTACTTTCCATAACATTTGCAATGCATCGAGGATTTAGTGAAATAACTCGTGCATGCTTTTCATAAATAAACACTTACTTGCTTTCATTTCGTAGGATCATCATAAAATATGCATATGCATGGTCTATGTCTGCAGACAACTTTTTCTTTCCATATCCACGGATTATGTCTATGTGTTGAGTAAGAGCCTCCTTCTCAAACACGCTATGACCCGGCGGTCGCTATCCGACGTCGGTAAATCTCAAACACCATAACATACCCGTGTTGATGGACCCGAAGGGTACCATGCCACGGCCATACTCTTTTATCATTTCTTTCTTTCATTTCCGTGGATAGGTAATGCATCATGCTCATGTTCAAAACAGGCAAGTCATTTAACTTTGAAACTTTGCTCATAAATGCATTTCATATCATTTTGAAACATAAAAAGCATAAGCATATCATATTAGAAAATATTTATACCCACCTGGATGTTCCTTAGAGCTAATGAACAAATTCTCAATTCCATTTCTTTCTTTATCCATATAAAACGGCATAAAAGCCTATCAAGAGCCAAACAAGAACATTACTCATATTAGTCGTCGACACGATCATATCTTCTCGATATCAAATCTAAGACACTATGGTCTATCAAAACTTGGGTCATTGATCCTTTAACATCTTATTAGCAAACAAATTCTATCTAAATTTTGGCAGCGTAACGTTTATAAACGCATCGCCATATTAAAACCAAACAATCCAAACATAGCTCAAACTCCACCAATTCATCACCATATGTTTCAATGAACATATTAAACTCAATACCAAGCTTCAATCATCCAATCTTAGCCCATAATCCAACGGCCCTTAAGACGTCCACTTTGGCCTAACGTCGAAAATTCATGTAAGACGTTATCTAACACCAACGAATCTATATACATGCTCAACTATCATTAAAGATCATTTATTTATCAATGAAACATAAAGATCAAAGCTTTGGCTTTGAAAACAATTTTTCGACGTCAAACTAAAATTTTTCGGTTTTCAAATCACGGTAGAAAATCCGAATAAATCATTTTAAGCTTTATTCATATCATAGAATCCAAATATGAGCTCAAATGGTCAAATAAAATCAAAATTTCATCAATATGGAAGCTAGGGTTTTCGGTCACTTTAGGAGTTTTCTAACGGTTTCGATTTCAAACGCTTTTCTCGCTCAAAACATGTTTATATCAATTCCTCAACACATATATGAAAGAATATTAGGCATATCAACATCATATATTCAAGATCATGGTCTCCATGATTTTCAAAATCATCAATATATCAACAATGAGCATATGCTTAAAATTTCAACGTTAAACAACTTATCGGCGACTTAATCTAACGTAATATCAAGAAATAATCGAACAACAACATCTCCTTCATATTTCATCTAAAGGACCGAAATTATAACATGCTCATAAGTTCATATTTTCAAAATTTCAAACCGTAGATGCGTTCTAAAGATTGAGATATACCTTAATTTGAAGACGGATTGAAAATCCAACTACCGGATCTTCTAAAATTGAGCTTGAAAATTTTCACCTTGGAGTGTGTGAGTGTGTGTTTCAAAATTTGAGAAGAAAATGATAGTGAATAGTGATCTTCCAAAATTTAATGGATATTTAATAAAGTTTCTATTTTATTTTCTATTTTCTTTAATAAAAGTGATTATTCATCAAATTCTAGAGAATTCTCAAGAATTCTCCAAAATTTCACCATTTTTCCTTTTCTTTAATACATGATGAATAATCATGTTTTATAAATTTACAAAAATGTACATTTGTCTACAAATAATACCAACGTTATAAACGCATGCTATTAATCCATATTGTTCCAATTTCAAAACTCAATTTCTAATAAAATGCTCTCTACTTGAAATCCTCTTTTAAAACTCAAATAACATATCGTAATCATCAAACTTTGATTGTAAAAACATTTTTGGCTTCCAAAAACCATTTTAGACATTCGGCCGACAATTAGGGTTTAATCGGCAAATGTCGATATCACAAAAAAAAACAAAGATTTGAATTTCTCCATTTTATGAAATCAAAACTTCGTTGAGCATGTATCTATTATTTCAAGACTCTTGAAATCTAGGTCTTCTTATTCTAAACACGACCTAAGAATCTTGTCTTAGGTTCTATCTCGAATAAATCTAAAATTCCATTTTCTTGTCTCGAAGCTTTAAAACAAAGCTTCTGGCTTAAACAACACTTTCTTAAGGATGCAATGCCCTTCTTATAACTCTTAATTAAGAGTTAATCTCTGCTACATGAATGCGGGGTATTACACGTAACCATAGTATATCTTGTTTTAAAAATCACATAAATTCATAGTGTGTCTAAAACATATTTTTGGAACATAATATGTGATTATACTTGATAAAATAAATTTTAAAACTTTAAATCCTATAACATATGGTTTTGAAACTTTTGGTTTTATTTACCAAAACTTATGCATAAATTCTCATAAATTCATATAATATACTATATTATCATAGGATCAATAATATGTAATAACATTAGTCATAGAAAAATTACACATTCTAATCTTACACTTTATGATTTTCGAAAATTTTAGAATAATATTAAACATTTTTCAAAAATTCCAATTAATTTACACAACATATTATTATCATCACATATCAATAATATGTCATTATTTTCAACATACACAAATCATACTTCAATATACCCTAGACTAAGGTTTTCAAAAATTTTAACATATGTACAAAATAATTTCCAAAAATTCTAATTAATTCATATAACACTTTATTGTGATTATACATCAATAATATACCATAATATCATTCATACATGAATTATACATCAACATATATCTCCTATTATTTTCAAAAATTTCATGAACTATACACTAATGTTTTTCAAAAATTCTACATAAATTCATATAAGCTTAAACATTATCAAGTATCATTAATCCATGCTCAAAACAACAATTAAAAATCATTTACATCAACATATGAACGCTACATATTTTCGGTCACAACATAAAATTTTATAACATGCTTAACTTTGCACTAAATTCATAATATATGCTAATAAGCATCATATAACATATTTAATAAACATCTTATCATTTAAACAACATTTCTCAAATTTTTCACCATAAATATCATAAGCATATAACATAAGATTTTATGGATGAAAATCGAAAATTCTAGCATGTGTAAGAAGCTCGTACGATTTCTAACCTTTTAATCGGAGTCGATTGTCGGCGGCAACCTTTTTCTAACTTAAAATTTGGAAAGAAATTTGATGAACTTTTTCAAAATTTTATCTCTAAATTTTCGGTGTTAAGGAGCAAATGAGAGAGAAAATATTTGATCTACTACATAATATAAGCCTTTGTCCACTTGCCTACAAATTATATAATAAAATTAACATTATTCCACTTTACAACTCCTTCAATATTTTCGGCCACTTCACATAGCATAAGACAAAATTTTATCTTATCATTTCACACTTTAATAAGTTATCTTATAATTAATACACGTCACTTTCATATATATCACTTTCACAAAATAAAGAAAAATCCTTCTCTTTTTATCCTAATGTGATCGGCACTTTCAATTCATAAGGAAGTGATTTTTATTTCCTTATGATATCATATACATTAACATTATTTTAGGAAAGTACCTATTTTGAAAAGTCAAAAATTTACACTTTGAATTTTATTCATTTTCACACTTGTTTACACTTGTTCACATTTATTCACATTTTTAATATTTTCGACAACTACATATATGGGTGGAGATAAATTTTATTTTCTTATACTAAAATACAAGAATTAACCTATCACTATCATTAAACTTTGAATTTTATTTTTCTTCTTCAATTTGTCAAAGTTTTCGGCCATGACAAGCCAAAAGCTTCCCACTTGCTCAACTTGATAAATACATCTTATCTTATACATTAATAATGTATAACTATCATAATTATTACACAACAATATCAAGAGCATGAAATTTTCCTTCAATTCACACTTAAGTTATGAATTTTCGGCACTTATATAAATAACATGCTACATATTTTATTTTCCTCCAATTAATAGCTATGTGACATAATATAAGTCCTAGATGATAAATTAAATCATAGGAAAAATAATTAAAATAATCCTATGTCACAATTTAGAATTTTCGAACCCTAATTCGAAAATATACACAAATTATCCAAACTTTATTCCTTAATTCCTCTAGCATTATTTTATTGAAGGATTATATAAAAATAATGCTCTTATTACATAAAATAATCATAGGACTTTAAATATTGTAATTCCTTAATCGTTAGACTAAGTTTTCGAATCGTCTCAAAACGTCGACATTCGAAACATCTCAAAACGTTAATAATCGAATCGTCGCTAAAACGTTCATAATAAAGTCGTAATCACTTTACTCATTCCTTTGCTATTAAGGAATTAAATTCTAAGCTTCGTCGTTTAGAAAATAACGTAAGACTAACTATCGAGATTTAATCGACGTTAGAATAATACTTTCGATGGAATAATATAAACTATATTCCTTAATTCACTAATCATTGTGAATATGATATAAAGATCCTCGTATCATGATTAGTTGAAAATCGAGCTTCGATAAATTACTATTTCAGTTATCGAGACTAAACTCTAATTTACGATTTATATTATCGTAATTAAGCTTTAAAACTTCGGGATATTACAATATTCCCCTTCCATTCCTGCATATCAGCCACCACCTAAATCATTCTTTTAGAAATGTAAAACATAACTTTATTTCTTTGTATAATAGGTGATAATGCAAAGCTTATTTGACTACGACATTATAGAATATTGTAGAATATTGTACATCATTTTAGAAAATCAATAATATATATTTATTTATTTGCAGGCGAGCTTTTAAGCCCAATAACCTCGGACCTTTAACCCCAAAGCTCGATCAATCCAGTGGGCTGTATGGGCAGATTTTTTAGGTCCAATTTTTTTTGAGACATTCTTTTTCCTAGGCCAATTCAACTCTAAACCATGTACCCCAGCCCAACCCAGCCCATTGGGCCGAGTCAATTTTTCCAGATTTAGTTAGGGATGAGCATTCGGATTTTGGATCCGATTTTATATAATCAGAATTGATCTGAAAATTCGAATTCTCAAGAGAAATTATAGTCCTATCCGAACTATATTATAAGAAAATCCGAATCCAAAAATTCAAATATCTTATTATCAAATTATATCCGAACCGGAAAAATCCGAAAATTCCACAAAAACGAATTTTTTTCCAAAATCTAAATATATTTATTATTATTTATGACATTATTTAATATGTTAATGAAAAAATCAATTCAATCCGAATAAAAAATCTAAACCGATTTTTAAATTTTGATTCAAATCTAATAGATTTTTTTTTTCACCCCTAGCTCTAGAGCAGCAAAACATTTGGATATCAGAGGCAAATCAAGGCGAGATCAATGCTCTTGGTAGAATTTGGGATGCCGCGGCTTGATAGGAAGAAGAGGCCAATTAGGAATCACTATTGATTTGTTAGGATTTTTTATTTGGGGCTATAGCCTTTGGGTAATAGTAATTTTATTATTTTATTAATTAGGAGAGAATATTGAGTTAATTGTGGCTGTTTTTTTAGAATTACCTTAAGTTCTTCCCTACGACTCCCACACATCAGCACATGAGAATGAGAGAGTAAATTAAGGTAACTCATCGGTTAAGAAACTATGAGGACTTTGTCTAGTGTCCACAAGGAACTACATTAAAGAGGGTGAAACTCTCATACTATTTCTATTAGGATTCGATCATTGATTCTTGTTCCAAATCTGTGTTTAGAATTACCTAACCAATACAAATCTTCAACCCTCAAATTTCACAACTCTAGAACACACCGTTCTGTATTTATTTTTATGAATACAAAAAAAGAAAAAGAAAAGAAAAGAAAGAAAACAATGCAGGACAACATATCACGGCTTAGCTAATCCAGACTTTATCTTCTGAACAGTCCCCAAATCAGTGTTGAACGCCTTGGCAAGAATCACATCATCAATCCCGGCGCCGAACACGGCGTTGGGAACCGAAACAGTCCCCGCATTGGCGCTGCCGAAGGCAGAAACCGCAAGGGCCACCTCCTTATGATTCCTATTATACTGCAGGTGAAGCAGCCCTTTTGGAAACACGAACATGTCACCCGTCCGCAGCCGCTGCGTGTAGGCCACGCCCTTGGTGTCGACCACCGTCACCTCCAGCGTCCCCTTCAGCAGGAACAGGAGCTCCGCGGCGCGGGGGTGCGTGTGCGGGGGGTTGATGGCCCCGCCTGGGAACTCGAGGAAGGCCAACGACACGCTCTGCCCGTCGAGGGCCGGGAACTCGGCTAGGGTAGCCTTGGTCACGTTGAGGGATGGGCCGGCTGCTGCTCCGGGGAGGCCTCTGAAGGCGGTGTAGGTGAAGAAGGTTCCGTTGAGGTCCGCGGGGGCGATGTAGTCCGAGATGATGTCGGGATCGCCTGCGGATAGGGCGATGAGCGTGGCGAGTATAAGGGAGGTGATGAGGCAAGCCATTGTTGTTGTTTTTCATGGTAGCTATACATGCAGATTTATAGTGGCTGATGGGGTGAAAGTTACGATGTTGGTTTGTTTTTGAACTGAATGGCACGAGCGATGCAGCGGGATGCATAGAGTTAGATTGCAGCTGGTATGAAGTGTTCGTTGTGGTGAAATATGCGTTAGATTGATACAAAGGTTTTGCTTGGGTGATGTCGTTGACGTGGTTTTTGGACAGGATTATTCTTATATATACTTTTGTTTTGGTCCTAAGAACTGTCAACTGTGTTTTGAGGATACGTTCCAACTTGCAATTTTGAATGTTTCGGACTTATATGACTAGATATTTTTTACGCGACATGAACGCGTACACAAAAAATAATGGAATAATGTTCAACTTTATCGTGCCGACATGATAATTTCATATCGGGTTCGTGCAAATTTGTCTTGTTTTCATATACCATGATAGTTTGTGTCGTATCAGCATGATAATATTTATTATTATTATTGTTCTTTTATTTTATTTTAGTTTTAGTTTTTATTGTAGTATTTGTTTGAATTTATTATGTCGTGATGCATTGCATCAACACATACAAATCATGCCGTATCCGTATTTATACTATTTATACGGATCATGTCATATCCGGTTTTTTATAAATTGTGTCGTGTTCGTGTCGGATAGATCCTTAACGGATCATATTCATTTTTAATTTTACCATATTGTATCGTTATAATGTCGGTATGACACACATGGATTGTTAGCCCTACTTTAAATAGGCTACTGATGTTTTTTAGTTTGGTAGATGTTATGTTTCAATTTGATCATTCAGCAGTTAAGAGTACTATTCAATTTAGACAAAATATGCAGATAGGAGAGAGATATCAAAACTATCCTCACTTTCTGTGATATTATCGTCATTCAAAACTTTGACAACATCAACCATTAAACAAACATTTTCTTTCTACATATCCATTAACTTGTCCCTTGTGAACAAAAAATCACTCTGCTCTATAAATTAACTCCAAACATTCCCATCCTCTTGCATCAAAGAACAATCTCCTACACAAAAGCAAGAAAAAATGGCCTTCTCATCTTCAAGAAACACCCTCCTTTTCCCTCTACTCATACTCCTCAGCCTTCACACGGCACGCGGCGGAGATCCCGACATCCTAACCGATTTCCAGCTCCCACTAGGCGCGACCAACATAACTGGAGATACCTTCACCTACACCGGCCTCCGATCCTTCATCGGGGCCACTCCCCCGAACTTCACCGTCTTCAAAGCAACCATGGCCGAGCTCCCTGTCCTCAACGGGCAGAGCGTCTCCTACGCCGCTCTGTACTACCCACCGGGCACAGTCAACCCGCCCCACACCCACCCCCGGGCATCCGAGCTCCTGTTCCTCGTGCTTGGGTCCCTCGAGGTGGGGTTCGTGAACACGACTAACTACCTCTTCAAGCAAACGCTCCAAGCAGGGGACATGTTCGTCTTCCCCAAGGGACTCCTGCACTACCAGTACAATGCGGATGCGAAGAGCCCGGCCATCGTGCTGTCTGCGTTTGGCAGTGCGAGTGCCGGCACTGTTTCAATCCCCACCGCCGTCTTCAACACCAGCATCTATGATCCCATCTTGGCCGCATCCTTCAAGACTGACGACGACACCATCGAGAAGCTCAAGGCTGGACTTTCGCATTGATAGTTTGAGATGATTGTAATAGAGGGAAATTTACTTGTGATCACGTTTTCTAAGATGGTTTGAAATAATGTTCCTCATCATTGATCTACTACTAGTGATCCAACATAATCACATTCTCTTTAAGTTTGGATACCAATTTACAAACCAACAATCTAAAAATAATTATATTCTCCTTAAGTTTTGGATACAAAGTTACAAATTAACCAACAATTTAATTGAGGCAATACATAGTCTAGTTAGACTTTGGACAAGTGATATAATAAACAAAATCATTCCGCAACAATCTAATTGAAGCAATACATAATCTATCTAGCTTTTAAACAAGTGGTACTAATTATAACCAAATTCCTATACAATCTAATTGAGGTAATACATAATCTTTTTAGCTTTTGAATAAGTGATATTATCAAACAAATTCCTCGACCTCGATGAACGGTAGTCACAAATTAATAGTAGTGTAATCACACTCCAACAATCTAATTGAGGCAATACAAAATAATCGAGTGTTTGACTAAGCTTATTTTGGAGAATTTATAAGCTCTAACAACTTATAAGACGCTTCAAAAGCTTATAAGATGTAATGTCTTAAGAGCCAATAAGTTATCAAAATATTTAGATAATTGAGTTTATAAGCTAAAAAGAGAATCATTAGTTGGAGAGAAGAAATCATATCTAGAGAGAGAAAATCGAAGAAAGATAAAGTTGATAAGGTTATAGTTCATAGTAAGTTTATTTTGGTAAATTAATTATTGCTTATAAACTTATAAAGAAAAAGGTTGAGGTTGATGAACTTGACTTTCAGGGACTTTATAAACTGTTATAAGTTGTTTATAAGTTTATTTTGTCAAACATCTCTCAAATGCTTATAAAATTATAAATAGCTTATAAACTATTTTGATGAGCTTATAAGCTCAACCGAACATCATCTAAATTTAAACTAGTACTAGGCAAAGTACTCATAACTTATTAACTTAACTTCTTAAGTTATGAGTCACCGTTCATAGGGTTACATTCTCATGGGATTAGGTGTGGGGGCTCCCAACTCTTTTGGAATAAGAATTTTGAACTAGTAATAATATAAGCAAATTCCTCGGTCACCATTAGTCAAAATAGTAGTAGTACTAATTATAAGAAAAAGAAAAGCAGCACGCTTAAGAATGCAACTTGCTAATCACAAGAAAAGAGAGAAAAACTGCATAAGAATGCAACCTGATTAAACCTAAGTCATATATAATCAGCAAAGCTATTTACATTTGATAGTGGACTGCTCCTTCAAACCCTTGGAAGGGATTCTGGGAAATCGAATCCCCATCGGAAGTTTCTGGAATGGCCAAATAATCGAATCCACTATCGCCCGATTTTTGTTGAAAATCGCGTGGGTGATCGGGGAATGTGGTGATATCGTGAATGCTGGACCTCTTCTTCTCCTTCTTCCCCGACTTACGATTGAAGAACTTCTGAGCGTGGCTCGCAACTTGAGACGGCAGCCGCGTTGTCACCACATTCCTCGAAATACTCCTCCAATCGCTCTTCCCGTATATCTTCAACCCAAGTAAAAATAACCTCAAAAATCAAACAAACAATCAACGTCAAACTTACTTATACTTGATAGGGACTGGATTTTATAAATTTTGAGTGTGAGATTTCGATCAGCTAGTTTTTCTATGATTCACTTTGATGGCAGAGGCTTTTGCGACAGCGGCAGTTTCCAATGAAAACTAAGTAAATAAATTCGAACTCATAAACATACATGTGTTCTTCAACTGTCCAAGGCTTGCCTTTCTTCCTTTCACATTGGCTGCGGTTGGCGTTGGAAGCGAACGATCCGGCTGAACTCCGGCCACGAGTTTCCGTCAACTCGGGATAGCTCGGTACTTGAATGCGGCCGGCTTCTATGGCGGCGACATCGTGCAACAATGCTTCATAATGCGCGATTACATCGTGGGGTGATTTGCCGGGCAATTCGCCGGCGATCTTTTGCCATCTGTCCGGCAATTCCTCCGGGTACTTGACGAGAGCGTCCTCGAAGATCTTGTTTTCCGGCCAGCTCCACTCCGCCGGTGCCGTCATGTTGCTTCCGCGGCCGTTGATTATGACGGAGTTGGGATGTTGGGTTGAATATATATTCATGTATAAGATTTTCTTATAAAGGTCGGGTAGGGTTTGGCGAGATATTGTAGGTGGAGTAGTGATACGGAAATTGGATAAAGATAAGAGTTCGAATACAATACGATTGCATTTTCTTCGCTCCGACTCCGATATTGTTTTTAATTCTTTTCTAATTATACAAAAGTTCTTGCGTAACATGATAATATCATTATTGGCGTAAAAAAAATCACTAATCGAGATTGTTTTATTAAATCTTATTTGTTAGCTATTTTTCTTCATAAAATTTTAATCTAAAGACCACCGACAACTAAAATATAATACTATTAATATACATACTATTGTTTTTATATGTTACTAGTTATTCACCTGTGCAATGTATCACCCGTGCAATGTACGGAGCATTTGTCCTTCAATTTTTTTTAATATTCATTACTGGTAGTAAATTTATAATTATACAGGAAAAATTATTGGATATTCATTTAAAATGTGTGATGATATTTTCATATAAGAATTGCATATATGAAGATTTTTTATTATACCACATTTGTTAACAAATGTGATAATTGTATATGTAAATAATTTATAGTTCAATTTCTCATAGCTTGTGATATATTGATAATAGATAAATGATATGAACAAATCAACAATACCAAATTAAATTATTAATCCAAAAAAATATATTAAAACATGAATAAGAATACCTAAATTTATAAATTTTGAAACACTTCCTTATATACAACATTCATAGTATGTCAAGATTTTGAGATCACTACGATTTGATACCGAGCAAATTGTCTCCTATTGTTGCCACTCAATCAAAGAATTCATATTGTTATCCGATCATTACATTTATTTACATACTTAAATAAGTACTTTATGGTGATTGGTTGCACCACTCAACATTGGTATGAGCCTTATACGTTTACAAAAGATATTTGTAATAGGGAACAACATATATATTGTCCAGTATAATGTCACTCTTCTGAACTGTGCATTTGTCATCCCTTCTTCTATTGTCGTTGCGTCTTGATAATTAGTCTCATATACTAATCACCCCATGTAAAAGTGGATGGCAATGTCAGTCTTTTCTTTAATTTGTGTGGTTGCGTCGTTCTTCCTCTTAAGAATTGCTTCGCTAAAACCTCTATACATCTCACAACGTATTTTTTTTCTGATGCATTCTGATATATAATTCAACCTCCAAGATTCGATCATTGTATAAACATCCACAATAAATTGTTGAAATAATCTTTTAGAATATAGAATATGATCGATCTTATTTTCGTAAGGGAATTAAATGCACAAGAACACCAAAGATTTACGTGGTTCGATCTATGAATAAGATCTACGTCCACGGGGAGAGAGAGAGTATTCGTGTATTGATAATGTGAGGAGTGATTACAAAAAGTGTAGATGATCTTTCTCGTCCAATCTAGCCTCTATTTATACACAAACATATTGACCTAGATCCTCAATCCGAGATTTCCTCTAGGATCTGATCTTCCTCCTATCTCTCTTCAAATTAGGATTCTTCTATATATGACCGAATCTTCTGCGTTCACTGATAAATCCGCGTACGTTGGTATGCAAGATTTAGAAAAAGCAGTAAAGAACACATGAGTTTTTACGTGGTTCGATCAAGAATCAGATCTACGTCCACGGAGGCGATGATCCTCAAGATGTTCACTATAATTTTATTACAATGAGTATCTCAAAGAGCTTTAGTGTTCAGTATTTTGCTAACCCTTTTACCTTCAATCTAACTCCTATTTATACATAAACGTAGACCTTGTAACGAATCCCTTGATTGGCGGGCTCACGATCCTTCTGTAACTGACCATGATCTTCACCATAATTGCCCATGATTTCCACCGTTACCCCATAATCTTCGCCTTTGACTCCGTCTTTAATTAGGGTTTTGATTAGGGTTTAGAGGCTGTGTTTCGGGCGTAACCGAGTAGGGCAAGATTAGGTCGAGCCCACTCGTCAGCCTGCTGGCCCGCTAATGGGCCTGAGAGGTTGGGCCATATCCTATCATAGCCCCCGAAAAGTCGAGGAATAGCCATGCCGAGGTGAAGTGGAGAATGTGCTTTGCCGAGGCGGGATGTTGCTTGGCTGAAGTTGTTGTTGAAGGTTCTCGATCTCTTCTCGCAAAGGAAGCGAATTATGACGACGAATAGCGGTGTTTGTATAGGTTACACCGGGTTCGGTCCGAAGCGGCTTCGCTCTTCTGGAGGACGTCGAGGTCCGAGCTGAAGGGAGATTCTCTTGTAAGGGGCGACGTCCGTTGGCAGGACACCGAGGTCTGATTTGAATGGCTGCTTCTTGAAGGAAAGCCGAGGCACGACCTGAACGACTGCCTCTTGAAGGAAAGCCGAGGTTCGACACAGATAGCTCCGCCTTTCCGAGGACGTCGAGGTGCGACCTGAATGGCTCCTGCCGGTCTGAAGCGGACATGGGCGTGGTCCGAGGTCCGAGCCTCCTGAGATCAATGTAATCATTACGTGATCAGACTGGCGGTCTGTCTTACCATAGAGTACGTCATACACGCCAGGCGGTAGTTGGGCGCTCGAACAGCGTGCGCGCGTCGACTACACATCCAATCGCAGATAGGCACGTGTGATAATTGAAACGACAGCTTTTAGGCGCCATTTGTCCTATAAATAGGTCCAAATGAGGCAACTGTTCATTTTCTCCTTTGACGCTTTATTCCAGAGAACATACTTGTAGAAATTTCCCAATTCTTCCTTCAAACTTGTTGAAGAAGTCGGATATCTCGCTCAAGAAAAGTAAGTATGTATTCTTCATCTTCTCATTCCTCTTCTCGCTCTGATAATTCTGGTTCGGTTTCGGGTTCTGGCCGCCCATTTTCCGATGTGAAGGACTATATGTGCCATAACCGCTTAGGTAAATCCATAGGACTTAGTTCTAGGGTTCCGCCGGTGTCATCGGTATGGGACGGCCTCAGGATAGGGGTGGCGAGGTCGACGTTAACGACGGAGGAGCTTTTGGATATTACGGAGAAATACCATATTCCGGAGGATGCATGGTGGTGCCCGCAGAAACCCGTCCTCATTGATTGGGTGGAGGCACCGAGTTCATTCCGAGTTCATCACGACACGAGATTTTGTGCGGGGATGGTGTAGCTTCACGAGACACAGGCGGTGGGGCTAGGAAGCCCGAATGAGTTTGTATATAGCGTAGAACTTTGTATGTAGATATAAATGTATTTAGACTCGTTTCGAAGTGTACATTTTCCCTCTTGAGAGGTACAAACATAGCTTAGGACTTCGTTTTGGTCGTAAATGTATTTATACTGTATACAGAAGTGTATATCTTCCCAAATAAAGGGGCATAATTTGATGAGATCCGATCTGGATGTCTTTTGCATGTAGATATTTCAACTTAATGAGTAATCTGTATGCGTGCATGTAGACGTTCAATTTAATGAGTAGTCGTATGCGTTGCACTGAGACGTTCAATTCAATGAGTAATCTACGAGTGCGGCGCGCGCTTAGTGAGTACCCTACTTAGTGGGTTTTCATCTTCGTGAGGCGCCCCTCGTGAAGGTTTAAATGCGTATATCCAAATAGATGTTCGCGATATGAATAAAATGAGGCTAAGTGAAATACTCATTAGAAAAATAACTGCTTTATTCAACAAGTATATAACATCGCACTTGGCAAAGCAATAAGGAGACTAACATGACGATCCGAAATCGAAGCTATGTAAAGTACCTCCTTAAATGAGTGATATGCCGTGTTAGGGATAAGCGCACGGATAGGTGAGATAGTCAGAGCCCCTTGCCGAGGTCCTCGTGAGCGCTGTATGGGCCTTCACATATCGGATCCAACTTGTTAAGACGCTCGGCTCTGCTGGCTTCATTATTTCAGAGGGGCGAGGTCGCCTACTTGCGCAAGGAGGCTTTGACCCTTTTGTTGTAATACCGTGCGACCGCCCTCAGTACTTAGCTTCGTTTATGAAGGCGAGTTCGCGTTTCTCTTGAGAGCATCAAGGTTGGCCCGCAGTCATCCTCGCTCCCATCCCGGTCAAAGTGAAGAGTCGTGGGCTTGTGCGCCGATTTCACCGGTATGACGGTCTCGGCCCATAGACCAAGCTAAAAGGCGTTTCTCGTGCGAAGTCCGAGGTGTCGTTCTGTAGGACCAGAGGACTTGGGGGAGGTTTTCAGCCCAGTCGCCTTTAGCTCGGTCTAGCCTCTTCTTTAATCCTTGTACGATCGTGCGGTTCGTCACTGGTCCGACCATTCGCTGGTGTGCGATCGAGGTGAAGCGTTGTTCGATCCGAGCTCTTCACACCATTTCTTGAAATTTTTGTCCACGAATTGGGTGCCGTTGTCCGAGATCAGAATGTGCGGTATGCCGAAGCGGCAGACTATGTTTTTCCACATGAATGTCTGAATCCTTTTGCTCGTGAGGCTCGAAAGTGGCTCGGCGACCCATTTGTGAAGTAGTCTATGGCTACGACTAAATATCGGTCGACACGGTGCTCGATCGAACGGGCCAACGATGTCGATCCCCCACTGCATGAAAGGCCACGGACTCTGCAGGATGCTCAGATCGGTCTGGGGTAGCTTTTTGACCGTGGAGTGAAGGCGGCACTTCGGACACTTTTTGACGAGCTCGGCCGAATCTTGAATAAGGGTGGGCCATAATATCCCGACCTCAGCGTCTTCTTTGAAAGAGCCCGTGACCCGATGTGGCTTCCGCAAGATCCTATGTGAATCTCATTAAGCACGTGGTCGGCCTTACCGCCCAAGGAACCTCGGGAGGGTTGAAGGTAAGACTTCCGTAGAGCGCCTCATATGAGATATACTTGGGATTTCACCATCATCTTTTGGCCTCAAGCCGGTCCTGAGGTAGTGTACCAACCTCCAGGTAGGCTTTCAGGGGCGTCATCCAGTTTGGCTCAACTTCTGTGATAACGCCGACGTGGGGCGCCTCGATGCTTCTGGAATGAACTTCCTCCACTGGCGGATTTGCCGATGACGAAGCCAACTTACTAAGGACGTCAGCTCGGCTGTTTTCCCCTCGTGGGATTTGGTGAATACTGAAATACCTGAATGAGGTCAGCATATCCTTTGCCTTCTCAAGGTATTGCTTCATTCGATCCTCCTTGGCCTCGTATGTGCCTAGGACCTGGTTTACCACGACCTGGGAATCTCCGAATATCTGGACTTTGTCCACTTTCAATTCCTTTGCGAGGCGGAGTCCTGAGATCAGTGCTTCGTACTCCACTTCGTTGTTGGTGGTCGGGAAGGTAAACCGGAGGGCGTACGTCACTTCTTGCTTATCTGGGCCGAGGAGGAGGATGCCCGCTCCGCTGCCCGTCTTGCATGAAGCTCCGTCCACGTACATCTGCCAGCAACCATCGGGCGATGCAAGGACAGGTTCCTCCGCTGTGAGGGCGGGAGTGACCTCGCTGGTAGAGCCGACCTCGGTGAATTTGGCCTCCGCCAGGAAGTCAGCGAGAGCTTGCCCTTTTATGGCCGGCCTGGGGGAGTACGAGATGTCGTGCTCGCCGAGCTCAAAGGCCCACTGCTATACGCCGGATGACTCGGCTTTGACAAGACTTGTCTTAAAGGTAAGTCCGTTAGTACCTGGACGGAGTGGGCTTGAATGTAGGGTCGGAGGCGTCGCTTGGCGTTCACGAGGGCCAGAGCTACCTTCTCGAGGTTGGTGTACCTTGTCTCCGGTCCTTTGAGAGCCCGACTGATGAAGTAGATGGGGAGTTGCCGTCCCATCTCATCTCGCACCAAGATCAGCATCGATTGCCTCGTTCGGGCGGCGGATCAACGATAGGGTTTCACCTTGCTTCGGGGCGGATAGGGTTGGCGGTCGGCGAGATATTCCTTCACCGAAGGTGACTGGTGTTCTTCCCGCCAGCGTAATCTGGAGCTCTCCTCGGGATCTTAAAGAAGGAAGTCGCTTCTCGGCACTCGAGATAGGAATCTGGCGAGGCGGCTAGGCATCCGGTGAGTTTGTGTATTTCACGGATGGTTCTTGCACCGCATGTCGAACCTCGCCTTCACCTTGGTAGGATTGGCCTTGGTGCCTTCTTGAAAACCAGCATCCCGTGAATTTACCGTCTTCACCACGAATGTGCACTGGGATTAAGCTTGAGGTTGGCCGACCTGAGGAGCTGGAGGATAGTTTCAAGGTCGACGGTGTAGTTCTCAGCTTTTTTGCTTTTGACTACTATATCGTCGACGTAGACTTCAACGATTTCCCCTATGTGATCTTTGAAGATCGCGTCCACCATCCTTTGGTAGGTAGCTCCAGCGTTTTTCAGACCGAAAGGCATCTTCCGGTAGGCAAAGACACCGAAGTCAGTGATGAACGCTATTTTTGGGGCGTCCTCCGGGCTCATCAGGACTTGGTGGTATCCCTTGTATAAATCCAGGAAACTGAAGATCTCATGTCCCACCAATGCCTCCACCTTCTTGTCAATGTCGGGAGGGGTATGATCCTTTGGGCAGTGTTTATTGAGGTCGGTATAGTCGACACACATGCGCCATCCCCCTCCTGGCTTTCGAACCACAACTGGATTAGCCATCCAGGTTGGGTATTTGACCTCGTACAGGATTTTAGCCTCCTGGAGTTGGGTCACCTCGTCTCTTATGACCTGGCTGCGCTCTGCGGCAAAACTTCTCTTCTTTTGCCGAACTGGTTTAGTGGCCGGGTCGATGTTGAGACGATGAGTTATGAGCTCGGGCGAGACCCCGGTCATGTCAAGTGGGGACCATGCAAATACATCCCTGTATTCCCTTAGAAGCTGCATGACCTGTTGGCGAATATTAGCTGAACCCTGGGTGCCGACCTTGACAACTTTGGAAGGGTCGTCGTATAGCTGAAGATTCTCAGTCAGGTCATCCCGAGGTGGCAACTTCTGAGGGTTCTGTAATTGCTAGGCCTGAGGTAAGGCCGCATCTTGGGTTGAGACTCGTAGGCATTCTTTAGCTGCCGTTTGGTCACCCTGAATGCTTAACACTCCCACCGGGGTGGGTATCTTAATGGTGAGGTGGTACACGGCGCGACGGCCCCGTTGCGTCTGCCAATCTCTTCCTGGATAATGTTGTATGGAGAGGAGCTCGGACCAAGAAAATTGAATAGCTTTGGTGACCGACACAGGAGCACGTCCCTGATGAATCGGAAGGGTAATGACACCCTCGGGTTGAACCGCCTCTGAGTAAAGCTCCGCAACGGGAAGGTGCGGGATGTACTAATTCCTCCAACATCAAGTTTATCCAGCAGCTACGGAATATGATGCTAACGGAGGTCCGATGTCAATGTAGACCCGATGTACGTTCTTGTTGCCCACCACGGCTTGTATAGTAATGGCGTCCTGGTGGGGCATAATCTTAGTCTTGGATCATCTTTGGAGAACACGATGTTCTCTCCATCCCGGAGTCTCTTGTTTTTCGGCTCCTCGGGGGTCGGCCTCCGAGCCCCATTTCTAAGTGACGACCTCGTCGTACCAACGAGCAGTCCGGTTATAGCATAGACCTGCTCCATTGCATTGGGACCTTCGTCCTCATCATCTTCAGGTCGGGCTGCCGTTGAGGTCGGTCCGCAGTTGTTACCACCTCCATTTTTCCCTCTGCGTTTTTATTACCCGCCCAGTCGGCCGATGTACTTCTTCAGCGCTCCTTCTTTGACGAGCTCGTCAATCTGTGAGCTCAAGATCCTGCAATCTTCTGTATCGTGACCGTACCCCTGGTGGTAGTCACAATACTTTCCTGTTGACTTTTTTTTGGATCCTCCTTTCATAGGAGGGGGTTTTGGAAAGAGCTCGCAGTGAGCTCAAATATTTCCATACTGGATTTGAGCGGGCGCGCCGCTATTGCTAGGGTTTGGCGAGGTCCCACCGATTCTCTTGGACCTTTTTGATTCTCTCGAACGCACTTCGGCGTTCAGTACCTCGGCCTCGATCCTCTGGCTTCCTTCTTTCAGTCCGCTGCTCATCCCAGATCTCTCTCTTCTTCCGGTCCGACTCGTCCCCTTTGACGAAGTTGTCCACCAAATTCCAAAGTTTGCTCGCCGTCTTTGGTTGTTCACGGGTGATCTCTTTATTCAGAGCACCGGGTCGGATCCCGTTCTTGAATGCGTTGATGATGTAGAGATCATTACTCTCATCTATTTTAAGGGACTCCTTGATGAATCTTGAGACGAAATTCGACATCGTCTCGTCCCGTCCTTGGCGGATTGTAAGCAGATCGGATGAAGGTTGTTGAGGCGGCATTTTTGGTAAAAACGCCATTTGAACTGATCCATGAGGTCTTTGAAGCAATGGATGCTGTTCTGGCGAAGCGAGGTGAACCAACGTCGGGCGTTGGAGATCAGCACCTCGGGGAAGACCTTACACATGTGGAAATCTTCCATCCCTTGGTTTGCCATGTTAGTGGTATAGGCAAATAGGAAGTCAGAAGGATCTCCAGGCCATCGATGCAGCGATATTTGGAGCACGGTATCATTGTGGCGGTGTATCCGAATCTCCTTGAGAAAGGAGAGATAATCCGGCCGTGCGGTCGAATCCGGGAGCTCGTTGCCATCTCTCCCGGAGGATCGGGAGAGCGATAGCGGCGTCGTCGTCCTCCTCGGGGGAGTTCGACTTCGCCTTTCCTCTCTTCTCTCCCGCCCAGTCGCATGGGCATTACGCCGAGGTGGGAACGGCTCCGCGGATGGTATGAGGGCGAATGGTTGCGATAGTTTGACCGAGGCGAATGAACTCGGGTATTGGGGCGGTCATCGTGCCGCGGTGAACGTTGATTGGTTCGAAGAGGTGAACGACCTCGGTTGCTCAGAATCACCAATTCGGGCACTCTTGATGGGCCCGCTCCGTTTGTCCTCCGTTGAGAAACTACGAAAATGATTGAGGTTGGCGTTGAGGAATTCGGACCTTTCGACCGAGGACCTCGTGGGGCGGTGAACCTCCTGCTCACCGATCGAGGTCGGCATCTTCCTCCTCGTTGGGCGGCCATCCCGAGGTGTATGGAAGCATTCTCCATGTAGCCCTACGGTGTGTGACCGCTGGTGGCGTCCGCGATCCCTTTCCCGGCGTGTGTGACCACACGATCGTCCTCTGCTGCGGTTGTTACCGACATCGCGGCGAAGTAAGCGTTTGCACGTGTCCTTGCCATTAAATTGTAGAAAACAGCTTTTATTCAAAAAAAAAGAGTTTCCCACAGACGGCGCCAATGATAAATCCAGACGTTGGTATGCAAGATTTAGAAAAGCGATAAAGAACACAGAGTTTTTACGTGGTTCGATCAAGAATCGATCTCGTCCACGGGCGATGATCCTCAAGATGTTCACTATAATTTTATTACAATGAGTATCTCAAAGAGCTTTAGTGTTCAGTATTTTGCTAACCCTTTTACCTTCAATCTAACTCCTATTTATACATAAACGTAGACCTTGTAACGAATCCCTTGATTGGCGGGCTCACGATCCTTCTGTAACTGACCATGATCTTCACCATAATTGTCCATGATTTCCACCGTTACCCCATAATCTTCGCCTTTGACTCCGTCTTTAATTAGGGTTTTGATTAGGGTTTAGAGGCTGTGTTTCGGGCGTAACCGAGTAGGGCAGCATTAGGTCAGGCCCAGCTCGTTTGGGCCTGCTAATGGGCTTGAGAGGTTGGGCCATATCCTGTCATTCACATTGATTTAGGAGTCTTCTTGGGCCGAACTTGCCTGGGCCGTGCTTGATGTCAGGCTTACTTGTATTGAGCCTGTTGCTTGGGCCTGGTAGTTGGGCCGTATCCTATCAGAATATGATATGACTCGTTGAATTGTTCGTGCAAACTCCATGAATGTTACTTTTTTCACATTCCACAAATCTTTTAGTACTCTCTTTTCTAAATAGAAAATTACTATAGTAACCATCTTCACCGTATGAAAATAGCAAAGAATATTGAAGCGACATATATGATGAGTGCATTTCATTAATGCATTTTAATTGTCCATTTCTGGATTATACTAATATGTCCCTCTGCCCTAAACACTCATACAAATCTCCGACAATCAATGCATCGACTTCTGACATTGATGGTAGATTGTAATTGGCATCAGTGTATTCAAAATTTTGAATCTTATCACAAGCCACTCTGAAAGACTTTACCATAATATTATTGGCATCCAACATATTCATCAGTGTTGAGACAACTTCACTTTTAATACTATCAATCTATATCATGCGTCTGTATTATATATATATATAATATAGTTAGAATAAATTATTAGATATTAAACATAATTATAATTATAATTTTATATAATATATTAGGTAATGAAATTAAACTACACACCTAACTAATGGTAGCATGTTCGATACTTCGTTATCAGTGTCATAAATGTATAGTTGTACAAATTTTGACGTTTAACCTTGATATGGTATTAAACTACCAATACAATGGTAATTTTGACTATACCAATAATGGAGCTCCACCTATATTTAAATGTGTACCAATCTTACCACCAATAGAAGTGAAGGCGAACATAATGTTAAAGGAAATGAATATGTTCTTGAAAATGTTTACTGTGGTTTTGATACAAAAGATCATACAATAATTGAGGCGGCGTCGCTAGTTCTGCAAGACTGACACTACAAGAAATTCACCGAATAACGATGGATTTTGTACGATTATCATCCGTCTTAACGTAATGAAGGAATTAACTATGGATTGTCCATTGTTAGAGCTTGCGACGACCCCATTTTTCGGGTTAACCCAAGAGATTCATTACATGAGTTTTAAACTAAAGTTTGGATTCAATTTGGAGTAGTGTCCGCCTCTAAACTTTTATTTTTTTATTGAGAGTTACCATGACGGTGTCCGTCTGTAAATTTTTTTAAATTGGGGCTTACAAGTTACAACGGACTGGGGGTCCGTAGCTATTTTTAATGTTTAAATTTCGTTTCCTATTATTTTTCTTTTGGAGCCCTAATTAACCCCCAATTCCTACCGCCACTACCATCCGCTTTTTGAACCCTCTCTTCCTCGTTTGCCATCCCCACTAGAGCTGACAAAAGGGGCGGGTCGGGCGGCCGGCCGACCTATCGGGCTTGTTGTTTTTATTGGGTCGGGCTGGCTTGGCCCGAAATGCTATCGGGCTGAAAATATGGTAGCCCAGCCCAGCCCCATATGGGCCACCGGGCCAAACCCGCCCAATATTTAATTTAATAAAATATTATTTTTAATTTTAAAAAAATATGATAACAATAAATAAATTAAGTCCACTAACATCAATTTCAAAATAAATAAGATAAATTACGTCTACTAACATCAATTCCAAAGTAAATAAAATAAATTAAGTCTATTAACAAATCTAACATCAATTTCAACGTAAATAAGATAAACTTATAGTTTCAAATATCGTTAAACATCGACCACATTTGAATCTTCCTTGGACAATTGTACTTCTTCACATTCTTGCGCATATGTATTATAATATAAAAAATATATATAAATATTAATTACTTAATGAAAAAATATGAGTAAAAACTAAGTATATTAAATATCATTACCGCAATTTTCACCAATATCAAAACCGTGCAACCAATTACGAGTGCAAATGAGTGCTTGTACATTTTCGGAAGCAAATAATTCATGTACTTGTCATTTTATTTTCTATATTTACTATTTCGTATTTACTACTAATATAAAATATAAAAATTTTAAATGAGTGGGCGGACTTTTAGGCCCGTTAACCCCGGGCTTTTTAGCCCCAAAGCCCGATCAGCCCGATGGGCTATGTGGACGGTCTTTTTAGGCTCGATTTTTTTCGGGCCACTATTTTCACGAGCCCAACCCGACCCCAATTCCGGTACCTCGGGACGGCCCATCGGGCCGGGCCAATTTTGTCGGCTCTAATCCCCACCCACCGCTACCATCCTCGCCTGCCACCTATGGTCGCCGTCCCTGTCGTTCGCAGTCGAGCTCGCCGCTGCGGAGCTTTCAAGGCGTGAAAGGTTTGTGCCTCCTTTCTGTTTCCAGAATCCAGTTCTACTTCAAGTTCTGGTAATCACTCAACTTGCTCCATGCTTGTGCCTGCGTGCTTGTGTGGCGTGCCGTATGCTCAAACAGTCTTCTTCTCGTCAAAGTTCACTTTTATTTTTTCATTGATTCTTTTTTTCTTTTTATAGACGGATTTATGATCAATAGTTGATGATTTGACAAATGAGATGATTGAATTTTTTTATTTATGTTTTAAGATAATATGAAGTAGGATATGAATGCAATGAGGATCTGGTTTTGAGGTTGTTTGGAACTTTGAAAAAGTTTTTCCTGCATGCAAAGTGTTCGACGAAATGTCAATCTGTTTCTTGTTTGAAAAGACGATCTAATCGTCGTAGAAATAAAGATTTCTGTAGTTGAATTGTTTTACTTAGTTCTATCCCACGGTTACACATGGCAATGCAAATCAAAGAAGTGAAAGTGGAAAATAAGTTCATTATTTCCTAATGCAATGTTCTCGAGAAATATGCTAAAATATGAAGTTTTGTGACTCATTTTTATGTTTCCATGGGAATAATTTCTGATAATTTGATATTGCTAGTGAAGGAATTTATGCTTCACGAATATTTTTTGTTATCTGCCTAGAATTATGGCTATTTAGCAGCAACCTTTGCTGAGTAATAATAATGAGAAAAATACACAATTTTAGTCGTCAATGGAAAATGATATATAGAAAGCACAAACCAGAAATATCGTTGAAATGGATTTACAGGCTACGTATTATTTCTGGTGCCAATTATGCTTTTTGACATCGAAAAATCACTTATAAGCTAAAATTTATCACAAAATCAATTCATTAGCTTGATTAAGGTATTATTGATTTATTAGGCTAAAACTGTCACAAAACCAATTTATTAGGCTAAAATTATGTATTTTCCCATTTTCATAACCTGAAAATGATCTACTCACTAAGCAACTGAAATGATAGATTCTTGATTTGCAATGTGGTCGGTTTGATTGTCTTTTTTAGTAAATGAAATATTAAAATTATATAGTTACAATTTCTCTGCATACCAAAATAATGGTACCATTCAGAACAGTTTCAGCCTGAAACTAGGGATCCCTAATTTAAATTTTCTTTGATTATAATTTCATAATATACCTAATTAAATTTTCTTTGACTATACTTTCTAATAAAGGTTTTAACCTTTATTAGAAACACCTAAATACAAAATTCATAATATACCTAATTATAAAACACAATTCAGTTGTAAAATTAACTTATGTACAAAGGAAATATTGTCAGACATATGAATCCAAATTAAATAGTCCAAATTGCATATATGCAGACAATAATCTACCTTTTTTTAATAAATGCTGACTTACCCTTTATTACCGAAGTTGAGTCGGACTTGCACTTAGACTTAAGAATTCTCATATTTAAGATATCACATGTCCATTAATTATTTATAGCATTCTGACTACTTAAAATAATTAGTCTCTTTAATTCTTTAAGTAGTACCACTCAACCTTATTATTGTATTTGAGCTAAACTTTAGTACAATAAACTTTTTGAGCTCCTTAAGGGGACGTCATCATCCTAAACGGATACGGTGACTCGATACATGTAATTAGCATGACATACAAACACTGTCACCACCCAAGATGCGAAGAATCTTGGGTTATCTCATGTAACCCTCATTCATAATAAGCCAAAGTGATGGTCAACAACTCATACTCACCTAAAACCTTATCGAGGTTTAGATCAACGTAAAGTTACCGAGATCTATGTTCTATAGGGAAATCTAATTTTACCATCCACCAATGATCTATCTTGGATGTTTAATTCACCATATATTGATTATATACAAGCATGCACCTATATAATTAATTGCAACACGTTGGTGTTTTCTCGTGTTTACCTGCGAATTTGTCAAATAAAATGAGGATCAAGCCTCGTGCTTTGATCTTCTGGACTGTATCCCGTTTGTCAAAACTCCAATGCTGAGTGAGAACAAGCTATGGAGAGTGATGCAAAAATGCCTTCTTCATTTCTCTTTGTAATTTCAAAAATCACAATTATGAGAATAGATGTTTCTGATTTTCTCTCACCTTTTATTTATAATGCAACCCTAGAATCCTAATAGGATAGGATCTCTACATATCTAATAAATACAATCTTATATTTAAAGATACACCATATCAAGAACAATATCCTTTAATATCTAATGATAGAGATAGATTCTAAGATCTACCTTATTGGAGCTCTCTCTTGATTTGACATAATTTAGATGTCATGCACATAGAAAAAAATGTGGTTGATAATGTGTTCAATATTGTAATAAACGTTCAAGGGAAGACCAAAGATACAAGCAAATCTAGAGAAAAGCTTAACATATATTTCTATAGACTGAAGATGAATGAGTCGAGTGGAAAATACCCAAAAGCTTCTTACACACTCGACAATCGAGAGAAGAAAGTTTTGTGTGAATGGGTAAAAGGTCTTAGATTTTCAGAAGGATATGTCTCAAATATGGGTAGATGCATAAACACAACAAAATTGAAGTTATTTGGGATGAAGAGTCACGACTGTAACGTGTTCATGCAACATATTCTACCAATTACATTTCGTGAACTTCTCCCATCTAATGTTTGGAAAACATTAACTGAATTAAGTTTGTTCTTCAAAGATTTGACTACTCGAAACATCAAACTTGATGATATGTGCAAACTTCAAGAGAACATTTCAGTCATTTTATGCAAGATCGAGCTCTTCTACCGAGTTTTTTTAATTCCATGGAACATCTACTAGTCCATTTGGCCGGTGAAGCTCGCATTGCAGGGCATGTTCAATATCAGTGGATGTATCCATTTGAAATGTATAATTCATACTTTACCTCTCGATTCCATACGCATAAAAATATACATATATAATCATTTATTTTGTGCATCTTAATAGATACTTAAGTAAGTTGAAAAATAACGTAAGAATAAAGCAAGAGTTGAAGGTTCTATTTGTAATGCGTACTTAGTGGATGAGGCATCGACGTTATGCTCTTATAATTTTGAGAATCACATGAGAACGAAGCACATGGACGTGCCTCGCAATTATGATGGTCAAGGTGAGATTAGGTATGAAGAATATCCAGATATGCTTTCAATTTTCAAGCAAGCTTGATGACCTTTTGGTAAGACGTCAAATAGATATCTGGATGGTAGAGAGTATGATGATGCTCGTTTATATCTGGACAATATTTATCATGTGATTACCGAATCTCTTAAGAGGGTTACGAGTCACCATGGATTCAACTTGAAATATGTGTTAGATGAATAAAAAATGCATATTTTCAAGATTTCAAGGTAAAAGTATTATATTTATTAAAATTAACATTTTAATCTTAAAAAATTTAACTTGTTTGAAAACTGTTAATGCTTTCATATTCTTTTTTCATGAATATTTTTTTTTATTGGGATAAAGACTTGAATTATGAAATTGTTTACAAGTTTTGGCATAAGCGAGCAGGCGAAAGATACAAGGATCTCATTCATAGGATAAAAAAATATATTAATGAGACGATACCACATTCCTTCCTTCCCTTGTAGGAGTGGCCAGCTTGGAAGACATACTGGGACCGTGATGATGTGCGATTGAAGGTGATAAAAGGCACGACAAAATATGATGACTGAGCTCGACGGTGAGGGAACATGGATCTCTAAGCATAGAGATGGCTCGAAAAGTTATGTAGAATACACACTTCAGATGATAAGTATTTTCTATTATAATAATATTCATTTATCTAATTTCGTTTCTACTTAACGTGGAGTCAACATACCTAAGGTGCAGTAGCCGGTCTTCCACCGCTATCTTGTTTCAGATAATGGTGAATTTACAAATGAGGTCTCGTCGTGTTGCGGTAAGTATGTACATGAATTGACAACTCATGTTTGATTAATCAAAAGGGGATATATTTATATTATATAGCTTGTAGAGTCCGACCACATTTTCATCAATACTAACTAAATTAGCTAGAAAATCCACTAACTTCAGATTGGATCTTGTTTACTGGTATAATAGTTACCTAGATACTCAGTTAACCTTACAGTATCCCACCTAACTCGGCATTCTTCCAATGCTTGCTGGTGTTAGGAAATCACTAACTGCTTTCGGATGCAGTGGACTTAACCTCTAGCTTATGGGTGTTAGATGACCAATCTTTCAGCAATTAACACTTCGTTGCCTACTTGCCTCAAACTTTTACATAATTTTTGGGGGTTTCATAGAGGTGTTTCTAACTATGGATCTGAGTTATCACAAGCGATAAACTTAGTATGTCTAGGCTTAAAATATACAAGATGAATATCCTAGAATTAAGGAAGTGTATGCTAACATCTCGCATTGATAAATATATATGAGCTCTTGAGATTTACTGATAGCACCGTTAACCTTTTTTCTTCGAAATCGTTGTTTGATAGGATTGAGTTGTGAGCTTAAATACTTTTGACATTTAATTTTACAACGTTTTGTAACCTTCAAATATTGGATTCTGCGTATATTTATAGAGAGGATGATGAATAGTACCATTGGAGGGAGCACCCATCATATCATTCTATTTGTCGTTTGAATTCTTCACGTTGAGAATCCTAGTACGTCACTGTCAGATGTATGCATCATCGTACATTGTAGCTCTACAACTCTGAAAGGTCTTATAACATGCAAGATCTTTCTGCAGATACGCTATGACACGTGGCGAGTCAAAAGCTTAAGACTTAAATTCTTCCATGTTTTTTCAATTGAGTTGACTCCATGTTTTATCAGCATTGACTTCAAGTTGGGCCAGTTGAAACAGCTCCGTCTTTTATTGACAAGTTGGACTACTGTGTTTTGTTAGCTCGGACACTTGAGTCAGTATGATGCTTTCAGCAGACATAGATATATAGTCAATTTTGGCCTTTCATCAACCAGTTTTGACTTGATATAGCCAGCATTGACTACTTATCACCAGTTTTGACTATCGATAGGCTTCTTTAACTCCAGGACGTCAGTTTTGATTCTTGATAGCCAACTTTGACTTCCACGAGAACAGTCAGCATTGATGAAAATTTAGTCGGACTCTACAAGCTATATAATATAAATATATCTTTTTTTATTAATCAAACATGAGATGTCAATTCGTGTACATATTTACTGCAATACGACGAGACCTCTCATTTGTAAATTCATCATTATCTGAAACAAGATACCTGTGGAAGACAGGCTACTGCACCTTAGGTATGTCAAATCCACGTTTTTTGCATGTACATTCAATTTTACCTCTTGTTTAAGTAGAAACGAAATTAGATAAATGAATATTATTATAATAGAAAGTACTTACCATCTGAAGTGCGTATTCTACATGTCACAGCCCAGTTTGGCTTATCCTTGCCGGACCGTGAATTGGGGTTTGGTTTAAGTGAATATGAAAGAATAAGGGTTTCAACTTATTTCATCTACGAAAAATATAGATGTTCCAAATGTAAGGGAATCATGACAGATCAAAATAGTATATATATAAATAAGATGGTTCCAAGGTTTCAACAAAACAATAGTTTTAACAAAGCTTAACATAGTAACAAAATATAACATGGTCTCAAGAGTTTGGCAGCGGAATAAAACGTGTGAGACATGCATATGGAGATGCATTCTCAAAGCGAACCAAAAATACTTCATACTACTTGACAAAAGATTCCGCTCAATTCCCGCTCCATCATCACTCAACTCCGCATTTAAAAACAATATGCGGTGAGTACAAAGATGCACTCGGTGGACACATGCCGAAAACATTTTACTTACGAAATATTATCGCTTACTTTACGGTAAGACAAGAGGTTTTGTTTGAAAAGTCCTTGTGCTTACTAAATACATTTTCTTTACTTTCTCAAAATCATCGCCGCCATGCATTTTCTCATCACAACGTATATTCCAAGTCGGCATATGGATTAACGCGGGAGGAGGCCTCCTTCACCCGACGCACGATCGATCGCGAACGGTTCGGAGGTGAATCATCCGACCGTAACTTGGTTCAAAAGTCGATGTACACAACCTAGCTAGGATTCCCCTTCACCTCCAAATTAGGATCCGAATTGTAATACTTTTCCTGTTGCCTGTGCAACCGAATGGACATATACAAAACATAAAACATTTTGGCGATAATATCGTACTTTATCATTTGCGTAAAACAAGAAAGTAATAACAGATGGCGATTTTCATAAATAGCTTTTAGTTCAAGAAAGCCCACCTCGAGAACTTAAAGTTCTTACGTCACTAGTTTACTTTCCGTTTCTTTCTCCTTCGAGCAGGACCCTTTTCAATCGTGAGAAACGAGGTTTAGTACATTGCTATACTTTTCGATAATCATCGATCCGAAAACAACGGACTTACTACATCAATCCTTTTAACGTCAAGGATCCTATTTTCATACTTTAAGCACTATTATACTTGTTGCGTCTCGAAAAGACATACTATTTTATCTTTTCATTCCTTCCTTAGTTCAAATCATTCGAAGTGCCGTACGAATCTTAATTTCATACCTAACGTCGTTCGTCTCGACTTACTTTATCTTACGTATATACTCAAATTCTATGTATTCACGGACATATTTTCCCTACGTCTCGACTTTTCCACGTATCATATCGTATGATTCACATATCACGTATCATGAGGCGTCATAATCTTCACTTTCTTAATTTTCAAAATTTCCATATATATATATGTTTTGAAAATTTTATTTATTCACATAATATATTCTTATCATCATATATCAATAGTATGACATGATATTCATCATATACAACTTATTCATCACTATTTCATGCTTTGTGTTTTTCAAATTTCCATCTCATAGTATTTCATATTTTCCAAAGAATTCCACATAAAATCATAGAATTTTGAACATGAACATCTATCATTATTTCATGCTCAAAACAACAATTAAAATTCATGTACATCAATATATGACTCATATGTAATTTCGGTTTTCATGAGAATATTTATAACATGCATTACTTTGTATTAAATTCATAATACATGCTTATAAACGCTATATAAACATATTTAATAAACAACTTTAAACATGTAGCATAATTTCTCATATATCACATAATTATCAAAACCATATAACTTAACATATCATGTATGAATTTCTAATATTTTGCATGAATAAAAGAGCTTGTATAATTTCTAACCTTTAAATCGGTTTGATCGGCGTCGCAACGTTTTTCTATCTAGGTTGAAGAGAACTTTTGGAGAACACTTCCTATATTTTCTCTATTTTCTCCTAATTTCGTTCATATGGTTATGGGAGGGTGGTCTCCTATTTATAGATTTTATAAAGTGGTTTAATGATGATTTTATGAAAATATCTTATTCTAAAGTCAAAAATTACAACTCTCATTTATTGCCCCTCAAATTTCGGTCCATACACTTGCATATGAGACAAAATATTATTTTATCCTATAGTTTATTTAATTAATACATAACCTTATCAAAATGTCATTATCAAAGAGTTTCAAAATATTTTCTAACCTAATTTTAGTCCAAATTTTCGGCCATATACAACAAAACAATACATCCACTTGTAAATTTAATGATTCTCCTTATCTTATCATAATTAATATCTCTACATTATAATTGTATAGTTTAATATTCAAAGATATGAAAAATATCTCATATTCACAATATATATATAGTTTCGGCACTTACATTTAAATAAGAGACAAATTTTATTTTTACTACATCTTATGCTAAGTTACAAAAATTTATTAATATCATATCTTATCCTTATCCTAAAGTTTGAATTTTAACCTTTATGTTCACATTTGTTCACATTTATTTTTCAAATATTTCAACTACTACAAGACAAAAGCTTATAGTTACTTATTCAATTTGAACTCATACTTTATCTTATCTTTTAATAATATCTTATCATTATAATCATAACACATCATTATTAAGAGTATAATATTTTCTCATTTTCACACCTATATTTCAAAATTTTCGGCTACTAATACAAAAACCATAGGTTACTTGTTCAATTTGATAACAATCTCTACTTTACACCTAATATATCTTATCTTTATAATTATGACCCCTCATTAATTAAAGTATGATATTTATATTCATTTCACACTCAATATTCAAATTTTTCGGCACTTTTGTAATAAACATGGTACAAATTTTATTTTCTTCTAATTAATAGCTATGTGACATAATAATAATCTTAGATGATAAAAAAAATCATAGGAAAATTAATTAAGATCATTTCTATGTACTATAGTAAAGTTATCGGCAAATAATTCGAAATTACGGATAAATTATCAAACTATTATTATTTTTATAACCAATATTATTTTCATGATGAATTATATAAATATAATGATATTATATCATAAAATAAATTTTTTGGAACAATTCTAAGCATTTTCCCTAATTTTTCGAAAATTAGGGTTTCTTAGGAACTAATTTTTATAAAATTCCATTCTTATCCTATTTTAATAATTTCGAAATTTTTATAACTTCTAGGAGATAAGATTGGTCTAGAATCATGATATTTATCAAGTATATAATTTAAATAAATTATTTAATATATTTATCACATAATATTGTGATTTTCGAAACATCACATAAAATCATGCCTTAATTTCGAAATTAATGAACTTCTAGAACCAAGATATTATCTCCTATGATACTTATAACATTATCACACATTTTTATGAGATAAACATTATCTCTTAATTAATCATGACCTTATCTCTTTATTTTATAAAAATATCATAGCATACTTATCTTAAAAATGTCATTTTCCAACCTTATCACATCCACCTCATGAATTTTGAAATTTATGCTTGATTTATACAAGATAATTATCTTATCATATACTACAAGATAATCATGACAACTCATCACATAAAATCAAGTAATCATATATTAAATCACAAATTAATCACTTAATTCCATATTTTTCGAAAATCACTAGAAAATAAGGAAAAATATTTCTTTTTATTCCTTAGTGTAAATAATATCCCAAATATACTTAAAAACATATTTAAAAATTATTTCATGTGAAAAAGATTAAGAAATTTTCGATTTTACTCAAAATCGTCGACTACCGACGTTCATTTTAATTCTTGTTTCTATCGTAATATTCCTTCTTATTTTCGAAATTTTAATCCCGTAAATTCAGGTATTACACTACAGCACTTCTCGAGCCACCTATATGCTTGAAGATCTATGTTCCCTCACCGTCGGGCTCAGTCATCCTATTTTGTCGTGCCTTTATCGCCTTCAATCGCACATCATCACGGTCCTAGTATGCCTTCCAAGCTGGCCACTCCTACACGGGAATGAAGGAAGGTGGTATCATCTCATTAATATTTTTTTATCCTATGAATGAGATCCTTGTATCTTTCGCCTGCTCGCTTATGCCAAAACTTGTAAACAATTTCATAATTCAAGTCTTTATCCCAATAAAAAAAATATTCATGAAAAAAGGATATGAAAGCATTAACAGTTTTCAAACAAGTTAAATTTTTTAAGATTAAAATGTAAATTTTAATAAATATAATACTTTTAACTTGAAATCTTGAAACTATGCATGTTTTTGTTCATCTGACACAGATTTTAAGTTGAGCCCATGGTGATTCATAACCCTCTTAAGAGATTCGGTAATCACATGAGAAATATTGTCCAGATATAAATGAGCATCATCATACTCTCTACCATCCAGATATCTCTTTGACGTCTTACCAAAAGGTCGTCAAGCTTGCTTGAAGATTGAAAGCATATCTGGATATTCTTCATACCTAATCTCGCCTTGACCATCATAATTACGAGGCACGTCCCTGTGCTTCGTTCTCATGTGATCCTCAAAATTATAAGAGCATAACGTCGATGCCTCATCCACTAAGTTCGTATTGCAAATAGAACCTTCAACTCTTGCTTTATTTCTTACGTTATTTTTCAACTTACTTAAGTATCTATTAAGATGCACAAAATAAATGATTATATATGTATATTTTTATACGTATGGAATCGTGAGTTAAAGTACAGATTGTACCTTTCCAATTGATACATCCACTGATATTGAACAGGCTCTGCAATGCGAGCTTCACCGGCCAAATAGACTAGTAGATGTTCCATGGAGTAAAAAAAACTAGGTAGGAAGAACCGCTCGATCTTGCATAAAATGACTGAAATGTTCTCTTGAAGTTTGCACATATCATCAAGTATGATGTTTCGAGAAGTCAAATCTTTTAAGAACAAACTTAATTCAGTTACTGTTTTCCAAACATTAGATATGAGAAGTTCAAGAAATATAATTGGTAGAATACGTTGCATGAACACGTTACAGTCGTGACTCTTCATCCCAAATATCTTCAATTTTGTTGTGTCTACGCATCTACCCATATTTGAGACATATCCGTCTGGAAATCTAAGACCTTTTACACATTCAGACAAACTTTCTTCTCTCGATTGCCGAGTGTGCAAGAAGCTTTTGGCTATTTTCCTGTCCACTCATTCATCTTCAGTTTATAGCAATATAAGTTATGTTCTTCTCTAGATTTGCTTGTATCTTTGGTATTCCTTGAATGTTTATTACAATATTGAACACATTATCAACCATATTTTTTTCTATGTGCATGACATCTAAATTAGGTCAAATCAAGAGAGAGCTCCAATAAGGTAGATCCTAGAATATACTTTTTTTTCTTCCAACCAGTACCAAAATGGTTGTAAATCTTGCTATTGATTTTCTCAAACTGTGACTAGTCCTATATCTTCTATTAAGGTCAATAATTCTTCTCATGATCTAGTTTCTTGTGGATTACTATTGATCATCGTATTTTTGGTGAATCCTCATCTATCCACCCGAAATTGGTGAGTAGGAGGTAGAATTTTTGATGGTTGTCAAATCATGATTGCTTATCATTTTTAACTAAAGTATAAGCATCAGTGTGATACGTGCAGTGTGGACAGGCTAACCTTCCAGTTGTACTCCAACCAGACAACATAGAGTATACAAGATAGTCTCTAATTGTCCAAAGCAAAGCAACACGCATTTGAAAGTTTTGCTTCAACGATATATCATATGTAGGAACACCTATTTCTCACCACTCTATCAACTCTAAAATCAATGGCTGTAAGAACACATCAATCTTTTTCTTCGGATGACATGGTCCATGCAATAGGATCGTGAGGAATATATACTGTTCTTTCATACACATCCAAAGAGAAAGATTATAGGGAGTAATGATAACGGGCCATGAAGAATATTGTTGCCATGATTGACCAAAGGGCTATAAACCATTGATTGAAAGACCCAATTGAACATTACGAATTTTTTATGCGAACAAAGGAAACTTCGTGTTCAAATGTTTCCATGCAGGTGAGTCCACCGGATGGCGCATGATCCCATCATCAACTGATGATACATGCCAACTCATATTTTCCGTCGTAACCTTAGATGTATACAACCTTTGTAGTCATAGAGTAAGAGGAAAATAATATATATTCTTACATGCTACTTGTGATTTCCATCGATTTTCAGATGGTCAATTCATGTTATTGAAATGAGGATGATCACAAAATTTACAACGAGCTAGTTTAGCATCTTCTCTCCAATAAACATGCAATTATGTGGACAACAATCAATTTTGAGCATTGGCAATCCCATACCATGCAATAATTTATTCGTACTACAGAAGTCGTTGGGCACCAAATTATTCTCCGGAACAATCTCTTTCATGAGTTATGCTATCTGATCAAAACACTTCTCAGACATGTTGTTCTCTGCTTTCAAGCTCATAAGTCGATCCACAACTGACAGTTGTGAATGGTTTGAGCAATAGGGGTGAGCAAAATACCCGAAATCCGAATATCCGATCCGAACCAAACCGAAATTTAAAATTCGGTTCGGATTTTTCGATTTTCGGTTCGGATCGGATTGGATTTTTAATCCGAAAAATCCAAAATCAATTATATATAAATTATATATAATAATAATATTTTATTTAAATATTTTAAAATCTAATATAAATATATATAAAATTAATAAAATTGGTTTCGATTTTTCTTTTTCATAATTTCGGATTTTTCGGTTCGGTTCGGATATTTTTATAGAATTTTGGATTTTCGGATTTGGATTTTCGGATTTTCGGTTCGGATCGGATTATTTTCTTCTCAAAATTCAGATTTTAGGATCGGTTCGGATTAGGCAAAAATCCGAACCGAAATCCGAATGCTCACCCCTATTGAGCAACCAAGCCATAAAAGTTTGTCTGCAGCATTCAACATGGCGTAAAATCTTTGTGCTTTTGAATTTTGCTCATCTTCAGGGTCATCAAAGTTAAAATGGGGACCTGCTGTCCATGACCATCATTTGATATGTATTTTATTGATCTTCAACATCCAATTTCATTGCATGTTCCGTATGTGTGGATGTCTCCCCTTGAAAGATCCAAGTGTGATAATTTGGAACGAACCCAAATTTTGAAATGTAATATCACACAATATGTTGTTCTTAATAAGGTATGTTCTTACACTTCTTACGCGGACACTTAATCTTATCTATATCCATGAATAATAGCTTATTACTGGCAAACTCAATGAAAGTTTCAAGTCTGTCTCAAAATTCATGATTTAATCCACCAAGCGAACTAAACCGTTTATACATCCATTCACGATTACTTGTCATTCTTGCAAATCCTACTAATATGGTTTAATGGTGTAAAATAAATTGTAGGTGATAAATATATGCAATTGGTGAATTTATCACCCTAAATTGGTAAATTACCACACACATACACACACATGCATGTAAGTTATAAATTTAATAATTTTTATATATATATATATATATATATACAAAATTATTAAATTTATAACTGACATGCATGTATAAACTGAGACCAATATATGCTACATATATTTAACAAATCAGAAGAGACGGTAATCCAAGATATCAGATGAGCTTCAAACTAATCCAAGCTTTTACACACAACATTCTATGGCATATGGTATCTCTCCTAGCTGCCAACAAAATATTAAGTCGATACAAAATAATTCAGTAGCTACTTTGACATAACTCCATTTAAACTCATTAAGAATCCAATCCCATAGTTTGTAATCCTACTTAAAAAAATATAAAATAAAAAATACCTACGAATCGTCATATTTAAGATATCTCATGTCCATTAATTATTTATAGCATTCTGACTGCTTAAAATAATTAATCTCTTTAATTCCTTAAGTAGTATCACTTAACCTTATTATTGTATTTGAGCTAAACTCAACCTGCAAGGTTTAGTACAATAAACCTTTTGAGCTCCTTAAGGGGACGTCATCATCCCAAACGTATACGGTGACTCGATACATGTAACTAGCATGACATACAAGCACTGTTATCACCCAAGATGCGAGAATCTTGGGTTATCTCATGTAACCCTCATCCATAACAAGTTAAAGTGATGGTCAACAACTCATACTCACCTAAAACCTTATCGAGGTTTAGATCAACGTAAAGTCACTGAGATCTATGTTCTATAGGAAATCTGATTTTACCCTCTCCCGAGGATCTATCTTGGATATTTAATTCACCATACGTTGATTATATACCTAGCATGCACCTATATAATTAATTGCAACACATTGGTGTTTTCTCATGTTTACCTGCTAATTTGTTGGATAAAATGAAGATTAAGACTCGTGCTTTGATCTTCTGTATTCTGTTTGCCAAAACTCCATTGCTGATTGAGAACAATCTATGGAGAGTGCTGCAAAAATTCGCTTTCTTCCTCTCTCTTTGTAATTTCGAAAATCACAATTATGAGAATAGTTATTTCTGATTTTCTTTCACCTTATATTTATATTGCAGCCCTAGATTCCTAATAGGATAGGATCTCTACATATCTAATAAATATAATCTTATCTTTAAAATACACCATATCAAGAGTACTATCCTTTGATATCTAATGATATCAGATATAATCTATTTAGATATAGGAGAATCAGAACAGAGTCCCAGTGGGACTCTGCTAGGTGAGGGGCAAAATTATCCAGCAGTGCAGGCTTTGATAGACCAGCCCAAGGATCAAATGCAAGGAATAAAGATGGGTCTCAAATGAATTAATTATCTTATGTTCAGCTCAGAACATAAATTAATTCTTAAACATCCGTTCATGCCACTAGAAAATAAATGCTGACTTATCCCTTTATTACCGAAGTTGAGTCGGGCTTGCACTTAGACTTCACGAATCTCCGTATTTAAGATATCACATATCCATTAATTATTTATAGCGTTCTGACTGCTTAAAATAATTAATATCTTTAATTCCTTAAGTAGTACCACTCAACCTTATTATTGTACTTGAGATAACTCAACCTGCAGAGTTTAATAAAATAAACATTTTGATCTCCTTAAGGGGATGTCATCATCCTAAACGGATACGTTGACTCGATACAGGTAACTAGCATGACATACAAACACTGCCACTATCCAAGATGCGGAGACTATTGATCTATCTCTTGTAACCCTCACCCATAACAAGTCAAAGTGATGATCAGCACCTCATACTCACCTAAAACCTTATCGAGGTTTAGATCAACATAAAGTCACCGAGATCTAGGTTCTTCATGACGGTCAGATAGAATAACTCAACTCACTGTGATCCATCAATACGTCAGAGAGGTACCAATATACACAAGCAACCACAAGTCACTTCTTATCTATACTGCACTTTATACCGACAACTCGTCCTCAAGTTGTCTCAGTTATGATCCTTTTTGTATCTCATTAAGTTTAACCAACTGTAACGCCCCTATTCTTGTATTGAAGACATTACTAAAATATTTACATATCGAATACTTATATAATATAAATAAATTAATGATATTATTAATTATATGTTTAAGCAGCGGAGGTTATAAAATTTAGACAAAAGGACATCATGTCCCCTATAAACTTATATAAACCAACATGTTCAACAACAACAACAAGCCACAACAACATCAACATAATAGAAAAAGAGCACGGCCCATCACACATATATAAACATATCAAAGTATCTTTCACCCATTCCACGTTTTTGCAACCAAAAACTACTTATGTTTATACTTAGCCACACTTAGGTACTAGTATATCATGTACATATTCACAAAATAAAGACGACACTTCTGTGAGGATGGGTATGTGGGGCTCTCTACCGACTGCGTCAACCATCGACCTCTTTAGCCTGCAACAGAAAACATCAAGTAGGATATGTGAGCATGCGAACATATTCAGTGGGGAATACAATGTAAGTAGTTATAATTAATCGCGTAATAAAACATAACATATACAAACATATTTATTAAATTCGTTAGCGAGATCAATCTTTCCCTTCAAGGGTACCTTTATCGGCCACATAGGCTATGATTCGCCACACAGACTATTATACGCCATACAGCCCACGCCACATACACAATAATACGTCACACAAGCTTTTACCATAAATGCAACAACACAACAATGATAATAATCATACACTTATAGATAGTTAAACCCCACCTCGTAGAAGTTTAAAAGAATACGCTTTAGCCCTTACTCGGTTGTCCGTCCTCGAGCTTCGGATGTCACACCACCTAGCACTTTAAAATACTTGTAACTTAGCCTTTTTAACGACTAAAGCTTTATTCTTAAGCATTAAATCAAACATAATCTTTTTACATAACTCTTAATAGTTAATATTTATGTAAAAATAAGAACTCATAATCAACTTTAATTCTTAGCTTTCATTTAAATTTCATATGCCTAAATATACCATTATACATTAAAAACATAATTATTTTAATCACCTAAGCTTACTTTCATTAAATACCCTTCAACCAAATGAATGAAAATTATGAATAATTCATTTCATAATTCAAACTAATATATAACTTGCTCATTAAAGCTCCATTATTATCCATGATCATCATTCTAATTTAACTTTAATCAATCTAAAGTTAAACATGAATACTTCCATTAAAGCATAAACTAAACTTTTTTAACTTTCACATATAAACTTAAAAAATTCCAAATAAATTATATTATGCTTAATTTACACCCCAAAGTTATATATCATGTTATTTGAAACAAATAAAATCAAATCATAAGAACCTCATACTTAAATTTTTAATCTATTTTTCTTACTTAATACATGTTTAAATACATTCAAATACACAATTATAAACATAATACAAGCATAATTCAATATCATTTAAAATTAAAACCTAGGGTTTGATCCTACTTCTCAAATCACATATATTTAATAATTTAACCCTTATTTATGTATAATATTAGCTTCTAAATATAGATTAACATATGTAAACACATGAATAATCATCAAAATAAAACAATAATTTTAAACTTCACATACTAAAATTCCTTGATAACAACTTGTAAATATTTATGCAACTAAACATGAAATAAGTGGTATTATGCTTCTAAAACAAGATATAAAATTGATTAGGAATGATTTCATACCTTAATCTTGGTGTTTGGAATGATTTTTGACGATCTTGGCTATCTTAATTCTTTCTAAGATTTTTGTAATAACTCCAACAGTTTCTTCAATTAATCCAGGGCCCAAAATCCTTCTTTCTCCAACCTCATCCCAATGAATCGGTGATCTATATTTCCTGCCATACAATGCTTCAAATGGAGTCATTCTAATAGTAGCTTGGTAACTATTGTTGTAAGCGAACTCAACCAATTGTAGGTATTTTTCCTAGCTTCCGCCCATGTCTAACACACAAGCACATAGCATATCTTCTAAAATTTGGATAGTTTGCTCTGTTTGTCCATCTGATTGTGGATGATAGGCTGTACTAAATTTTAATTTAGTGCCCAAAGCTGACTGGAGGCTCTTCCAAAATTAGAAGTAACTCTCGTATCCCGGTTAGACACGATTGACACTTGAACCCCATGAAGTCTTACAATCTCATTAATATAAACTTGAACTAACTGATCCATTCTATAAGTCAGTTTCATGGGAAGAAAATGAGTTGATTTTGTCAATCTATCAATAATAACCCATATAACATGATTACCTCTAATTGTGCGGGGTATTCCAACCACAAAATCCATTGAAATGTGTTCCCATTTCCACTCTGGAATTTCAAGTGGATTTAGCAATCCAGACGACCGTTGATGTTCAAATTTCACTTGTTGACATGTAATACATTTCTCTACAAATTCTCCGATAGATCTTTTCATGTTTCGCCACCAGTAAACTTATTTTAAATCTTTGTACATCTTAGTTCCTCCAGGATGCACAGAATATGGAGTGTTATGAGCTTCTTCAAGTATTTCTTGCCTTAATTCTTCATTATTCGGTACACATAATCTTCCATTGAAAATAAGAGTACCTTCGTTTGTAACTGCAAATCCTTGAATTGTACCTTCAATTGCTTGTTTCTTCATTTTACACAAAAATGGATCATCCTTCTGTGCTTCTCGGATTCGATCTCTAATCATCGGATGAACCACAAGTGCAGAAATGATTCATGTTGTAGTGTTTGGTGGTGTCACCACTTCCAAATTCAACTTCTGAAATTCTCTAATCAATGTTTCTTGTTTGGTGAGTAATGCTGCCATATAACTTTTTTGACTTATTGCATCAACAACAACGTTCGCTTTTCCAGGATGATAGTGAATTGTGCAGTCATAGTCTTTAACCAATTCTAACCATCTTCATTGTCGAAGGTTTAACTATTTCTGTGTGAAGAAATACTTTAAACTTTTGTGGTCAGTGTAAATGTCACACTTGATCCCATATAAATAATGTCGTCATATATTCAGTGCATATACCACAGCCGCAAGCTCAAGATCATGTGTTGTATAATTCTGTTCGAGTAGTTTCAATTGTCTTGAAGCATAGGCTACAACCTTACCATGTTGCATTAATACGCATCCAAGTCCTAGCTTTGAAGCGTCACTATTAATAACAAATCCATCAATACCATCAGGTACAGTTAAACAGGAGCTGAAATGAGACGTTGCTTTAGTTCTTGGAAACTTCCTTCACAGTGCTCACTCCACTGAAACTTTTCATTCTTACGTGTCAACTTTGTTAACGGACCAACAATTTTTAGAAGCCTTCTATAAATCTTAGGTAGTATCCTGCCATTCCCAGAAAACTTCTGACTTCATTCACATTTGTTGGTGTTTTCCAGTTACTTATCGCTTCAACTTTTGATGGATCCACTTCATTCCTCTGGATGTAATCATGTATCCAAGAAAAGCAACTTGCTCCAGCCAAAATTCATATTTATGATATTTGGCATACAACTTTTCCTTTCTTAATGTCTCCAATATAGTCCTGAGATGCTTAGCATGTTGTTCCTTATCCCTCGAATACACTAGAATATCATCAATGATTACGATAGCAAATCGATCAAGATATGAGTAGAAGACACGGTTCATTAAATCCATGAAGATAACTAGTGCATTTGAAAGCCCAAAAGGTATGACAGTGAACTCAAAATGACCATATCTCGTTCTGAAATTAGTTTTCGAAATATCACTCTGTTTGATTTTTAGTTGATGGTACCCTGATCTTAAATCAATCTTCAAAAACACACTTGCACCCTTAAGCTGATCGAACAAATCTTCAGTTCTAGGCACCAAGTATTTATTTTTTATCGTCAATCTATTTAATTCCCGATAGTCAACGCACATTCTCAGGGTTCCATTCTTCTTCTTTAAAAATAATACCGGATCACCCCAAGGAGATATACTTGGTCGAATAAATCCCTTACTAAGTAAGTCTTGTAGTTGAACTTTGAGTTCTTGCAATTCTCTTGGTGCCATTCTGTACGATGCTTTTGAGATTGGTGTCGCTCCAGGTGTCAAATCTATTGTAAATTCAACTTGACGGTCTGGTGGAATCCCTGGTAAGTCTTCAGGAAACACATCTTTATATTCTCTTACTACCGGCACTTCCGTCATCTTACTCTTGCTAGATTGTGTTTCAGTTAAGGTAACTAAGTACTATTGGCAATCACTTTTTCTTAGTATTTTCACTGCCTTCATTGCACTTATAATCTTGGATGGAGCCTTTGTTCTTGCACCATAAAAGAAAATTTAGGTTCTCCAGGCCGTTGAATTTTCACCTCCCGTTCACGATATTTGAGCGTTACATTATTCTTACCCATCCAGTCCATTCCTAAGATTACATCAAAATCTCGCATTTCTGTAACATGAAGATCAACTTCTAATTTCTCCCCTTCCATATATATTATTATGCCTTTTATGATCTTAGAAGTCATAATGGTTTTTCCTGAAGGAATATTAACTTCTAGTGCATCACAAACATCATAGCAAGTCATTTCAAGATTCAAACAAAATTTTGCAGAGATAAAAGAATGTGTAGCCCCAGAATCAAATAAAACCAAAGCTGAAATATTGGACACATGAAGAATACCTGACATCGTGTCTGTACCATGTTTGGAATTGCCTTCCTCTTCCGTCATAGCAAAAACTCGGGCTTCACTTTCTTTCAGGTTCTTGTATCTTCTTTTCAGATTCTTTCATTTTACTTGGGCAATTATTTGCCATATGCCCTGGTTTTCCGCATGAATAACACACCATTTTTCCTTACCAACATTCACCTCTATGATATTTTCCACATTTTGAGCATTGCGGCTTATCATTACTGGACCCAGTAGTTGAAGAACCCATGGAGAACCATGAAGTTTGTTGCCATTTTTTGTTTGGCTGATCATTCTTAGTTTTCCTCGATTCTCCTCATTTTCTTTTCCTGAATATATCACGTCTCTGATCTTTGACTTCCAATTGCAAACCGTTAGAAATTGCTTGGGCTCGTTCAATCACCTCCCTATAAGTTGCCAATTTTAGGCCAACTAGTATCCCACGAACTTATGGTCGCAACCCTTGCTCAAAACGACGTGCTTTCTTCTCATCAATGTCAACTAAATATGGTGCATATCTAGACAGCCTATTGAAATTTCTTTCATGCTCAACTACTGTCATTAGCCCTGTTTGAGATTGATGAATTCAGTTTCCTTCTGTAGTCTGTAAGCTTGAGGAAATTAGCGATCTCTCATCAAGTCTTTAAAATTATTCCAAACCAAAGCTTGGCGTTGTTCAGCAGTCAATGTTAGGGCATGAGACTCCCACCAATAACTTGCTTCCTCAGTTAATTGATATATTGCGCATGAAACCTTTTGTTCCTCAGTACAACCCATCAACTCAAAAATCCTTTCTAAAACTCGGATCCACTCCTCAGCATCTTCAAGCCTTTCATAGCCTTTAAATTTTGGTGGATCCATTCTTCTGAATTGCTCGATCACTTCATATGTTCTCGGTTAGGTGTTCCCACCTACAGCCATAGTAGCCTGATGTTGCATAAACCCTTGTAGTGTTTGTAGAAACTGTGCAAAGTCAACACAACTACTATTTGCATCTGGGGCATGTGGCCCGTTTTCCTGATCAGGAACACGTCTGGCGGCATAGTCCAATTCCTAAATCAAAAGTTCGAGTCATTTGCATTAAAACTTACAGGTTATATTTCGAGGACACCTTTCTCATGGCATGCCAAAAATTTCTTAACTAGAATACTAAGTTTAATAAATTAAGAAAAACTTCATAAAACTTTCATCATTGAACTTTATAAAGAATGTGTCGGGAAAACTGTATAAATCATGAATTGTATCAAGCATAACCATTCAATATACTTTGTTCCTTGTGGACAAGTTCTTAACCTTTTAATAATGTTTCATAATGCAACAAACTTGCAAACATATTTCCAACACAATCTTTTCTTTCATTTCATTTCATGCTCACATCCTATCTTTTTAAAACAATAAACATTTCTACAAATATAAGTTACCTGAGAGTCGACGTTGAGCAGCGGTCATGTCCACACATTCATCCATCTCAACCAAAAATGCAACAACACAACAATGATAATAACCATAAACTTATAGATAATTAAACCCCACCTCGTAGACGTTTAAAAGAATACGCTTTAGCCATTACTCGTTGTCCGTCCTCGAGCTTCGGATGTCACACCACCTAGCACTTTAAAATACTTATAACTTAGTCTTTTTAATGACTAAAGCTTTATTCTTAAGCATTAAATCAAACATAATCTTTTTACACTCTTAATAGTTAATATTTATGTAAAAATAAGAACTCACAATCAACTTTAATTCTTATCTTTCATTTAATTTCATATGCCTAAATATACCATTATACATTAAAAACATACTTATTTTAATCACCTAAGCTTACTTTCATTAAATGCCCTTCAATCTAATTAATGAAAATTATGAATAATTCATTTCTTAATTCAAACTAATATATAACTTTGTCATTAAAACTCCATTATTATCCATGATCATCATTCGATATTTAACTTTAATTAATCTAAATCTAAGCATGAATACTTCCATTAAAGCATAAACTAAACTTTTTCAACTTTCACATATAAACTTAGAAAATTCCAAATAAATTATATTATGCTTAATTTACATCCCAAAGCTTATATATCATGTTATTTGAAACAAATAAAATCAAAATCATAAGAACCTCATACTTCATAATTTTAAAAAATTATGAAAAATTTACATTAAATTTTTAATCTATTTTTCTTACTTAATACATGCTTAAATACATTCAAATACACAATTATAAACATAATACAAGCATAATTCAACATCATTTAAAATTTAAGCCTAGGGTTTGATCCTACTTCTCAAATCACATATATTTCATAATTTAACCCTTATTTATGCATAATATTAGCTTCTAAACATAGATTAACATATGTAAACACATGAATAGTCATCAAAATAAAACAATAATTTTGAACTTCAGATACTAAAATTCCTTGATAACAACTTGTAAATATTTATGCAACTAAACATGAAATAAGCGGTATTATGTTTCTAAAACAAGATATAAAATTGATTAGGAATGATTTTATACCTTAATCTTGGTGTTTGGAATGAAAAATTGTGAAGAGTGTGTGTTTGTGTGTGTGTTTTGAAATGGGGGAGGGAAGAAGAAGATGATAATCTTGATTAATATGAATAGTAAGGAGGTTACTAATATTTATTGATTTTTGTTCCAACACATATTTCTATACAAGTTTAGGTGTAATCCTCTAATTCCCTAATTCTTCCATTCATTTTCCTACACTTATATACATACATATATAAACATAAATATTTATTCTATGTATTATCTCTACACAATTTAATTATACAATTGTATAATAATTAATTCTTTACTTAATTCTTACACTTATATACTTTATCTATTAATAAATATTTAAAACTTTCTAAAAATTAAACTTTCATGTTAACTTCATAATTATAATTACTAGAATTTAAAACTCATTTATTAAATTTTAATTTTTTGCTATGGTGCATCCTCGCTCTAAGCCGAACAACATGTAACACATTAAAAATTCAATTTTATAAGATCACAATCACAAGAAAAATAATTCATATTAAAAACATTTATCATGCTAATTTAAGAAAATTTTCGGGTTATTAAACCATACAGACTTCTGTGATCTTCTACTGTCACGATCGGACTTTGCTAAGGATAGCTTAGCCGGGAAATCATGACCAGGGATGGAGAATTAGAAGAGGGGATAGAAAGGGGTCGAACTTGCTTAACTAAAAGCTGAACTGATAATCGTAATTAAAATATAATCAAGTATTTTGCAGCGGAAAAGCATAGCTATGATACACGTATGAAGACATGTATCTCGGGGCATTCTTTAACTAAACTCGACAAAAGCTCGGCTATGCACTTCACCATTCACATCACAGCTTAACATACACATTTAGAAATATATGCAGGGCTGAGTACAAAAGCACTCAGTGGTCACATTGTCACGCCCCAATTCCCGAGGGAAGGCACGGATGTCGGGGTGTGATTAGGAGTGAGGGTTAAGAAGTGGAGAAGAAGGGGAGGGATACATAAAACATACATAATAAGAAGATATGACCATAAAATCGGGCAGTATCTCCTCTATAACTAGGACACATCCTGAAGGGGAGGGGTGAGCAAACAATCCACCAACAGAATTATACGACATCACAACTTCAATGAACGGGATCTTGGTTGAATATTAGTAATGCAGGGAAACAAAAATAGCATTTCTGACTAGACCGGTCAACCACATAGCATGCTCTTGTCGAGACTCACAACATAATAACATAATAGCGAATCTTGTTCTCAATCATAGAGCAAAATAAAGGGACAAGAATGCATCAACAACAGAATATGTATATATAACACAACATCGCGGAAGCAGATATCACGAAAGAAATCATAGCTCCACCCCTCAGCGTCGCCCGTCCAACCCTCCTCCATCCGTGAAAAACATTTGAAAAGATTTTGGGGTGAGTACTAGTGCACTCAGCTGGGGTTTTTAACAGAAAAAAAAATCCATGATGCCGTGTAGAGCACTTACCTTAGAAGGTTTTAAAACGTAAACCCACTTCTAAGCAAGCAAAAAGAGAATTTTCCTTTTTGATACCTGACCTGTTATTATTGTTACTCCCATCATAGAACCACGGCTCAGAACGTATCCCGCCAGCCCATCACATGTCTCGGCCCGGAACATATCCAGCCAGCCCACAATATCTCGGTCCGAAACATATCCAGTCGGCCCACGCTCGGAACGTATCCAGCCAGCTAACTCGGTGTGGACTTCAGGGGTCTATCGCCGTCAGAACCATAACCACCTCATTATCATTTCCGTGTGGACTTTCGGGGTCTATCCCCTTCAGAACCATAACCACGTGTTCGGGGTCTATCCTTTTACGATCAATACTCAAGATGGTGATCAACCCACCGAATAGAGATCCGTGCACAATCACAATGGAACCACATCTCGGATAAGAGAACAGTAATAACTTCGTTAAAACATTTTTACGGCGCACATGTTTTATTTTGAAATATCAGAGTAAATAACTCAAAATAAGCATATATAACCCAACCTGAACAAACGAAAACGTCAACTAGGAGATATCCACATATCCAACAACCTCACCGATTACTGGTAGGTACCTGGTAACAAGATGGAACAACTTTTAGGGTCACATCCCACAAAACAAAGCAACAACGTGATCCAAACGAAGATCGAAGCGAAACGGGGGTTTTCGACTTTCTGAACCCACATTTGGCACTCTACGAGTTTTCAAATCAACTCGATGCAGAAAGGAAATATATTCAGGGCATCAAGACCTATAATAGAGTACCTTCAAAATATGCATGCATGCAAGTTGACACAAATCTTAGCAGCGAAAAAGCTTCAAAAATCGATGCCTATCCTCAAATCCAGGATAAACCATCCAAAACCGATGCATGAAAATGGAAACATAAGCAATATGCATAACGAGGAACATGGAATGATAAACTATGTTGAAAATGGATAACCCGGGCATGTACTTCCCTTTAGAAACTCGAAACGACGGAAAACATCCCGACATGCAAAAACGTGAAAAACGAAAAAACGAAATCGGTACTTTAGTAGAACGAATAGCCCAAAACTCAAAACCTAAAGGGACCATAGCTAAAAGGTGGCCCATTGACCACCAATCGGCCAAGGGGGCGACGGCGGTTCGGCGGCCAAATAGGCCGCCTCCGGACGTTTTCTCGCCTCGTCCCTTTAGAAACCCGAGTTCTATGCTATGCTAACTACTAAAAGGCGGAATCAAAACAAGAAAGGGACAAAAATTGAAAAACGGGGTTGTCGGGAAGGGGTTGATCGGCGGTGGTGACCGGCAGCAGCGCAATGGCGCTGCCGCCGAGCCTCCCTGGCTCGATCCCCACTCCTCCAACGCTTCTGCAGCTTACCTGGAGCTGCTCGACTCGTCCGTAAACACAGAGAGATGAAGGAAATGAACGTAGAAAATGAAGGTCCTAGCCCTCTATTTATAGGAAAAAGTAGGGGTTGCTTGCATTCTTGCATAAGCGATCCTTTTTGAAAACGCAAAAAGCGATGCATCTTTTGCAAACGGACTCCAAATTTAGCAAACTTGGTACTCATGGACTCGAAATAAAATACCGGACACAACGACTATAAACAAGATATGCTTTTAAAAGACCCATGAAAAGTCCGATTTTTCGATAACTCCCCGGAGTGCCAAACCTTCGTGGGTGGTTGAAAACCTGCATACTTAGTGTCTATGAATTCGTCATAAGACATTCTTCACAACGCCTGAGGTTTTGTGAGGGTCGCATCATCGAAAGAAAAGTCAACCTTTTGACCCTTCTCAAAAACGTGCCATGAAACCTGAGGAATGACGGGGTATTACATCTCTCATCCTTAGAAAAATTTCATCCCCAAAATTTCAAACACGTGGCGGAAACAACTCAGGGTACTGAGCCCTGAACTTGTCTTCCAACTCCCACGTAGCTTCCTCCTCGCCATGGTGATTCCACATCCGCTTGTTCCTCAACTCCTTGACTTCTCATCCCAAGATAGCCACTGGTTTCTCCTCGTAACTCAAATCCTGAGCAAGGATGACCTGATCATGCTTGATCACATGTTTTGGATCGAACACGTACTTTCTCAATTAAGAAACGTGAAACAAGTCATGCACATCTCCGATGCTAGGCGGCAACGCTAACCTATAGGCAACATGGCCTATCCTTTTGAGAACTTAGAAAGGTCCAACGAACCTCGGTCATAACTTACCTTGTTTCCCAAAACGAACGACTCCGCTCGTCGGGGAAACCTTAAGGAAGACGCGATCTCCTACCATGAACTGAAGATCCTTACGACGCTTGTCCGCATAGGACTTCTACCTGTCCTGAGCTTCCTTGATCCTCCGCTTGATTTAATCGATAACCTCGACCGTCTGTTGAACCATCTCTGGTCCTAACATCTTTCTCTCGCCCACTTCCTCCCAATAAAGCGGCGATCGACACTTCCTTCCGTACAACACTTCATAGGGAGCCATTCCTATGGTGGCCTGATAACTGTTGTTTTAGGCAAACTCCACCAAAGGTATTATCTCTTCCCAATTTCTTCCTCTGTCGGCCACGACTGCTCGCAGCATATCCTCCAACACCTGAATTGTCCTTTCCGATTAACCGTCTGTTTGAGGATGGAAGGTTGTACTGAGATTCAGCTTGGTCCCAATGGCTTCCTGCAGACTTCTCCAAAACCTTGACGTGAACCTCGGGTCATTATCTGACGTAATCGATACCGGCACACCATGTAACCGTACGATTTCTCTAACGTAAAGCTGAGCAAGCTTATCTGACCCGTACGTCATCCGAATCGGTAAGAAATGAGCTGACTTCATCAGTCCGTCGACGATAATCTATATAGCGGTGTTTCCTCGCGCTGACCTCGGAAAACTCACAACAAAATCCATATTGATATGCTCCCATTTCCACTCCGGAATTGGTAGCAGCTGCAACAAACTTGACGGACGTTGGTGCACAGCTTTCACTTGCTGATAGGCCAAACAACATTCCACAAACGCGGCTACATCCTTCTTCATCCTTCCCACCAAAAGTTCATTTTAAGGTCTCTGTACATTTTGGTGCTTCTTGGATGAGCTATGTATGTTGCCTCATGAGCTTCACTCATGATCTTATCTCTCAATTCCCTATTGAGTGGCACACATAACCTTCCTCGGAATAATAGCGCGTTGTCCTTCGTTTCCGTGAAACCCTTGCTATCTTCGAGCCTCGCTTTCGAACGCATCTTTTCCAAGAACTCATCTCCTCGCTGCGTGTTCACGATCGCTTCTCTCGGTTCGGTTCACCGCCGAGTCGCGACGAAACTTATACTGATTCCGACGGATGAATCACTTCCAAGTTGAGCTTCTCGAAATCTCGAATAAGCTCTTTCTCTCGCGTAAGAAGATATCCCAACTTCGCTCTCGACTTGCGACTAAGGGCATCTGCCACGACATTGGCTTTCCCCGGGTGATAGCTGATAGAGCAATCATAATCCTTCACCAACTCCAGCCATCTCCTTTGCCTCATGTTCAACTACTTTTGTTCATAGAAGTACTTTAGGCTCTTGTGATCCGTGAAGATCTCACACTTGACCCCGTAGAGATAGTGCCTCCAGATCTTCAACGCATGAACGACTGCTGCTAACTCCAGATCATGAGTTGGGTAGCTCAACTCGTGCGGCTTCAACTGACGAGACGCGTAAGCTATAACCTTCCCGTTCTACATAAGAACACAACCCAAACCAAGCTTGGATGCGTCGGTGTAGACTACAAAACAATCGTTTCCTTCTGGCACAACTAACACTAGAGCGGTTGTTAGCTTCTTCTTCAACTCTTGGAAACTTGCTTCACAAGCTTCTGACCATGAGAAATTGATTCCTTTCCTGAGTTGTTGCATCATCGGCCTTGCCAATTTTGAGAACCCTTCGATGAAACGTCTATAATACCCTGCCAAGCCTAGAAAGATTCGAACCTCATTGGCATTAGTCGGAACCTTCCAGTTACTTATTGCTTCAACCTTCACTGGGTCGACTTTGATTCCTTTGCAGACACGATATGTCCAAGGAACATCATTTCTTTGAGCCAAAACTCGCACTTACTATACTTAGCATACAACCTCTCTACTCGTAACGTTTCCAAAATGGTACGGATGTGTTCTCCATGCAACTCTGCATTCTTGGAATAGACAAGAATATCATCGATAAAAACCAAGACGAAGATATCCAGATACTGATGAAAAACTCGATTCATCATATCCATGAAGACTGCTGGCGCATTGGTCAAACCAAACGTTATCACGATGAACTTGTAGTGCCCATACCTTGTCCTGAACACGGTCTTCGCAACTTCCTCCTTCCTGATCTTCAACTGATGGTAGCCTGACCTCAAATTGATCTTAGAGAAGACGCTCACTCCTTTGAGATGGTCAAACAGATCGTCGACCTTGGAAGAGGGTATCTGTTCTTGATCGTCAACTTATTCAGCTCTCTGTAGTCAATGCACATCCGCATTGACCCATCCTTCTTCTTGACGAACGTAATCAAGGCGCCCCACGGGTGACACGCTAGGTTGGATAAAACCTAGATCCAACAACTCCTACAACTGCACTTTCAGTTCTTGCAATTCTTTAGGTGCTATTCTGCATGGTGCCTTTGATACTGGCACTACTCCGGGTTCCAGATAATTAATGAATTCCACTTGTCTATCAGGCAGTAAGCCTGGCAAGTCCTCGGGAAACACATTTGGATATTCACACACCACTGGCTCCTCTTGCAACTGTTTGCGCTCTTCAACGTGTCCCGTCAAATTTACCAAGAAAGTTTGATAGCTTCCCTTCCTAATCATCCTCACTGCCTTCAGTGCTGAGATCATCGGCATGCAAACACCCATCTTTATGCCGTGGAAGCAAACTTCCACTCCTTTGGCTGTTCGAAAAGCAACTTCTCTCTCGAGACAACGTATGGTTGCCCTGTGCTTTTCCAACCAATCAATGCCAAAGATGACATCGAAATCTTCCATTCCGATGACATGCAAATTGACAAGGACCTTCTGCTCACGGATTTCTACTTCCTGGTCCGAGCAAATCTCTTTTGCCTTTAGCACTTCCCCTGATGGGATGCTAATTTCCAGGGTACTATGTGATTCCTTGGGTACCAAACCCAACCTCTCACATGCAATTCTCGAAACGATAGAATGTGAGGCTCCTGTATCAAACAAAGCAAAAATGGGTATATCACTCATATGGATTATACTTGCAAGGTTTTCGGGAGCTTGTCTTTGTCTGCCGATTCATTGGCGTGCACATGGCTCGCCAAGCGTCGGCATTTGATTTGCTGGCCTCGGATAACCTTCCGCTCCGTGGTTCATCCTCGGCGAGCCTGGTTTTGCCTCTGCGGAGCTTGCTGCTGTCTCACTGGCGGCTACACCGCTGGTCCTCCTATCGATGGGTAATCTCGAGCGTAATGTCCAGACTTCCTACAACGGTAACACTCGACGTTACCTTGCATGCACTCACCCAAGTGATTCCTCTGGCATTTCTGGCACCAACGCTCTCTGCACCTTGTCCCCATTTTCGCATGGGTTGGAAATTCCTTCCCCAAGGTTGCCTTTCTCTTTCCTGAATACCCAGATTCCTCGGAATCACTGGACCACTCTGGTTCCCTTGGAACACTTGATTGCCTCTCCCTCGATCTTCCCATTTCCTCTTGCATCTTCCTCCATCACCGGGCATCCGGTGGCATCGTTTTTCCTGGGCAACATTGACTCAATGTTTAAAGCCGGTTAAAGGACTGCGCAGACGTCAAATCTCCCCGATCGATGGCGAAATTCCGATCTCTCGGTCTGAGTCCCTTCGAACACGCTCGCCTGGCGACCTCTCGCAACCAGTGCGTAGCATAACGCGATGCATTTATTGAACGAGCGATCATACTCGGTGACCGTTCTTCTTCCTTGACGAAGATTCTAGAACTCGTTTTGCCTTCGCTGCCTGTAAACGCCAGGCACGTACTTTTCCATGAGTTCTTACTTGAAATCTTCCAACGTGTACCTTTCCCACTGTCCTGGTGTCAGGGTCCTTCTCATGGATTCCCACCAGAAATCAGCCTCATCGGTTAGCTGAAAGATCTCGCAATTCAGCTTTTATGTTTCTCCACAGTCGATGTATTCGAATCGTATCCACTTCTCAGCGTCGATCGGTTCGCTAAGACCGTCGAATGTAGGGGGATTCTGCCTACAAAAACTCTCGATCGCACGTCGCTAGACCAAGGGTGGTTCTCGGGCTTCTTCCACGTTATTGTTCCTCTGGTTCCTTGTTCTTGTCATTCTGTACCGACGTTGAAACATTAGAAACACGTTCGCATAGATAACCAAGTACCATCGCATAACACGTATCATCACCCATATCACATATTATCACATATGTCACATATCACAATCGTACATATCCATGCAATCTCATCGACACATCATCGTTATGCATTTCACATAACATCATCACATATCATCACATCATCATATCGACCATATATCATCATAGCATAGCTCATATCACATACAAGCATAAAACATAAACATCCTGTCATAGACAGCGTTAGTATCAGTATTATCCAAGTGTCCATGAAGGACTATCAAAATACAAGATCATAGGTACGTCAGTTAAAAAAATCAGATATGAGCAAAAGAATCTGACTCCGGTTACTGCCAAAAGGTGTCGCTCTGTCTCATGTGATAGCAGACCCTGCGAATGTCACTATACATATTGACCACCTAGATCTCCGTCCTTCACATCCGTCTACTACCTCCCGTTCACATCATCTGTTCCGCTGCATTTCCTCCTCCTCTCTCTTCCTTCCGATCATAGCTCAAACTCGGGCTGCTCCCTCGGTAAAATGATCCCGCATGGTAGCAAGCCTTTCATGAGTATGATCCCACCCAAGATGTGCTCTGATTGCCTGAGTCTCAGGTGAATACTGCTCTTGGGTTTCAGTCTCCGACGCTTGCCCTTCCTCTACATGCTCGACCCCATCCGAGTCATCCACTATCCGAATTACCAGATCCTCTGAGTCCGCACTGTCCTCCTCTAGGTCTTCCTCCTCCTCAGAATCTCCTTCCCGGGAGGCCAACCTGATACTGGTCGGTGGCACTGTGACTCTTATCCTGGGCCTCTTCTCTGCCACAGATGGATGGATCATCTCTTTCACCTAGGAGGATCTTGCCTCGAAATCGTTTCGTGTCCTCCGGAAGGTGAGGTTCGTAGATGGAGGGGTAGTGATCGGCGTATCCTGACGCACTGATGATCGTCTGAGCGATGGCTGGTCTCCCAACGGTTCTTCAGGAACATCATCCATATCGTCAATCTGGATCGGCCCTCGAGGATGCCTTGCAATCACATCTGTCTCGGATGGTATGCCCCGATGATCAGTCCACTGTCTCCATACTCGAGCAACGAACTCGGTGAAATCCAGAGTGAGGTGCCGGGTGATAGGTGATAAACGCGCATTTTATACATTTATAGTTGATATTTGAAGATGAGTTTAGCTCGTTTAATGTGCGTTTACGTATCGATTCCTAATGTTTTATCTATTTCTAGAAGATCTTGCTCTTGGGTGTTCTTTTGGTGTTGTGTAGGTCCATATGTTGAAAATCGAAGAAGCAAGGACGGCGAGCCAAAACACACAATCTGGCGTGTTTCTAGCGACCAACTAGCGGTCGCTGGGCCGGCGCTAGGAAACATGCGAGAACCCAGCATACCGCGACCGCGAAATCGTGCCCTGAGTGAAGCCCAGCGCCGAGAAGTCACTGGACGATTTCTCGCGACCGGATCAGATTTCCTAGCGACCGCTAGCCATGGTCGCGAACCAACCAGCGGGCGCAGAGGCGACCGCGGCGAAAGTCATGCGCGAGACTTACCTCGCGACCACACCTAGCGACCGCGAAGGGTGGTCGCGAGACGCAGCAGCGAAGGAAAATTAGGGTTTGGGGTGTGCCTATATATGGCAACACCCTCGCTACCAAGTTCGGACCTCGATTCGAGCCTCTTTTCTCGGTTTTTCATAAGTTTTTCGAGTTTTAGCTTTAGCTTCCATATAGTTTCATTCTAGAGTTGTTTCTGGTTGTTCTTCGTTAGTTTACGTTTTGTTTACGATCAGGAACGTTTCGTCAGGACGATCTCGCAATTTTCCGTTTCTCGGCGAGGTTGGGATTCAGCCCAGCGTGTTCATCAACGCTACATCACGGGTTTTATATATTTAATTTCCGTCTTTATGATTAAATCGTATTTCATTCCATTTATTATATACGGCTAGTTTTCGTTCTAATCCTGGGTTTGCATGATTCGATCCTATATGTTGTGATTCTGTTATCGTTATTTACCGTCCATGCATTGATTCATGATTCGATTGTGCTTATTTATATGTGTTGGTTTACGATCAATCTCGATGCATATTTGGTTGTCGGTTAATTACGTAATTGTGTTAGTGTCGATCGATATCGAATGCATGATCGAATGAGCCTTGAGTCGTAGGTGAGATAGGATATTCGTAGGAAGCATATTCTTTGTGATCCGTTTGGGTTACTTGTTTTCACCTAGAGGCGTATGTGAATAGGGAAAACTAGTAATCTACACCGCTTTTGTCGTAACAACAATTGTCGGTTATATATGTGATCTTCCATTTTGTTTGGATTAAAAATTGGTTAATAGGAACAGGATAATCATCGTTGTGGATAGGATTAATGCAGCCCTAGGGTTAGTCGTCTTTATCTGCTTTTTAAACATCCAGTGTTTATTGCTTTAATTTACTTTCATTTTGTTACCTTTGCTTTGGATTGAGTTAAGCCCTAAAATCTCACAAAACCATTTTTGTTGCTTGGATAATGATGAATCCTTGTTGAGTTAGCTTACGTATTTTAGCATTACAATCCACATGGATCGATGCTTAACTTACCTATATTTACACCTTTTCGTGTTAGAAAATTAAGCGATCAAATTTTGGCGCCGTTCTTGAGAGTTGTTAAGATCATATAGGAATAATTTGATAATTTGGAATTATTAATTCAAGTTGTACTTTTATTTTTATTTTTATTCCTTGCAACGATTTCCTTCTTTTCTCCGGTGGTTTATGTTCACAAGGTCCCGAGGACCTCACGAACTACACTTTGATCCAAAATCGAAAATTCACAAAGGAGAAGGAGAAGGGCGAAGAAAGGAAGCAATGGCAATCGAGAATAACGGCGTCACGAAATAGGCGCACGCTTTAGCGGACTTTCACAATGCGGCGCCAATTAGCGACTATGGGACTCGTTGTCCTGCTCAGGGCGGCAAGACCGTTGAATTACATGTACGCACCCTCTCCGAGCAATTCCAAGGAGGCGGATGGGGCCCAGTAAACGCTAACAATTTTGGTGGCCGGCCTGTCGGCATGGTTCAAGGGAGCGATTCGGAGGAGGAGTCACGGAGGATCCGAGCGCCCATCTCGAGACCTATCTCGACATTTGTGACACCATCAAGCGAGAATGGGGTGCCACAGACACAATCCGGATGCGTATGTTCGGATTCTCTGCGAAATCAAGCGAAGGATGGTTCAAGACCTTAGATCGCATGCGGGCATCAACGGTTGGGCGATTACGTGTGAGAAATTCCTTTGATACTTTCCTCGGCTAAGGCCATGCACGAAGATCATAGCCGAGATTTCCCACTTCTCGATTAGGAGATGAATCTTTATTCAGTCGTGGGAAAGATTCGAGGGCTATTGAGAAGGTGCCCACGGCATGGATTTTCGAGGAGCGGATTACCCGGTTTCTGGTGGTGACACCTCACACGAGGAGTATTGTTGGCGCATCAGCGGGGTTGCCTTTTGCACGACGTGTAGGCGAGGCCAGCCGCATCATAGAAGAGATGGCGGCAGCGATTATCGATGGCGATGGAGAGGACACCGGTGGTGAAAATTGCTACAGATTGAAGGTGACTCAAAATGCGATAATATTATGGAGCGGTTCACCTTGTTAAAGCGATTTGAGAAAGAAAGGAAAGGAAAAGGCGTGGCTCGGATAAATCTTGCAGAGTCGAGATGATCGAGGTGAGGGCGTGAATTACATAAATCGGAGGAATAACCGTCACAGGGGAATCCGTACAATCCGAACAACAAAATTTCACCCCTTTTGATTCCCATATCCATCCTCACCTCCTATCATCCGGTTAATCGAAAGAAAAAGTCGATAAAGGCTCAAAGAAGGCGACAAATGGTATATATCATCGGGTTAGTGTTTGGGTGATAAGTGGTTAACAACGATGGCCTTTATCCTTTCCAAATTGAAACACATATTGCAATCTCGACACGAAACACGGCAAGTTCTAGAAGACAATCACATGCGATATCACACAATTAACGAAATCAGATCAAGATATGTATACAGTGAAGCTCAAGATTGGTGAGATGGATCCTCAAATGACCTCCTGAACTACACTTTGATCCGGATAATGAAGTCCTACTTTACAATGCTCGACTCCGTCTATTCCCGGGAAAGCTCAAGTCAAGATGGTCGGGTAATGAATCCTACTTTACAATTTTCTATATATCAAGATAGAAAATTAAGCGATCAAATTTTGTAAAGTAGGACTTCATTACCGGTAAAACCTTTAACGCGAATGTGGAGGTCGTGAAATTTCTGGGCTCTTTCCTTGTATATCCGAGAATTCTCGAAAGCTTCATTCCTCCACTCGTCGAGCTCCAACAGTTGGTCACTCCTCATCATACCGGCCTCCTTAAAGTCCATGTTGATTCTCCTAGTCGCCCAATACGCTTTGTGCTCCAATTCAACCGGTAAATGGCAGGATTTACCAAATACCATTTGATATGGAGATAGCCGATGGGAGCTTTGTCAGCGATCCGTAAGCCCAAGAGCATCGTCAACCGCTTGGCCCAATCCTTGCGCATTTGAACAACCGATTTCTCTAGAATCGCTGATCTCTCGGTTGGCGAGCTCAGCTTGCCCGTTTGCTTGTGGATGGTAGGGGAGGTGACGATGCTTCACACCATATTTGGCTAGAACGTTGCTAGCCACTTATTATTGAAGTCGATCCCCGTCACCGATCAACGCCCCGGGACTCAAATCGAGTCGAGAATGTTCTTGTGAAGGAACTTGATCACTACCTTGGAGTCGTTCGTGACGGTCGGGAATTGCCTCACCCAGCGGAAAGCGTACTCCAAAGAAGAAGAATATCGTGTAACCACAAGACATTGGGAGCGGACCCATGAAGTCGATCCCCATCGTCAAATAGTTCCACCTCCATGATGGTTTCTGCGGCATCTCGTCTTTTTAGTGACATTCCCCACTCTTTGACAACGATCACAACTCTTGATAAAGATTGGCAATCTTTGAAGATCGAAGGCCAAAAGAATCCTTCGTGGCAAATCTTTGCCTTGTCTTGGGCTTCGCAAAATGGCCTCCGGTCGGCGAACTATGGCACTCGTGGATTATGTTCTCCCATTCTCCTTGGGAGCATGCGGCGTATCAAACCATCGGCACATCGGCGGTAGAGATGAGGATCGTCCCAATAATAGAACTTAACATCGTGGAGAAACTTCTTTTCAAATGACCTTTGCGATGGAGGTATAACTCAATCACCAAGTAATTGACAAAATCAGGTACCATGGTGTGTGATCGATGGCGCTCAAGATGTGCTCGTCTGGGAAGTTCTCGCTTTATGCCAATCTTCCTATCCTCTCCTTCGATCGGCTTCTCCAATCGCGACAAGTGGTCGGCCACCACATTCTCACAACCACTTTCTATCTTTGATCTCCATGTCGAACTCTTGAAGAAGGAGGATCCATCTCACCAATCTTGGCTTCGAATCTTTCTTGGCGAGCAGATGGCGAATGGCGGCATGATCGGTGTGTGCGATGGTGTGGGTGCCCACCAAATAAGGTCTAAACTTATCGAAGCATAGACCACGACAAGTAATTCCTTCTCCGTGGTGGTGTAATTCATTTGGCGGTCGAGAGTCTTACTTGCATAATAGATGACTCGGAAAAAGCTTGTCTCGTTTACGCTAATCTGACACCGATCGCCCAATCGCTCGCATCACACATCAGCTCGAATGGTTGACTCCAATCGGGTGAGACCAAAAGCTGAGTCGAGATCGGGGCTAACTTTAATTTCTCGAGCGCTTTAAACACTCTTTCGTGAACACGAACTTCATATCTTTCTCGAGCAATCCACACAATGGTTTCGTGATCGCGAAATCCTTGATGAACCGTCTATAAAACCCGCATGACCGAGAAAACTCCTCACCGATTTGACATTTGTAGGCGGGCGGTTTCTCGATAGCGACTATCTTTGCTCGATCCACTTCCAAACCATTGGCGAGACTTTGTGACCAAGCACGATACCTTCCTTCACCATGAAATGGCACTTCTCCCAATTGAGAACAAGATTAGTCTCCTCACATCTTTGCGGCACTTGTGACAAGTTATGGAGACAATGGTCGAACGAAGAGCGAACACGGAAGAAGTCGTCCATAAAGACTTCCATAATATTCTCGATCAACCCATGGAAGATGGACATCATGCACCTTTAGAGCGTGGTTGGAGCATTGCACAATCAAGCGGCATTCGCCTATGGCGAAAACTCCATCTGGACAAGTGAGCGCCGTCTTGTGCTGATCTTGAGGCGATGGCAATCTGATTGTACCCGAATATCCATCGAAAAACAGTAGAACTCATACCCGCTAGTCATCCAACATCGATCAATAAAGGCGGGGAAAATGGTCTTTCCTCGTGGGCGTGTTGAGCACGATAGTCGATGCAAACTCGCCATCTGTTACGAGTCTTGTTGCCAGCTCGTTCGTCTGCCTCTCGATCACCGTGATACCCCTTTCTTGGATACCACTTGAGTAGGGCTAACCCACTTTGTCGGATATGGCATAGATCATACCTGCGTCTAAGAGCTTCAACACTTCTTTTACGACGACCTCTTGCATTGCGGATTCAATCGGCATTGAGGTTGCACCTTTGGCTTGTATTCATTCTCCAACGGGATCCGGTGCATGCAAATCGAGGAGGCCCCTCGATATCGAAATCGTCCACCCAATCGCAGACTTGTAATCTGCTCAAAGACAACCATCGCGTCATGTCTCTCATCGATCAAAGAAGATATTATCACCGGGCGTCTCTCATTGCCTAAGAAGGCATCTGCGGTGGTCCGCAACTCTTTCAACTCCATCTTGGTGTAGTCTCTTCGCCTTCACCACGGCGTCCTCTCCTCCAATCGGCTTCCTCACGTCAAATAAGGCACTAACTCCTCGGGAAGGCCTCGACTTCATCGATGGACTCAAGATACTCTAAAATCTCGTCACGCCTCGTCAAGGTCTCGGGTGAGAAAATCGAGTTCTGCATACAAAACTCCACGGATCGGTGATTGAAAGTGAGTGGGCGACAATTGCTCTATGACTCGACAATCTTCCATGGTCTTCTCGTCGTACGCTTCATAGCATCATATATAGAATTTTCATCTCCTCGTCGTTGACTCGGAAGGTGAGATCTCCGTCTTGCACGTCTATCGATGCTTTGCGGTAGCTAGGAATGGTCGCCCGAGAATAAGAGGTGTATTCTATCCTCCGGCATATCGAGAACAACGAAATCACCGGGAAGATGAAATCTCGAACTTTCACGAAAGCACGTCCTCCACTATCCCTTCGGATAAGTCACCGATGTGTCTGCCATCTGAAGAGCTATGGTGGTCGGCTTGATCTCCCCAATCTCCAATCGGTTAAAAATGGACAACGGCATCAGATTGATGCTTGCCCCCAAATCACACAGAACCTTGGAGAATGTCAGTCCTCCGATGACACATGCTATGGTGAAGCTGCCCGGATCTTTCTGCTGGCGGCTTCTTTTGCGAAGACAACATTGCACTCTTGAGACAGATTTATCGTCTCGAATTTCCCAACTTCTTTTATTGGCAACGGCATCCTTCAGAAACTTCACATAACCCGGCATATCTCGAAGTGCATCAAGTAAAGGAATATTGATGTGCACCTTTTGGAACATCTCCATGAACCTGGTCAACTTCTCGTCGTACTTGGGCTTGGCTAAACGGCTTGGAAACGGAATTGGAGGCACGTACGTCGGAAATTTCTTCATAGCTTGACCCTCGCGATCTGACTCGCGACCGCGTGTGCGGTCGCTAGGTACATGTACAGTATCCTCCTTCGTCTTGGCGGGCGCGGCGCCGAGCGCTAGGTGGCGTCGGCTTCTGTATGATTTCTTCGCGGCGGCTTGAATTACTCGCGACCGCTAGAGTCGCTCGCTAGGTCCTCGGGCCCGACGTGTCGCGGCGTTTTGACTTATTGCGCCCGCCGAGCTGCTTTCGCGAACTCCGCCGCCATATTCCTCGCGGTAGGGCTCGCGGTCATGAGCTTCGATTCGCAGATCTCTCTCTTTGCCCGTTTGCCCGTTCGTCTCCTCGTGACTTTGATAAGCTCGTCCACCCTCAAATGAATGGCATTCTGATGATTTTTAGGGTTTACCTCCGTATTACTCGGAAATTGGCCCGACTTGTGCTGCCCATTCTGTTGTGCGGCTATCTGACTTATTTGATTCTCCATCATCTTCATGTGCTTTCCCATAGCCGTCACAGTGGACTCCAAATGATTGATCTTCTGCCCGGTGTTGCTTATAAACGAATTCTGATTCGTTGCCAATTGTTGGTTGCTTACAACCAACTGCTGCATCATATCCTCTAGACTCGGCTTCTTCGTCTCTTGAATCACTCCGTTCTGAACTGAGAAACCTGGCGGAGGCTGTTGAAAATTGTTGGGGTTGGCGTACGAGAAATTTGGGTGACTTCCATTGTTCGGCGTTGATATGTTTACGAGGCTAGAATGGTTATCATCTTTGCTACGCTCGTTGATCTTTCGTTGTGTCTTCTGTTTGGTTTTTGTTTGAGGACAAACAATGATTTAAGTTTGGGGTTTGATAAGCGCGCATTTTACACATTTATAGTTGATATTTGAAGATGAGTTTAGCTCGTTTAATGTGCGTTTACGTATCGATTCCTAATGTTTTATCTATTTCTAGAATCTTGCTCTTGGGTGTTCTTTTGGTGTTGTGTAGGTCCATATGTTGAAAATCGAAGCAAGGAGCACGCACCAGCTAAAACACACAATCTGGCGTGTTTCTAGCGACCAGCCCTAGCGGTCGCTAGGCCGCCGCTAGGAAACACGCTGCGAGAACCCAGCATACCGCGACCGCGAAATCGTGCCATGAAATGAAGCCCGGTAGAAAGTCATCGGGCGATTTCTCGCGATCGGATCGATTTCTAGCAACCGCTAGCCATGGTCGCGAACCAACCAAGCGGGCGCAAGGCGACCATGGCGGAAGGCGCCACGAGACTTACCTCGCGACCACACCTAGCGACCGCGAAGGGTGGTCGCGAGACAGCGCGCGAAGGAAAATTAGGGTTTGGGGTGTGCTATATATATGCAACACCGCGCCTCAAGTTCGGACCTACGATTCGAGCCTCTTTTCTCGGTTTTTCATAAGTTTTTCGAGTTTTAGCTTTAGCTTCCATATAGTTTCATTCTAGAGTTGTTTCGGATTGTTCTTCGTTAGTTTACGTTTTGTTTACGATCCGAGCGTTTCGTCGGACGATCTCTGCAATTTTCCGTTTTTCGCTGAGGTTGGGATTCAAGCCCAACGTGTTCATCCAACGCTACATCACGGGTTTTATATATTTAATTTCCGTCTTTATGATTAAATCGTATTTCATTCCGTTTATTATGTCTGGCTAGTTTTTCGTTCTAATCCTAGGGTTTGCATGATTCGATCCTATATGTTGTGATTCCTGTTATCGTTATTTACCGTCCATGCATTGATTCATGATTCGATTGTGCTTATTTATATGTGTTGGTTTCTGATCAATCTCGATGCATATTTAGTTGTCGGTTAATTACGTAATTGTGTTAATGTCGATCGATATCGAATGCATGATCACGAATGAGCCTTGAGTCGTGGGCGAGATAGGATATTCGTAGGAAGCATATTCTTTGTGATCCGTTTGGAGTTACTTGTTTTCACTAGAGGCGTACTGATGTAGGAAAACTAGTAATCTCTGTACCGCTTTTGTCGTAATAAAGAATTGTCGGTTATATATGTGATCTTCCATTTTGTTTGGATTAAAATTGGTTAATAGGAGCAGGATAATCATACGTTGTGGATAGGATTAATGCACCACAGGGTTAGTCGTCTTTATCTGCTTTTTTAAACATCCAGTGTTTATTGCTTTAATTTACTTTCTGTTTTGTTACCTTTGCTTTGGATTGAGTTAGAAGCCTAAAATCTCACAAAACCATTTTGTTGCTTGGATAATGATGAATCCTTGTTGAGTTAGTCGTATTTTAGCATTTCAATCCACATGGATACGATACTTGCTTACCTATATTTACACTTTTCGTGTTAGAAAATTAAGTGATCAATAGGATCTCGATGGAACATCACGTACCCTTGCCTTCTTACCCATGGCTGCCAACCCGTTGGTAGCCTCTCTGTCATCCGGTAATAAGCCTCATATTCAGATACTTTCCCACTATCTCGAACCTTCCTCCACAATCCAACAAACCTGCCCAGAAAAACTCCCAACGGCTCGTGAACGTTCCTGGTACATTCTCTGAACTTTCAGATCTGTTCATCCATTCTGTGAGATCTTAACCAGCGTTGTCTGGGCCACTGAATATCCATAAACCTACATGTTAGTTCATCATAAAACAACAACGAATATTCACGTTTCCTTTTTCCGCCCCAGTCATGTGGGTAACCATGCCTCAGACACATGTTCATTGTCAACACATATCAACATCGATATGGATATTCATAACAAAATCACGTAAGCAAATACAGGATTCACTTACAAGCACTCGTTTATCAAAATAAACAAGATTTCAAACAACAACATATCGCTATGTAAACACATAAACTCATATCATTCATCCGTGATCATATCAATCACGTCACATCATACCATATCAATGATTTTCATATCATAACCACATATGCCCTTCGGTTCCATCGACAAATCACTTCCACATCCACATTAACATCAACATCCAACCACATCTCATCCATATCCACATCACCTCAACATCCACATCACGTTTACCTCACGTAAACTCTTACCATGCCAGAACGCATGAAACCGAGATCGCATCAAGCTCACATAGCCACATAAAACATCAACAAATAAGCACATACCTCATCCTCTTTTTAAAGGAGGTGGCCTGACGGTGAGCTGAGGGTAGCTGTACCTGATAAACAGTTTAGAAGGACAAGTTCTAAACACTCGATTTCAAGAACGTACAGGATATAAAGAAAATGAACTTCCTTGATATAAAACAACTATAGACACATACCCAAAGCCAGAAAAACTGGTCTGATACCATGTTGTCACACCCCAATTTCCCGAGGGAAGGCATGGATGCCGGGGTGTGATTAGGGGTGGGGGTTAAGAAGCGGGGAAGAAGGTGGGGATACATAAAGCATACATAATAAGAAGATATGACCATAAAATCGGGCAGTATCTCCTCTATAACTAGGACACATCCTGAAGGGGAGGGGTGAGCAAACAATCCACCAACAGAATTATATCGACATCATAACTTCAATGAACGTGATCTTGGTTGAATATTAGTAATGCAGGGAAACAAAAATAGCATTTCAACCTGTTGACTAGATTGGTTAACCACATAGGATGCTCTTGTCGAGACTCACAGCATAATAACATAATAACGAATCTTGTTCCCAATCATAAAGCAAAATAAAGGGACAAGAATGCATCAACAACAGAATATGTATATATAACACAACATCGCGGAAGCAGATAGCACGAAAGAAACCACAGCTCCACCCCTTAGCGTCGCCCGTCCAGCCCTCCTCCATCTGTGAAAAACATTTGAAAAGATTTTGGGGTAAGTACTAGCGCACTCAGCTAGGGTTTTTAACATAAAACAAAATCCATGATGCCGTGTTTAGAGCACTTACCTTAGAAGGTTTTTAAACGTAAACTCATTTCTAAGCAAGCAAAAAGAGAATTTTCCTTTTTGATACCTGACCCTTTATTACTGTTACTCCTATTATAGAACCACGGCTCAGAACGTATCCCGCCAGCCCATCACATCTATCGGCCCGAAACATATCCATCCAGCCTACAATATCTCGGCCCGAAACATATCCAGTCGGCCCATGATCTCTACTTTTTCTAACACGAAAACGTGCAAGTAGATAGGGTAGTCGAGTATCGTATCCACATGGATTGTAACACGAAAGCACAAAAGCTAACTCAACAATAATTCATCATAATCCAAGAACAGATTTGGTTTGAAAAGGTTTTGGGGCTTCGAATATTAAATTCAATGCCAAATGTAACAACGTAAAAATAAACTAAAGCAATAAACACTCAAAGAGATAATAAGATAGAAAGACTAACCCTAGGGATGCATTAATCCTACCCACAACGTATGTTTATCCCGCTTCCTATTAACCAATTTTAATCCAGACAAGATGGAAGATCACATATGTAACAAATGATTTAAGTTACGACAATTGTGGCAGTTGATTACTAATTTTTCCTAATTCTGTTACGTCTCTAGGTGAAAATTAGTAACTCCAAAAGGATCCCAAAGAATAAGCTTCCTATGAATGTTCCTATCTCTGCTACGACTCAAGGTTTATTCGTATTGCGCATTCAAGATCGATTAACAATTAAAACGGTTATGTAATTAACTGGGAACTAGATATGCATCAAGATTGATCAGAAATTAACACATATTGTTAAGCATCAAGAATCACAAATCAATGCCTGGATGGTAAATAGTAATAGAAGAAATCACAACACTTAGGATAGAATCATGCAAACCCTAGGATTAGAACAAAAATTTAGCTAGACATAAATAACGAAATAAAATAAGAATTAATCATAGAAATATAAATTATATAGATAAAACCCGTAATGCGGCGTCTGAAGAATAATAGTTGGGTTCGTATCCCAACCTTAGCGGAATACAGGAAAAGACGAGAATTTGTTCGGACTAAAACGTTCCAAAGCGATAACAATGCGTGGAATTAATGTAGAACAATGGAAAAACTAATGCTAGATGAATCTAAAGCAAAGCTAAAGTCAAAATATATGAAAAGCTATGAAAAACTGGAGGAAAAACGTGCTGGGAGAGTTGGGGGCGTGAGAGGCAATGCATGCCCTATATATAGGCGCAGCGAAACCCCAATTTTCGCGTCCAGCCGCCTCGCTTCACGGTCGAGCTCACGGTCGCTAGCTCGGTCGCGAGGATCTGGGCACGTATTTCTTTGGTAACCTCATAGCTGGATTCGTGCCCGTTTGATGTGCTTCGCGGCTGAGCTCGCGGTCACTAGGCTTGGCCGTGAGAAATCGGGCAGAAGCTTTTCGGAGGCTCTTGCAGGCAGGGCTCGCGATCGCGGCATTTTTCCTAGCGGCCGGCCTCGCGGTCGCGAGGTCGGTCGCTAAGTTCTGGGCAGAGTGCTCCTAATGCCTTCGCGACTGGGCTAGTGGCCGCGAAGGAGGCCGCTAGTGTAGTAACCCGAAAATCTTATAGTATTAAGTTGAGCCTAATTAAGTATAATAAGGGGCTTTGAAGCTATTTAATTCATAAGAATTTATAAAGAGGCATATGATGGATTATTAATCGAAAGAAATTCGATTATTTCTTAATTGAGGAATATGAGATTTGAAAACTTAGAGAATTCTTAGAAATGAGTTTTATTATGATAAAATGTGAATTTTGTGATTATTAATGTGTGTTTGAATGAAAAATGCTATTAAATAGAAATTATGCTATAGAATGAATTAATTAATTTTATGTGGAATTTTTCTTATAAAATGAAATGAATTATGGTTCAAGCTATTAATTTGCTTGAATAAATTTATTTTATTAATATTTAGTGATAAATGAATTATTTGGTGTAATTTTCGAAAATTAAGAAGCATTAAAATAATTAGTTAAATTTTAACATATAAAGGAATTTAAATTATGCTATATGAATTAAATTTCAATCATGGATATAAATTGTTTTGGATTTCATTAATTATTAGAGATATAGTTCTAATAATTAAAATATAATAAGGTACAACTTTAGTAAAATTTGAGGTGCAATTATAATTTATGGAAGTTAGTGCAAAATATTAATGAAATGAAAGTAAAATTCACATTAAATATACATAAACATTCTAGAAATTTTCTAATAACATAAGATCATAATCAACCTCATTTTCTTCCAAACTTTCGGCACACACACACAAATTTTAATTTTCACTTTTTAATCCATATTTAAGTGGGAATTTAGTGGCAAATCAATCCAAAGAAGGTAATTACTTGATTTAGCCTAAGTTTTATGATTTAATTTGATAAACATGATGTTCTATGAACCTAGGGTTTTCGAAAATTAGAGAGTATTATTTATGATTGATTTGTTTAATTTTTGTTATGTTTATTGAATTAATTATGTTTATGAAGCTTAATTAACATATGCTATGATTTTAAATTCTTTAAATTCATGAATATGAAAAATTAAAGAATCATGCAGAAACCCTAATTTTTGTATATGAATGATATGATATGATTTAGTTGAATTGAGTTCAAATATATGTTTAGGAATGAAAATAAACATCATATGATTAAAGAAATCAAAATTAATTATGCTTGTTTAATTTCGTAAAAATTTCAAAAATGAGGATTTATAGGAACCTAATGATTTTGATTTTATTTGATCAATTTGACATGATATTTATGCTTAGGGATATAAATAATGCATAAAATAAATTTATCGGAATTTAATTCATGCATTAGCACTAAAACCCTAAATTTCGAAAATAAAGGGTATATATTGAACTTTGATTTCTTGATTTTATTTGATGTATTTGATATGATATTTGAGATCTATGATAAAAATAATGCTTAAGTTGAATTTATAAGAATTTATGGACATAAGGTATGAAAACTAGAAAATTAAAGTTTAGTATAAAGTTATGATTTTACGTGATGAAATTTGGTTAAGATTTGAATGGGTCATGGATTAATGATCAGTGATGCTAAATGAATACAATAATGAGAAATTTGATGTTAAATGGAATTTAGAGTGTAAAACTCTTGAAATTTTCTATATATGAAGTTGAAGGGCATTAGGCGATTAAAGTGTAAATGAATGAGTTTAAGTTTGTTTTAAGTTCCTAAATGCATATTTAAGTATATGGTGATGATATTGGGGAGTTTGGAATGATATTGGATGAGTTTAGATTAATTGGGCTATTCATATTATAAACGTTACTCTGCCGAAATTTCGGTAGAAATTGTTTATTAATAAGACATTATGAGAAATTAAGTCATAGAGTTAATAAACAAGTGAAATGTGGTAACTTAAAGTTGTTTAACTTCTTTGATCATAGCATATTATATAGTATTTAATAATTAGATTATTATGAAATAAGTTTAATCTAATTCTAGATTAGTTAAAACTAAGATTTAGTGATAATATGTTTCAATGAGTAATGAAGTTTGCTAAATTCAATAATATTCTTGTTTTACAAGGAACGAGCAAAGGAAACCGGGAAGTGAAGGAAGAAGAAGCAAATATTCTAGAGTAAACAATTCAGGTGGGTAATGCTTTGCAAAACATTTTGAATGGAGTTAATGTTGTACTTTGAAATTTTTGATATTATGAAAGTATTTTCAATCACCACACTATGAAAATGTTGAAAATTAATGTTTTACCACATTGTGGGTATGACGGCGAATTACCTATCTACGGTAGGAAAATATTATGTACTGTGCACAAGTTTATGGCTGTGAGCTTGCAAATGTAGGCCGGCCATGGTATTGGGGAGGAGGCCTACTTCCCATTACCGGATGACGTAGATAGGGTATGACCGTAGTTGAGATCCTTCGGGACCAACTCGGGTATGTGATGCCGGTATGTTCAAAAATGAAATTGTGGTGATATGATATTGAAAGTTTCTTATGAAATAATTATTCAAATTGGTTATTCAATGTTTACTTAAATTAAATTTATAAGTTTGAAAACTTTGTAGATAATTAACCACTGAGTACTCTTTGGTACTCATACTCGAAAAATGTTTTATTTGGTGCAGGTTGAGCGTGGAAGAGATGTGGGCTTGAGACTGAGCTTAATTGATCCCTTTTTGTTGTAAATAGTTGTGCCTGAATGTCGTGTCTTCATACATGACATTCACTACTCTTCCGCTGTTAACTTGAAAAACTTGAAACAATACTTTTGAAGATCCTTGTAAATGTTTGGTACCTTTTTATATACAAATTTTGAGGCTGTGACCTCACTTTTTGTTATTACTTGTTATTGGTTATTTGCTGCGTGCAGGTTGGTTTATCCATATTCTAGAGGATATGCTACCCGTTTGTGGAAGACTTATTTCACTTAAATTCGTTAATTGTCCAAAACTTTTAATGTCTTAACCAGTCACGGCTGATTAGTTAGTTAATCTCATAATTAATTAGTCGGATCGTGACATAGCAGTTGTTCGCTCTGGTCCTGTGAATTTTCTTTCTGAGCCAACCTTTTTTTTTATAAACCTTGAGTTGTTGATTAGAGCTCAGTGTTCCAGTCCATCTCTTCAGCTCAACCAGGTAAAGTAGATTATGAATTATGTGAAGAAGTGAATATGTATGCATATGTTGAAAATAGTTCTTGCGTATGGTGAATTATTGTGATGTATCATGTATGAATATAAGTGATATATGATTGTTTTGATCCGCGTGTAAGTTATATTTGATTATAGGATGGCAAGGAAGAAGGTTACCGCTCGAAAGAATGTCGATAATAGGCCGTCGGGATTAGGCAGCGTTGATAAGTTTTTCTCCTTTAAAATGAGAGAAGAACAACATATGCCGTTCTTTCTCAGTCAGTATATGATGATGTGGAAGTCAGTGATGAGGTGTGGAGTGACTGAGTTAGACGGGCTGCTCCAACTAGTACAAGCTCTACCTCCTTCCTGGAGGGAATGAGCATCTGAAATTGCTCTGGATTATGTACACCCGAATATGGAGTGCAGAATTACCGGTAACCTCGAACAATTTGTAAATCTTATCAAAAATCAGTATAGGAAGATATGAGATCCTCCAGTATTTCCCTATCGTCCTTTTGATCAGTTTATCCCAGCAGTTCATCAAATTTTGTCTAATATCCTAGACCCAAAAAGCAAAGAAATTAAACCTGAATCCCAAGAGATTGTTGCTTCTAGTCCTACTTATGAGTTTTGTGATAATGATGATCACCTATTTCCTCTTGGGCCTCAGTGGACTTTATCTGACTTGGATTTATATGACCAGCCTTTTTCTTTGAAGACCCCTTCGCCTCCTTTATCTCCTCTTCCAGAAATTACATTAGCCTTGACTTCTGCTGATGTAATTTATGAATTTGAACAGCAACCATCCACTGGTACTTCTAGTTTAAGGCCTTTATCCATTTTATGAGATGCCGTCTTTGTCTAATCCATCCCTTCTTTTATCGAGAGGCCGCTTGCTCATCCGTTGACCACCCTCATGTTGGATTGTATCTTGAAAGCGGTTTGGTTGAGCTTGTATACAATGTTTCTGTTACCACTATTACAATCTCCTATCTGAATTGAATACTTGATTGCATATATCGTGTCCCCTTATCTCATATATAAGTTAGATCATACGATGTGTGAAGATCACGAAGTCGTATGATTGGTCGAGCTTAATGAGATATAAAAGTTTCACGGTGAGACAACTTGAGGACGAGTTGTCGGTTTAGGCTGCAGATATAGATAAGTGACTTGACTTAGTTGCTTGTCTATCTTTGATGCGTCTCGGCGTATTGAAGGATCACAATGAGATGTGTTCTTCTTTCGACCGTCGTGAAGAACCAGATCTCGGTGACTTACGATGATCTAAACCTTGATAAGGTATTAGGTGAGTATGAGTTGTTGTCCATCACTTTGACTTGTTATGGGTGAGGGTTATATGTTCTAACAAGATTCTCCGCATTTTGGGTGGTGGCGGTCTTGTATGTCACGCTAGTTATCTATGTCAGTCACCGTATCCGTTTAGGATGATGGCGTCCCTTAAGGAGCTCAAAGGTTTATTGTACTAAACCTGCGAGGTTGAGTTAGCTCAAGTACAATAATAAGGTTGAGTGGTACTACTTAAGAAATGAAGTTATTAATTATTTTAAGCGATCAGATTGCTATAAATAATTAATGGACGTTCGATATCTTAAATCGAGGAATCGTAATGTCTAAGTGCAAGCCCGACTCACCATCGGTAATAAAGGGTAAGTCGGCATTCTTTCTCTAGTGGCATGATCGAATGTTTATAAATTAATTTATGTTAAATTTGAACATAAGATAATTAATTTATTTGAGGCCCATCTTTATTCCTTGCATTTGATCCTCAGGTGGCCCATCCAGGCCCGTAGCTCGTGAAAAATCGGCCCCTGATAGCTCTCTATGGCAAGATTTTATTCTCTTTATCCACAAGGATATAATTATATTTATGGTATATGCATAGATCCTTTCCATATAATATTATGGTAATAATCACGAAAGTATGGTAATAATCACGAGTATGGTAATTTCCATAAAGAGTTATGGTAATTTCCATATGGGATTATGGTAATTTCCATATAGGATTATGGTAATTTCCATATGGGATTAAGGTAGTGCATTATAAATATAAGGTATGAGATAAAGTCTAGGTTAATGCTCATTAAACCTAAACATATTTTCGTCCCTCCATTATGAAGAGTGTGAGTTTTGAAAGTTGTTCCATAGAGCATTGGGTGATTTTCGAAGCATTCTCCATAGATCGTCCTCACTCGGCGTTGGAGATTGGGCAGCCGGATCTGATCCGGAAGGTCAAAGCACGAGTCGAATCCGTTCGATCCATTCATCTCGTTCCATCGACCTCTTTAGATCGAAAGGTAAACACGAAAAAACCTACATGTTGCGATTAATTATATAGGCGCATGCTAGGATTATAATCAATATATGGTGAATTAAATATCGAAGATAGATCCTCGGGCGTGGGTTAACATATGTCGTCCCTACATTGGTATCGAGCACAGGATCGATATCTTGGCTCTGTTGGATTAATTCACGTTTGATTATTACGTGCGTTTAATTAATTGTGGTTATGTTGTTCATCGTGGCTCGTTTTGTTTTGTTGGGTTTTGTTTTCACCACGAGAAAATCCGTGGTTAGATTAGATTTATTTTACGTAAATCTTATCGGTAAAAGAAAAACGAAGCGCAAGCACGAAGAGCGACACGATGGGAAAACAGGCTCGGGTGTGTCTGGATGGTTTCTAGCGAGCAAGCATCGCGGTCGCGTGCTTTCGATCGCGAGCGCGGGCGGGCGGGGCGGCGTGGCGGCGAGCCTCGGCGGGGCGCGGCGGCGGCCCAGCGGCGCCAGATCGTCGCGGCGGGTAGCGCGGCGGCGGCGGCGGCAGCGACGCGGCGCGTTGCTCAGCGGAAACCTCAAAGTGGCTCAGACCACTCGGCGCATCATCGCTCGAATCGCGCGGAAACCTCTCAGCGAGCCAGCGGCGGGGCCACGCGGCGACAGGGCAGCGGGCGGTCCGCGACGGCTCGGCGATCGCGGTGGCCTGGCGGTGCGCGCGATGGCGCTTCGGCGCCTCGGCGACAACATGCGCGTTATGCTCGGCGCTCGGCGGGATGCTCGGCGAGGTGCGAGTTTGGTGCGCGAAACCTCAGCGCGGAACCTCAAGCACCTCGCGTGTTTCTCGGCGGCGGTTGGGCGACTAGCGCGCGCGCGCGATTTCAGTTTCTCGGCGGATGCGGCACTTCGGCAACGTGACTCGGCGATGCTCGGCATGCGAGCTCGGCGGGTCGCGCCTTCCGGCGACCGCGAGGAGCCCGCGAGCGCGCGCAGGCGGCGGCGGCGCATGGTCAAGGCGCGCGATGGGCCGTGCCTCAGCACGCGCCCCGGCCTTTTTTAGCCAACCGGCCCAAACCGTCCGAGACCGATTTTCGGGCCCGGACCGTTTTTCGGCCGATTCAGTTTTAGGCCGATCCGGCCCGTTCCACGATCCGGCCCAAATCCGGTTTTGCGAATCCGGTCCGTGCGGTGCGCGAGGCCGTTTTCGAAGTTTAATTACATGCTTTGCTATTCTATGTAATAGATTAGGCGAAAGTCGAGTTCCACGAGTGGGCCACGATGAGCGTTTTATTTTATTTTTCGTTCATTGCATGTCGTGGATGTTTAAATTATGCGATAGCATGCTATGTATGTTTAAATTACGTTGACAAACCATTCGGTGTTTTCGTAATTGGATGCGCATAGTAAGCATGCTAGGTTTATCGCGTTTATCAAGCATATTTTAGAATTACTGCGAGCATTTTTTACATGTTGAGTTCTATAGACAAGCATGCTAGGATTACGTGATCTGCATGGACAAACCTTTTGAATAAAAGACTAAGCAAGTAACCCGACAAATTAATTTTTAAATTAAAATGTCAAGACCTCCACTTTTGATCTCTAAACAAAGTGATACGCCTTGTGAGTGGCGATCCACAGCGTGGCTTGCTTGCCTTGTTTATCATAAGTTTGTTAGATGAGTTTTCTAAATAAAACATTTTAAATCTATTGAGAAGTGGGAGTTTCATGTGTGGCGATCCACACGCGTGGCTTGCGTGTGCGATTTTCATAAGTTCTCTAGAGATAGATATAAAATGAGATAACAAAAGAATTTGAATTAGAAGCGGTATGGTCCGAGTGGTATGCCAATTCTAAGAATTCATTCTCTTTGTTAAAATTGTGGTCAATGTAGACATCACCTCAGTACAACTTCCCATGAAGTCCTTCTTGCGATAGTGATGTGGTCTAGTAAGGTCGATCGTTAATTTCATTTGTCATAAGGTTAAGTTGACATGGATTGAAATTAAGCGACTAAAAGGTATATTTTAGTGCAGTCGGGGGTTCGTGTATGGCGATCCTGCACAGCGTGGCTTGCATGTGGGATTCCTTGGGCGATTGGAGTTTCAATCAATATTGTTTTATCAAAAGGTTACAATATTATTGTTATGAATTATGTGCGATCGTATGCTTATGTGTTTTCATTATCTTTTCGGATATGTCTCTTTGGATTATCAATATGCTGCACAAAATCCCTTATCCGGTCCAAATTTTATCGAGTGGAAGCGAAACATTGAGAATGTTCTCGCTGCCGAAGATAATTTATTTGTACTCACTACACCCGTCCCAAGCCTCTGGGCGATTTATCTCGATGAGGGCGCAAGGAGCACGAGAAATGGGACAAATCAAGCAGAATGGCAAAGTGCCTTCTTTTGGTCACCATGTGCGAGTCCTGCGACTCGACATCGAAGATGGAAGATGCGACCTCGATATGGCTAAATCTTATGAAATCGTATGAGGTCGGACGAATCGCTTGTCATAATTTGACAAAATCAATAATGTCGAGTTAAATGAAGGAAAGTGATTCGGTGCATGACCATGTAAAGCAAATGATCAATCTCTTGGAGGCTCGAGTTGGTTGGAGGATATATTGATGGCGTAGTCGAGAATCGATATGATCCTCAACACTTTGCCCAAGTCTTTTGATGACTTCCGTTATAGAACGGTCCTTTATGATAAGAGTTATACTCTAGATTCATTGCAAGAGGATCTAGTAGCGGAAGAGCGTAAAATGGGTAAAGGTGCTGCGGTGTTTATACACCTCAAAGAAAACCAACGCTTTATCGAAAGATGAAAAGAAAGTGGAATTCGAGGATGCTAAGGCTAAAGAAAAGTGGGAGTAATCTGAGGGCTCTACCGGCGGTTTGAAAAAGCGAAGGAGAAGGGCAAGTGCTTGAGTGCGGTGAGGCGGGCATTGGAGGCTAAGTGCCCCAAGCTCGAGGCTCAGTGCGCCATTTGCTTTAATGTGAAACATGTTTAGCGACTTGTTCTACCCATTCTTGGGTAGTAGATCTGAGTCTGTTGATCATGTTTGTTACACCTGCGAGGGTTCTGCGGACAAGGGAGCTAGCTAATGGCGAGATAACGATCTCCATGGGCAGCGGTCGAGGCCGTTGCGGTTGGAGATGTTACTTTATGTTTTGAAAGCAGTTTAGTTTTAAAGGCGTTTTATATGTGCGGATTTTCGGTGGAACCTTGTTCTGTTTGAAATTATTTTCTCATGGATATTCTATTATTTTTGATAGTGGTGTATCTATCATAAGAAATAGCGAAGTTATACGTGTTGTACGTAATATAATTAAGCTTTATACTATTTACGCGAAACATAATACCTATAACTATGTTGCATCTTCATCAAACCCTAAAAGAAAGTTTTCTTAAAGATGGCGCCACTTTTCTCTGGCATCTTAGATTAGGTCACATCAATCTAAATAGGATCAAAGGCGGCTAAGAATGGGCGTTGGGTAATCTATGATTACTCCATTCCCGGTCTGCGAATCTGTATAGAAGGTAAGATGTCGACCGGACCCTTCAGCGAAGGGTTATAGAGCCAAAAAATGTTGGAGTTAGTCCATTCGACTGTGTGGACCAATGTCCACACAAGCTCGTGGAGAATGCAGTATTTTGTCACTTTCATTGGCGATTACTCAGTGCGGATACGTATACCCTTCGCATAAGTCACGAATGCTTTGAAATTCAAAGAGTTTAAGGCGGAAGTGGAGGCGAAGCTGGGTAAAAGTATCAAGTCGCTGCGTTACGATCGCGGTGGCGAATACCTCGATAACGAGTTTATGGACTATCTAGTGAAGTGTGGGATTACATCCCAGCGCTTTCACCAAGGCACACCACAACAAAATGGTGTGTCGGGCGAAGAAATAGAACTCTTTTGGAAATGGTTAGATCAATGATGAGTTATGCAACATTGCCTATTTCGTTACGGGGTATGCCTTAGAAGCAGTGACATACTTGCTAAATCTAGTACCATCAAGTCGATCGAAAAGACCCTTTTAGAGTTGTGGTTTGGGCGCGAGCCGGTTTAAACCACATAAGGATATGGGGTGATCCGACTGCGTCTTTGAACAAGAAGGCGACAAGTTGGAGGCTAGATCGGCCGCAAAGGCGTTTATTGGCTATCTAGAGGAGCGAAGGTGGTTTATTCTATAGTCTAAGGATCGAGAAGGTCATTATTAGCACTAATGCGATTCTTAGAAGAGGACTACATGAAAATCATAAATCAAAGTTGAAATCATTCTTGAGAATTAGAAGATGATTGTATTCCACCACCGATTAGGCGAAGGTGCGAGATGTCGAGTCTAGTGGGAGGATCGACACGGATACTTGAAAAATTGAAGTGGGTCGAGTTCCTTTGGAGATACCGGCCGTACAAGTGGTACCTACCCGGCAAGTTGTGCAGATAGAGAACCACAAGTTAATGCACCCACCGTTGTCATTGTTTCTATAGCACCTCGTCGTAGTGGGAGGGTTGTTCGTCAACCCGGCGATTTATGTTAGTGGGAGAATCTTGGATATAGTCGAGAAAGCGAGCAGGCGATAATCGACCCATGGGCGCGCAGGCGTTATAAGACAATGATACAAGATCATGGAACTTACGTTTGGGCGAGGTGGTAAAGTACTATGGATTTACCCAGTTGTCTAGCGAAAGTTGTGTGTATCGTTTAGATGTCAGCGGTGATGTGGTATTTCATGCACTTTCGTAGATGACATTCTTCTATTTGGCAACAATGTGAAGTTGTTATCGAGCGTAAAGAGTTGGTTATCCGATCGGTTTCAAATGAAAGACTAAGGAGATCGGACATTCTTGGGATCGAGGTTTCACCGAGATCGCATGAGGAAAATGTTGAGCTTATCTCGGGCATCTTGCATTGATCTTGTGACTACTCGTTTTAGTATGCGAGACCGCTAGAAAGGATTGCTACCTTTCGGACATGGCGTTCCTTTATCTAAGGAAGCGATCACTTTTGACGCAAAGGAGATAGAGGAAATGAGACAAGTTCCTAAGTTTCCGCCTTAGGAAGTCTCATTTATGCAATCTATGCTGCGAGGCTCGATATCTGTTGTGCGATGAGCATAGTAGCCGAATATCGGTCTAACCTGGACAAGCACATTGGATTGCGATAAAGCATATACTCAAGTACCGAAAAGGACTCGAGATTATAGGCTGGTTTACCATGAAGATAGTCTAATGCCTTTGGGTTATTGGACTCGGTTTCAGTGACCATGATAAGAATAAGTCACCTCGGACTATGTGTTTACCTTGAGAGGTGGAGCCGTATCTGGCGGAGTGCAAAGCGGCGATGCATTGCGGACTCTACCATGGAAGCCGAACATGTAGCGGCTCGAAGGCTACTAAGGAGGCGGTATGGTTCGAGAACTACCTCGAGGATCTAGATGTGGTACTGGTTTGCCCAGTATCATAGTTTCTTGTGATAACTTTCGGTGCGATGGCAAACTCGAAGGAACCACGGACCCACAAGCGACCAAACACATAGAGAGAAGTACCATGTCATACGAGAAATCGTTAGGCGAGGGGCGTGCTGATTGCTAAGATTGATCTGACGGATAACCTAGCGGATCCATTCACTAAAACTGCGCAATAAGTCTACGTCGGGGGCGTTAGAGGCTTGAATTGCGCTAGATGGCACCCACTTAGAAAGGAAACTTTTGTATAAGTGGGAGAAGCAAAGTGATGGTTGTTTGTAATAGCTAGTAGAGACACATTGTATACTAAAAGTTTGCTTTAGTATAAGTGGGAGATTGTTGGTTGTATCTTGAAAGCGGTTTGGTTGAGCTTGTATACAATGTTTCTTATTACCACTATTACAATCTCCTATCTGAATTGAATACTTGATTGCATATATCGTGTCCCTTATCTCATATATAAGTTAGATCATACGATGTGTAGAAGATCACGAAGTGCGTATGATTGGTCGAGCTTAATGAGATATAAAAGTTTCACGGTGAGACAACTTGAGGGCGAGTTGTCGGTTTAGGCTGCATATAGATAAGTGACTTGACTTAGTTGCTTGTCTATCTTTGATGCGTCTCGGCGTATTGAAGGATCACGGTGAGATGTGTTCTTCTATCGACCGTCGTGAAGAACCAAGATCTCGGTGACTTACGATGATCTAAACCTCGATAAGGTATTAGGTGAGTATGAGTTGTTGACCATCACTTTGACTTGTTATGGGTGAGGTTATATGTTCTAACCAATTCTCCGCATTTTGGGTGGTGGCGGTCTTGTATGTCACGCTAGTTATCTATATCAGTCACCGTATCCGTTTAGGATGATGGCGTCCCTAAGGAGCTCAAAGGTTTATTGTACTAAACCACTGCGGGTTGAGTTAGCTCAAGTACAATAATAAGGTTGAGTGGTACTACTTAAGAAATGAAGTTATTAATTATTTTAGCGGTCAGAATCTATAAATAATTAATGGACGTTCGATATCTTAAATCTGAGGAATCGTAATGTCTAAGTGCAAGCCCGACTCACCATCGGTAATAAAGGGTAAGTCGACATTCTTTCTCTAGTGGCATGATCGAATGTTTATAAATTAATTTATGTTAATTTGAACATAAGATAATTAATTTATTTGAGGCCCATCTTTATTCCTTGCATTTGATCCACAATTTGGCCCATCCAGGCCCGTAGCTCATGAAAATCGGCCCCTGTAGCTCTCTATGGCGAGATTTTATTCTCTTTATCCACAAGGATATAATTATATTTATGGTATATGCATAGATCCTTTCCATATAAGATTATGGTAATAATCACGAGTATGGTAATAATCACGGTATGGTAATTTCCATAAAGAGTTATGGTAATTTCCATATGGGATTATGGTAATTTCCATATAGGATTATGGTAGTTTACATATGGGATTAAGGTAGTGCATTATAAATATAAGGTATGAGATAAATTCTAGGTTAATGCTCATTAAACGTAGATATTTTAGTCCACTCCATTATGAAGAGTGTGAGTCTCGAAAGTTGTTCCATAGAGCATTGGGTGATTTTCGAAGCATTCTCCATAGATCGTCCTCACTCGGCGTTGGAGATTGGGCGGCCGGGATACGGTCCGGAAGGTCAAAGCAGGTCGATCATTCCGATCCGATCGATCCGTTCATCTCGTTCGATCGACCTCTTTAGATCTAAAGGTAAACACGAAAACCCCACGTGTTGCAATTAATTATAGGCGCATGCTAGGAATACAATCAATGTATGGTGAATTAAATATCCAAGATAGATCCTCGGGGCGTGGGTTAACATATGTCATCCCTACACAACCTGTTTTGTAAAAAGTCCTCAATGAGGCAATTTTCCTGTAAATTATAAAATGTTTATTATCCTTGTTGTGATTAAATAATTTTGTCTTTAAACTCTTGTGATGATTGCATTTTGTTATAATTTGAGATCTCTTTCCTTTGTTCTGATATCTTATCAACTGTGTGGAAATAATATTCTTCTTTTGTATCAGTATGCCTCCCAGAAGAAGAAACCTAAACTTGGAAGAAAGAGGAAGTGAAGCCACTCCTCAAAATTTTCACGATCGTGAACCTTCTTTAATCGGAAAATAGCCGAACTTTTCCTTCGCCAAAACCCACCGATCTTTCTGGGTTTGGTAGTCTGCCAGGCCCAAGAATGGAGTGCGTCATATGGAGCGAATATTGAGTTCTTGGAATGTAATGATCAAGAACGTCTGCTGTGTATAAATTTTCTGAAGAAAGGACCCGCGGATTTCTGGTGGGAGGCCAGACAGAAAACTCTCACACCAGAACAAATGGCGAATTTCGCATGGGATCAGTTCAAGGAAGAATTGTATGCTAAATTTATTCCGCGAAGTTATCGGAAACAAAAAGAAATCGAGTTCATGAACCTAAAACAAGGAAGAAAGAGTGTGGCGAATATGATCGGGAATTGCACGTTATCGATATGCACCATATAAAGTGGAAGCCGACGAGAAGATGGCGAGAGATGTTACGCTCGGACTACGACACGAAATTCGGATTATTACGGCGCTCAACCATCTATGTCTTCTGTTGAAACCCATAATCGCGTTAGACATGGAAATGGAAATCGATCGGAGAAGAATGCGGCAGATCGAATGCGAGCATACCCCAAAGTCTAGTTTCAACGAAACCTTCTCAAATGGAACAAGGTATAAAGAAAAAGAGTAGGAAACGAAAGGATTTCAAGAAGCCTTTTAAGAGGCGAGGACCTCGGCATCAAGATCCTTCCGACCATCAAGACTTGGACCAATATTCCTTCCTCCGAACGGATGAGGCCGCCCATGTGTCCTCAATGCAGCCGTCCACATTTGGCATATGCGAGCGGAAGCAACACATGTTACGTGCGGACGGTTTGGTCATTTCAGCCTCTTGCATGCGTATAGGCAGATTGTGGTTGGGAGGAGAGAAAGTAAAATCGTTCCGACCAGTCCAAACAGTAAAAGCAATGACTGGTTATTCACCACACCACGTTATCAACTTCCTTCTCCACAAGTGATTTCAAATCCGAAACTTCTACTCAGCGATAATCGCCCAATCTCTTGAACTTCAACCTCAACATCGGAAGATGCGCTAAACAAAAACAACCTGAGAGGAGTTCGGGTAATTTGACAGGTATGGCCCAGTTAAACGATGTACCTGTTATAGTTTTGTTTGATACGGGAGCTTCGTACTCTTTCATTTCAACTGCATGTGTAGCTAATCTTAAGCTTCGTAGAGCAGTGAAGTAGGTTTTAAAGTGGTTGCCGATAGGTGGGCGACGTGATTGATCGATATGTCTAACAGTGTTTGAGCTAGGATACCTTCATTTAAAAGTGAATCATTACGCCTCCTATGCATGTGGGATGTAGACATTATTACAGGCATGGATTGGTTGACAAAGAATTTTGCAACGATTCGTTGTGAACAACGGGAGATTTCATTTCAACCACGAGGAAAAGAACCCACACGCTTTTACGGAATTGATGAAAGGAATAGGCGGTGCTCGTGATATCGACTTTGCAGGCAAATAAATTGTTAAGATGTAATGAAAACCATGTTTTCCTTGTATGTTTAGAGCAAGGAAAGCAAGAAAGAGAAAAGATTGACGATGTGCCAAATGTTCGATAATATCGGGCGTATTCCCAGAAAAATTACCAGGTGTACCGTCGGATCGACAATTAGATTTTGTTATCGATCCGGAACCGGGTCGGCACCAATTTCTAAAGCAAGTATCGGATGGCTCGGGAGCTACAAGAGTTGAAGGTCCAATTACAAGAACTTTTGGATTTGGGATTCATCAGAGCCAAGTGCATCGCCTTGGGGAGCACGGTTTTATTCGTCAAAAAGAAGGATGGCACCTTGAGAATGTGTATTGATTATCGAGAGCTGAATAATGTGACATTAAAGAACAAATACCCATTACCACGGATCGATGATTTGTTTGACCAATTAAAAGGAGCAAAGATATTCTCGAAGATTGATCTGAGATCGGGTTACCATCAAGTGAAGATCAAACCCGAAGATATACCTAAAACCGCTTTTAGGACCCGATACGGGCACTACGAATTTGTAGTGATGCCGTTTGGGTTAACCAATGCTCCAGCTGTGTTTATGGACCTTATGAACCGTGTCTTCCATGAATATCTCGATAAATTTGTGCTAGTGTTTATCGATGATATTCTGATATATTCTAAGAGTGAACAAGCACTACTACAAAAATCAGTATAGACTACGCGTTATATGTGTAGTCTATGTGCGTTTCATAGTGTAGAGAAAAGTGGTGTAGAGAAAAATAGGCGCATACACTACGCTTTTTATGCGTAGTCTATACCCACCATAGACTCACGCTTTTCGCACATAGACTACGCTTTTCGCCGTAGTCTATACCCCACGATTCACACAAAATCGCACATACACTCGCTTTTGTCGTAGTCTATACCCACCATAGACTGACTTTCACATAGACTCGCTTTTCGCCGTAGTCTATCACCAGAACATCACACAAAATTTAGCACACACACTCGCGCTTTTTGTCGTGGTCTATACCCACTATAGACTCACGCTTTTCGCACACAGACTACGCTTTTTTCGGCGTAGTCTATCTTAAACAGAACTACACAAAATTTCTCACATACACTACGCTTTCGGCGTAGTCTATATGTATTAACTACGGTTTTGAGTTTATTTACTACGGTTTAATGCCAAATTTACTCTGCTTTTCTATTACAACCGTAGTCGATTTAATAACAACTCTGGTTTTTCGATTTCAACCGTAGTTAATTTCTTTATTTAAACCTGTACAATTAATAGCGAACAAGCAAATGAGATTAAAATATACTTGCGACTACGTTCGAAATCACTATTAAAAATACAATTTGTTTTCATTCTGACTTACAAAATCACTATCTGAAAATATCTGATCTGTTCTCATTATAGCTACAAAATCACTATCTGAAAATACTATGCACATCACGTAACAAAACAATAAGACCGTATCCCCATATCAAGAACTTACAACTAAAACATCACAAGACTATATGTGAAGAAGCATGAAATTTACCCATTCAGCGAACTTCATCAATGTCCTCTTGAGAGTAAGGCCGATTTTGAAACTATTAACAATTCAAAAATAGAATATTAGCACTCTTGTATGAAAAAATGATTATATTAAAGAAATGAAATGTTTATCTTACATGTGAGCGTAAAGAAATGGAACCACTCTTCATAACTTCTTCAATTATATCTTTCATGAAGCGTAGTACTGAAAGAACCCGCATTGCTTGGAATCGGGTTATCTTGAACACTTTTAAAATATCAAATATTAGCAACATGTAGATGTATATGAAATCGACATAAAACAAATGTGATTTGATAAATGAAAATACCTTTACAATTTCCCAAGTTGGTTGCTTTGTGCACAAGAAAGGTCTAGCGGTTTTCGGGCTTATAGAAAGTTGTCCTGTTTCCCATGTCATTGGTAAAGCACGGACTATATGCTATCACATTTTCCCCAGTATGCTTAGCATTCTCAACGAGCTTCCACCCATTGTCTTTCATTTGTCCCAACCGGCACAAGACCGATGACCGTGAGTACTCGAGAGACAAATTATTCATAACAAAAACAATAAAAAATACCATTGATGTGGGAAATCCTATCGAATTTACATTAAGCTAAAATTTAAGACAAAGTTTGAAGCATAACTTAAGCAATTAAGGATACCTACATGGACGAAGCATGTGCAACTCAAGAAGGCGTTGATCTTTGCGTGTTTTCGATTAATGCGGCATGTGAATCGAACAAAATATCGGGAGGTTGTGGCACACATCATACAATCAATGAGCTTATGCATTTAGACATTTATTGGGATTTTGGAATGTTTCGAATACACTTATCACCAGTGCCATTGAAGCATAAGCTTAAGCACGTATACATCTATTAGGGCTTTGGCATGTTTCGAACGCATTGATCGTCGGTCGGATTGAAACATGAGGCGAAGATGAATGAAGTTTTATTTCAACCATCAATTTTAATTTTTGTAGTTTTTTCTTTTCCTTCTTTGTTTCATTTGGGTTTGAATGACTTCATACAAGACAGGATAATCAAGAGCAATGTCATAAAGGAACATGGAAAATAAAATTGTACATAGGTAAAACGTGGCGAGAATAAACAAAAGCAGAGCAAATAGGCCATGCTTGCATATGCACTATTGCACACACTCAGTTATGTGAATGAGAGAGCAAGAGAGCGAGAGAATGAGGGATCAGGAAGGATATACCTCTAACCACAACATTGGAGATCTCATTGAGACTAACCCACTAGCATTTAGATTTACGCCTCCTCGACCACTAGCACTTTGTAAGGGCCTATTGGAAACACATGATCAAGGGAGAACAAAAGTATAAGCTTCATGGATTAATATTAACCTCCCATGTACACTCAAATATATTTTTATATAATAGAACCAAACCATTACGAAACCCCCTTTCACCTCGGTGAATCACGAACTCTTGGATGAATATTTATCAACTATGACATATGGTTAGCAAACAAGCTGAATTTAAAAGCAACATGCGAAATGATTCCCGAATTTCTTCCGCCATTAAACTCGAGATACATCGTTATGTACACTTCTTACATCCCAATATATAGCCCACATTCTATTTTGAATTATGTAGTACTATTATATTTAGTACTATTTTCCATAATCATTAACAAATATCACTTCTTGGTTATGAAAATTATTGTAGTACAAATTATTGTGAATCCCATTTATCGATAAATAAGGGTAATACTAATATGTGAAGTTTAGTTGAGTAATTTATTTCCTAAATAATTCTTAAATCTACGTGAAATTCGATGTGGACTATAGGACCAAGGGTGTGTGTCATGACTGTAATCAAATTGATAGAATGACATCGTAAAATGTGCGGATCCATATTCAAGATTTAATGTAGAAACAAAGAAATGGTAACCACTTAGCTACAAAGAATAACAAAATTTTACACTTCCTTCCCAACCCTCCCAACAAGATAGCATTGCCACCTAACCACCAATTGAGTAAACCTTAGATAACACTTGCCTCGCACTTGTTATAGAAGCACTTAGTTTTAAGATTTGGAATTCATAGATGAAGCTTCGTTCGAATGCAAAATAGGTCGACTTCGTGAGTTACTCGGATCACATGCACATAAATAAAATTAACATCCAACCAAAATTGTCGATCTAAGCATCACGTAGATATCAACCTTTTGAAACATAGACCCGGATAAACTACAATTTTAAATCGAAATAGCGTAAATTTTCAGTCTGTTGTTACTTAAGACTACTGACCGTAGGTGATTTCATGAACAAGTTATAAGTTGCTCAGGCGTTAAACCAATGATCATGTATTAGTTACATGCCGCTTTCAAAAATAATGTTCTTTAACATAGTTAAGGAAATAGCAAAAGTTCCATTACATTGTCCATTCGGATGTGTGTCACCGGTTTAACTATCCTTATTCCTTACAATAGCTAGATAAGCAAGCACCACAAATATAGAATAATCGAAAAGGGAGGAAGTGAATTCTATACCGTATCGATTGCGCTTGAAAACCATTGACTTAGTTCCTTCATGCGAAGCGACATCCAAAGCAAGTATGAATGGAAATCACTTTGTTTACGCTTACGTGTGTTTCTTCTTTCCTTTTTTTTTGCAAGTTTTTAGCTCTGCAAGGCAAAGAAGAGCTAGAAATTCTTGTAAGTGCTTCTTGGTGAAATAGTATCACTTTTGTTGGAAAAAAAAAAGCTGTTTAAAAAGCGATCAAACAACGATAAATCTTTCACAAATCACTTTTGCAAAAGGGATTAAAGGGCGATGGTGGGGATCGAAAGAGAACTGCAATCGAAGATTAAAAAGAAAAATTGATTCTTGCAAAAAATTAATGCACGGTGAAGTGTCGGTTGGGGCTTTGAAATCTTTGAATTTGTTTGAATTAATGGAAAAATGGCCTAAACCCTTTTGAATTCGACGACAAATTTCAACATTCGATAAAACCGATAATGAGACCACTAGCATAAGCGGTGACTCATTTTTGTCGATGTCTGCTTGCAAATTTCATAGATTTTAGTGTGCAATTTCGGAGAAACAAAATGTCGATCTACAAAACAAATAAGCACATACTAAACAATATTACCACCTACAATTTTCTATATGGAGCTACAAATCCACTTATTACAATTAGTTTGCGGGAAATTAAACAAAATTAAGAATCGACATTTAAGAAATAGCTTAGGATTTAAGAACTAAATAAGAAGGAAAAGTGTGAGCATTTTGTTTGCTTGCCCACATTGTAATTCGACTTACTAGGTTTTTACCGAGAAAGGGCTAGGCTCGACAATGGGGCTAATGTTGGGTTAGGTTGAGTAGCGTGGAGAGCGGTGGCGTCGAGACAGCGGCGGCTTGTCTTTGTTGGCTTTTTGCGGAAAGATAGAGAGAGAGAGCGGCGGCAGCGACTATCTTGTTCGTGACGAGATAAAGAAGGCGGTGATGGCGGCTTTGTGTGGTGTTGGCATCCATCGAGGCGAAGACAGCGGCTGTGTCGTCATGACGGATCTATCTTCACTGATTTGAAAGATGAGATAAATGATTTTGGTAGAAGGGAGAGTGGAGGAAGGGATAAGGGTTTTTGTGTGTGTTGAGCGAGAGTTGTGAGACGATAGGGGTGGGTTCTGAGGCAAATTCACGGATTACGGAAGGAGTTGATTGGTGATTTTAGAGAAAGGTTTCTGATAGAGATCGATGCGGTTTGGTGGAGAAGTTGAAGGTGAATTTGAAAATGGTTTTTGAGGCAATCAAATATGATTTACGCGTTCGAAGAAAAAAATGGATGTTGGGCTATTTCTTACTAACTCATGGTCGCGAGTTCGATTGTTGAGAATTGTGGAATTTTTATTTTTTAAATTTATGCACATAGACTACGCTTTTTAAAAAACACGCACATAGACTACGCTTTTAAGCGTGGTTAATAGTTCATATAGACTACGCATTTAAGTATAGCGTAGTCTATATTTCAAAAATTGCACATAGACTACGCTTTTGATAAAAGCGTAGTCTATACTATAGACTACACTTTTACGGCGTGGTCATAAGGTGTAGAGAAAAGTGATATTTGTAGTAGTGAAGAACATGAAGTGCACTTGCGAATTGTGTTGGAAAAGTTGAGAACACAAAGACTATATGCTAAATTTAGCAAGTGTGACTTCTGGCTGAAAGAAGTGAACTTTCTTGGACATATAGTTTCGACAGAAGGAATAAAAGTTGACCTTGTAAAGGTCCAAGCGATGCACAGGAATGGAAATCACCTACAACTCCGAATGAGATTCGTAGTTTTCTGGGCTTAGCTGGATATTACAGGAGATTTATTGAATGATTTTCTAAAATTGCTAAGCCAATGACACAATTGTTGAAGAAAGGGGTGAAATTTCAATGGACCCCGATTGCGAGACGACTTCCAAGAACTCGAGGAAAGATCGACCAATGCTCCTATCTTAACGATACGATCAGGAGAAGGAATATACCATATACGGATGCGTCTAGGAATGGGATATGCGTTCTAATGCGAAGGAAAGTCGTCGCATATGCTTCGTGACAATTGAAGATTCATGAACATAATTATCTAATCATGACACGGAACTACGCGGTATCGTCCATGCATTGAAAATTTGGAGGCATTATTTATACGGATCAAGATGTGAAATTTTCACGGATCATAAAAGTCTAAAGTACTTTTTCGAGCAAAAAGATTTAAATATGCGGCAACGAAGATGGCTCGAGCTGGTCAAAGATTATGATTGCGAGATCAAATATCATCCAGGAAAGGCTAATGTCGTCGCTGACGCTTTGAGTAGGAAAAATCAGGAGAAATTAGGAATTCTTTTTACGGATCAAGAAGAATTGCTAAAAGAGTTTGAAAGAATGAAGTTGGAAGTAGTATTGCCTCCTCAGAATATTCAAGAAATTGTTGCAGCGTTAGTTGTACTTCAGACTTAAGAGCTCGAATAGTTGAAGCACAAAGACGAGACGAACAACTCGATGCATTACGAGCAAAAATCAGAATAGGAAATCTTTCGGAATATCACAAAGCGGGAGATAATGCGATTATGTTTGGCAATCGCATATACGTGCCTAATGACGAAAGATTAAAGAATGAAATTTTAAGTGAAGCTCATAACGTTCCGTATGCTGCACATCCTGGAAGCACGAAGATGTATCAAGATCTCAAGCAGTTCGTGATGGCGGAATGAAATAAGACATTGCATCCTACGTCGAGCGATGTTTAGCGTGTCGACAAGTAAAAGCTTTGCATCAAAGACCATATGGAAAATTGCGACTCTTGAAGTTCGAATGGAAATGGGATCACATTACGATGGACTTTGTTATTGGATTACCCAAGTCTAAATGAGGAAACATCGCTATCCGGATAATCATTGATCGATTAACCAAGAGTGCTCATTTTATTCCAATTCGAATAACGTACACAACGGATAAGCTAGCATAGATTTACGTTAGAAATCGTTAAACTTGCATGGGGTGTCGATATCGATCACATCGATCGAGATGCCAAATTCACCTCTCGGTTTTGGATGACTTTTCAAAAGAATTTGGTACTCGATTAAATTTCAAGAACGCTTCCATCCCCAAACGGATGGTCAAACGAGAGAGCGATTCAAGCGCTAGAAGATATGCTCGAGCGGTGGTGCTGGGCAGGGAGATCAATGGGAGCAGGTTCTACCATTGATCGAATTAAACTTATAATAACATTACCAAGCTACTGATCAACATGGCTCCCTATGAAGCACTATATGGCGAAGTGCGGATCACCCCTTCTTTGGGACGAAGTTAGAGAGCGGAAGATTCTTGTACGAGGCGATAGAAGAAATGGTCCAGATAGTACGACAGATAAATAAGAGAATGAAAGAAGCTCGAGATGGCGAAATCTTATGCGATAATCGTCGTACATAATTGAATTTCGATATAGGAGACAAAGTCTTTCTCAAAGTTTCTCCAATTAAAGGTTCATCGCTTTGGCATAAAGTGAAACTCGAGCCGTGATTTAATGGACCTTATGAGTATTGGAAAGGATCGGGCGGTAGCATATAGATTAGCGTTGCCACCTAACCGCTAACGTTACGATGTTTTCCATGTTTCTCAACTCAGGAAGTATGTGTATGACCCAAAACACATCCTTCATTATGACGAAATAGTTCCCGATGCTGATTTAAATTATAAAGAAAGACCCGAATGCATTCTGGACCGAAAACGACAAAAGTTAAGAAATAAAGTTATTCCTTTAGTGAAAGTTCAGTGGAAACATCACGGTCCAGAAGAAATAACTTGGGAGCTAGAAGAACAAATGAAGGAGAAGTATCTTGACCTATTTTACGAGGTACTAAATTTCGGGGATGAAATTTTTTTTAAGAGGGAGAGAATGTAGTAACCCGAAAATCTTATAGTATTAAGTTGAGCCTAATTAAGTATAATAAGGGCCTTATAAGCTATTTAATTCATAAGAATTTATAAAGAGGCATATGATGGATTATTAATCGATAGAAATTCGATTATTTCTTAATTGAGGAATATGAGATTTGAAAACTTAGAGAATTCTTAGAAATGAGGTTTATTATGATAAAATGTGAATTTTGTGATTATTAGTGTGTGTTTGAATGAAAAATGCTATTAAATAGAAATTATGCTATAGAATGCATTAATTAATTTTATGTGAATTTTTCTTATAAAATGAAATGAATTATGGTTCAAGCTATTAATTTGCTTGAATAAATTTATTTTATTAATATTTAGTGATAAAGGAATTATTTGGTGTAATTTTCGAAAATTAAGAAGCATTAAAATAATTAGTTGAATTTTAACATATAAAGGAATTTAAATTATGCTATATGAATTAAATTTCAATCATGGATATAAATTGTTTTGGATTTCATTAATTATTAGAGATATAGTTCTAATAATTAAAATATAATACGGTATAACCTTAGTAAAATTTGAGGTGCAATTATAATTTATGGAAATTAGTGCAAAATATTAATGAAATGAAAGTAAAATACACATTAAATATACATAAACATTCTAGAAATTTTCTAATAACATAAGATCATCATCAACCTCATTTTCTTCCAAACTTTTGGCACACACACACTAACACACACACAAATTTTAATTTTCATTTTTAATCCATATTTAAGTGGAAATTTAGTGGCAAATCAATCCAATAAGGTAATTACTTGATTTAGCCTAAGTTTTTGTGATTTAATTTGATAAACATGATGTTCTATGAACCTAGGGTTTTCGAAAATTAGAGAGTATTATTTATGATTGATTTATTTAATTTTTGTTATGTTTATTGAATTAATTATGTTTATGAAGCTTAATTAACATATGCTATGGTTTTAAATTCTTTAAATTCATGAAGATGAAAAATTAAAGAATCATGCATAAACCCTAATTTTTGTATATGAATGATATGATATGATTTAGTTGAATTGAGTTCAAATATATGTTTAGGAATGAAAATAAACATCATATGATTAAAAAAATCAAAATTAATTATGCTTGTTTAATTTCTTAAAAATTTCGAAAATGAGGATTTATAGGAACCTAATGATTTTGATTTTATTTGATCAATTTGACATGATATTTATTCTTAGGTATTTAAATAATGCATAAAATAAATTTATAGGAATTTAATTCATTCATTAGCACTAAAACCCTAAATTTCGAAAATGAAGGATTTATATTGAGCTTTGATTTCATGATTTTATTTGATGTATTTGATATGATATTTGAGATCTATGATAAAAATAATGCTTAAGTTGAATTTATAAGAATTTATGGACATAAGGTATGAAAACTAGAAAATTAAAGTTTAGTATAAAATTATGATTTTATGTGATGAAATTTGGTTAAGATTTGAATGGATCATGGATTAATGATCAGTGATGCTAAATGAATATAATAATGAGAAATTTGATGTTAAATGGAATTTAGAGTGTAAAACTCTTGAAATTTTCTATATATGAAGTTGATGGGCATTAGGCGATTAAAGTGTAAATGAATGAGTTTAAGTTTGTTTTAAGTTCCTAAATGCTTATTTAAGTATATGGTGATGATATTGGGGTGTTTGGGATGATATTGGATGAGTTTGGATTAATTGGGCTATTCATATTATAAACGTTACTCTGCCGAAATTTCGATAGAAATTGTTTATTAATAAGACATTATGAGAAATTAAGTCATAGAGTTAATAAACAAGTGAAATGTGGTAACTTAAAGTTGTTTAACTTATTTGATCATAGCATATTATATATTATTTAATAATTAGATTATTATGAAATAAGTTTAATCTAATTCTAGATTAGTTAAAACTAAGATTTAGTGATAATATGTTTCAATGAGTAATGAAGTTTGCTAAATTCAATAATAATCTTGTTATACAAAGAACGAGCAAAGGAAACCGGGAAGTGAAGGAAGAAGAAGCAAATATTCTAGAGTAAACAATTCAGGTGGGTAATGCTTTGCAAAACATTTTGAATGGAGTTAATGTTGCACTTTGAAATTTTTGATATTATGAAAGTATTTTTAATCACCACACTATGAAAATGTTCAAAATGAATGTTTTACCACATTGTGGGTATTACGGCGAATTACCTATCTACGGTAGGAAAATATTATGTACTGTGCACAGGTTTATGGCTATGAGCTTGCAAATGTAGGTCGACCATGGTATTGGGGAGGAGGCCTACTTCCCATTACCGGATGATGTAGATAGGGTATGACCGTAGTTGAGATCCTTCGGGACCAACTCGGGTATGTGATGCCGGTATGTTCAAAAATGAAATTGTGGTGATATGATATTGAAAGTTTCTTATGAAATAATTATTCAAATTGGTTATTCAATTTTTACTTAAATTAAATTTATAAGTTTGAAAACTTTGTAGATAATTACCCACTGAGTACTCTTTGGTACTCATATTCGAAAAATATTTTATTTGGTGTAGGTTGAGCGTGGAAGAGATGTGGGCTTGAGACTGAGCTTAATGATCCCTTTTTGTTGTAAGTAGTTGTGCCTGAATGTCGTGTCTTCATACAAGACATTCACTACTCTTCCACTGTTAACTTGAAAAACTTGAAACAATACTTTTGAAGATCCTTGTAAATGTTTGGAACCTTTTTATATACATATTGTTGAGGCTGTGACCTCACTTTTTTTTATTACTTGTTGTTGGTTATTTGCTGCGTGCAAGTTGGCTTATCCATATTCTAGAGGATATGCTGCCCGTTTGTCGAAGACTTATTTCACTTAAATTTGTTAATTGTCCAAAACTTTTAATGTATTAACCAGTCATGGCCCGATTAGTTAGTTAATCTCATAATTAATTAGTCGGGTCGTGACAGCTAGCTCATGTTCTTGTCATTCTTTTGCTCGTGCTTCGTTTCATGCTTCGATTATCATCTTGTAAGCCTACAAAACACCAAAGAGGAACCCAAGAGCAGTATCTTTCAAGAATAGTTAAAAGCATTAAAATCCAATATATAAACGCACTTAATAGATCTAAATATATCTTAAAATATCAACAATAAATGAGTAAAAGCGCGTTCATCAAACCCCAAACTTGAAGCATTGTTTGTCCTCAAACAAAAACAAAAACAAAAAAACACAAAGAAAGACACAGCGAAATATCAACGAGCGTCAGCAAAGGTGATAGCCATAATAAGCCTCAGAAATCTTTCAACGTTCGAAAACACTAGCACACATGACGACATTAGTCAACTCGACAATGTACAACCATTGAATGCAAAAATCTCATTTAATTCAACCCTCACAACTACATGTGTGTAAAATATAGAGTACACTCAAACTCATAAGAAAATTAAGGACGTGTATACACTCAAAGATCAATGCAATGCAAAATCTTACCATAGGCTTGCCGTTTCTCTAATATCTCCACCTCATCAAATGCGTTCAAATTAGGATAAAAAGGTCTTTTCATAGGTTGTAATGTAGGCACATTGGTTAAGGTATGGTGAAATATGGCTAGGTGACTCAAACTTTACTCCAAACACCCCCATTTATACTTTTCGAAACATATGGACTTTGTCCATTTCCCTTTTTCTTTCCAACTTGCTAAATCAACGTTTCTTAACCATGAGAAACCTATATTTTTATGAAAATCCCTTTATGCTCACATTATTCACATAGGGCCCATTCTTTACCATAGAGGTATCATTCTTTTCACAGAGGATCCTATGTAATCGTATTTTTTTTTCTTTGATAGAGCTTATAGGTTCATTCTTTTCTCTGAGGTACCATTCTTTTCTCTGAGGTACCTCTCCATCTTTATCCCAACTTAATACATCAAAACAAATTTACCCCCCTTGATTCCCGTATCCATCCTCACCTCCTATCATCTGGTTAACAGAAAAATAAAGTCTAATAAAGGCTCAAAGAAGGCAACAACCGGTATATATAATATTAGTGTATGGGTAAATCGTGGTTAACAAAGATGGTCTTTATATATTGAAACACATATTGCAGCCTCGACACAGAAAATACATCAAGTTCTAGAAGATGATTACATGCACGATATCACACAATTAGAAGAAACTGTATCAAGATATTTATACAGTGAAACTTAAGTCTCACGGTTTTAAGCAAATGGTTAAAAACAACAAGCTATGCAATCTCAAGTCATCCATGCATCATTTTCTAACATATCATGTGTACTATCAACATATTTTTCAGAAAATTTCTATCATCATTGGCCACATGGATTAACATATTTCACTTAAACTCGTTGATCAACAGACACAACAACAAAAAATAAAGACACGACAAAAGCCCCAAAGCATAACAACTTTACAAGATAAAACATAAAAAGGACTCTCAACCAACCAAACTAGTCCACTCCCCCCAAACTTATTGTGAACATGTGTGAAATGGAGGCAATGAGGTTTGCAGAAAAGAGTAGTTGGGAGAGAGACCTTACCTCGTATGTCGTGCTACTCGGCGGTGGATAGAATCCTCGCCGCTGATCCCATCGTTGCATCATCTCCATCATTTGACGTTGATGTTCTTGATGCGCCTAGTGTTGGGCGAGGAGGGCCTACTGCTGGGCCATCATGGAGGTTAGGCTCCCGTCTATGTGGTCTAGACGACCATCTATGCGATCCAAACGCTCGTAAATCCTAGGATCGCCTTGAACGGGTTATGGGTGCAACGTGCCGCCTGTCTCGAGCACCTTCTCTTGCTCTGCTTCGTCTTCTTGCTGCTCATCCTCGACCTCACCTTGCGCATTTAAGCACTGAGTCCATCCGTAGTGAACACGTGAGCTCAAGTTCTAATTGGACCCCGGCGGCCTAAATCCTCCTAAACTAGTGAGATCTGTGTGGGGCAGGTGAAATATAGACTGGTCGTACTTGTCGTAGAGCAACCAGAGGTGACGGTTGGGGTGTCTCTTCAGGAACGTCTGGACGTATAGATAGGGCTTGTCTAGGAAAATATCCTGAGAGATAGGATTCTCGCGAATCGTCACCTGAAAAAAATCGGCAATCGGGGTAACGAATCCCCCTATGCATATTCTCGCGTTTCCCGAAACCTCTGATTGCATTTGGAAGTGCTGGGTAAGGAACATGTCGGCGTGCATCTTCTATCTTATCACAGCACCAATCAGAAGACTCATGTCTTGGGAGAGGACAATGCCGCGTTGGTACGGCCATGTATGGTGAAGGTGATGAGGCGGTGGAAGTAGCGGATCGTAGGATTCCGTATCGAACTTGCCTTCACCCTTGAAGCGTCTTAGTATGGGGTCTGCTCTACTGTGGCATCCATGAACAACGACCACATCTGTTGAGCTGAGTTCTCTAAATCCCCGATGTATTTGCCATCAGGGGCGCCATCGATGATGGCGTTCAATTCATCCACTGAGAGCCGTCGTGGCTCATTGTCCATCTGGAATGTAATGTAGTCTGGCGTCCCTTGCGTCTTGTGGACATGGACGGTCGACAGAAACTCTAGAGTTAGGGTCCGATACGTCAGATAGTTTGCTGTGATAATAGATAGAGTATAGACCGGCTCTCTCAGCTAGCCACGTTACGTCGTTGGCTATCCCCATTGCTTGGCAAGTGTCGATGCACATAAATCTCGAGTGTCGGTGCTTCAGCTGCACCAACCTCCTCCAACGGTCCCTTAATGAGGGATTCGACAGTAGCACCCCAAAAGACTCGGGTGGAACTCATCATGTGGTTCGTCGTGAGACGATGAAACAACTTCCTTGCCCTTGCGTTTGCTTCCGGATGAACGCGACATAATGTACCTAAAGATATTTCAAATTTAGCTCACGTACATATTAACAAAAATCAATGTAAACGTGAACCCATATCAACAGCTCCCCCAAACTTGAACTTAGTAAAATTCGTTCTCCCATACTAACATATGATCTTATAAAGAAAAACAAGGGAGAAAAAACGCACACACATCTAAAAAACGCATGAAAATGCGTTACAGGGTGCCTCATGACCGCATGAGGGTGGTCGCGAGGAACCATCTCACGCCCGCAAGCATGGTCGCGCAGCGCCCGTGACAACTAGGGTTTCGCATGAATTTTTCAAATTTTTCAACCCAATTCATCAATGTAGGCAAATTAAACCAACAATATACATCTATGAACATCAATAATGCATCAGGATTGAAGATTAATAATCATAAGTCCTTGATATTTATGGCGGGAGTTCGACTATTTGAGAAGCAGGCGATCTTGGATCTGTTTGGCTTCCCATTGGGAGAACTTCCGACAAGATATCTTAGCATCCCTCTATCTTCAAGAAAACTGGGAGTCACTCAGTATAGTGGACTAGTGGAGAAGATAGAGTCTTGTATCCACCGTTGGTCTAATCTTAACTTATCTCTTGCAGGACGGTTGGAGTTGATTCGTTCGGTTCTGCAAGGAGTGGAGTGCTTCTGGTTGCAGGTTCTTCCTCTGCCGACCACTGTCATTGATCGCATCAATACGATGGCAAGGAGGTTCCTATGGGGTTCGACACACTGTCATGTCGCTTGGAAAGCCGTTTGTTTACCAAATAATGAAGGAGGTCTAGGGCTTCGAGATCTCTCGACTTGGAACAAAGCTTTACTAGTAAAGACCTTGTGGAACATCCATACCAAGAAGGACTCATTGTGGATCCAGTGGATCCATGCTGAATACTTGACGACCACCACCATATGGGAGTATCCTAATCACATTCGTTTATCTCCCCTTCTTAAGAATATTCTCACTCTACGTGATCGTTTTTTGCAGGAATCAGGAGGTGATCATGATAGAGCTGCTGATCTTCTTAAGAGTTTATTTGGTCCCAAAGGGACGGAGCTGCATATCACTACCTCCGTGAGAAGGGAGAGAGGCATTTTGGCACAAGGCGATATGGAAGGACTACATACCACCTAAGTTTTCCATCACCATGTGGCTTGCAATGAGAGGAAGACTCAAGACGCTGGATAGACTGAGATACATGAATATTCACAGGTATGTACTGTTTGTAATACCCATTTGGAGACTCATGATCACTTGATTTTTAAGTGTAAGGGCACGGAGACGGTGTGGAAACATATAAAAGAATGGCTCCACCTCCCGAGGAGGATGACTACTATTGCCGGTGCTATCAAGCACATTAAAAGGGAGAAGAAAGGGGTCGACTATCATCCTTGAGCTAAGCAGTTGGGTTAGCGACTACGGTCAATCACATTTGGTATGCGTAACAAGTTAAACTTCGAAGACATCCCCTTCGATGTGAAGACCATTGTGAAGAGCATTCAAGAAGATGTTTATGTTGCTTTATATTCTATGTATTCTGTGGATCTTGTTGTTTCTCATTTTGAGTTGGCTTTGTAGTGAGCTGAGGGATGTCTCAGTCTTGTTTTTGGGTCCACTATTGGGATGCCTTATCTTGTATTTCATAACTGTTAGTGGTTTTTTGGGTGTGTGTGTTGAGGGACTGCTTAGGCCCAACCAAAGCAGTGCACCTCATGGGATTGCATGTGTTCACGTACCCCACCCCTTATGCCCCGCGATCACAATGCACAAGGGCACTCTTTTCCCCACTGGTCATGGGGTTTTTAATGAGGCCCGCCCTTACTGCGTCAATTAAAGGTTGTTGAGGTGGTTTGTTTCTTTTTCGCTTACATAGGCAGAGCGAGTCGCTCTTTGGCCTACTTGTTTTGGCTACTAGATCTTTCATCCCACCCATTGCCTTGTTTCTTTGGAAACTGGGCTGTATCCCCCTCGGGTATGCCTGAGTTCAGTTTGTAACATGTTTTCTCCGTTTTATGTTATTTCGTACGTTTTGATAAAAAAAAAAAATAGACCTAATATTGGAAGAAACATGCTCAAACACCAAGTAAATTTAGCAATATAGGCTCTATATCCTCAAATCTTCAATAAACCATAACAAGAAGATATAATAGGCAAAACCCTTCTAATTCATACTGTAAAGCGTAAATCTAAGAAGAATTAAGGAAATGTAGCATACCTTGAGTGGATTTGACGTCAAAAGCACAAGAAAATTGAAGAATAAAAGTTTTGGGTGCTTGAGAGTGAATTCCTTTGCTGCAAGTGTGTGTGTGTGTGTAAAAATGGGGGAAAAAGGGGTTAAAATATGGTAAAACACGCGGGTCGATGTCGGTTTATGGGTCGGGTCGTGCCTCGCGGTCACGAGATAGGCCGCGAGCTATGCCCAGAGACGCATTTCCTGATTTCTCGCGGCCGGGCTCGCGGTCGTGAGCTCAGTCGCTAATCATGTTCGGTTCAACGCAAGATGTTCTGCCCGATTTTTGGCCACCCTCATGGTTGCGAGGGTGGTCACTAGACGAGATTTTTTTTTTAAATAAAAGCCATTATACCTTGGGACTTAAAAACGACCAACAAGACACGACACGACACAAACAAAGAAAAACAAAACAAGCAAAAACGACAAATATAAAGCATGTAAAACTGTTGGGTTGCCTCCCAACCAGTGCTAGATTTTTCATCGCGAGCTCGACGTTACCTCTCATCATGGTTCGTTTAGCTTGGTCACCTTGACTTCGCGGTTGAAGTGTGACTTGAAGTATAATTTGAGGTACTGTCCGTTCACCTTGAAAATGTTGCCACTCGAGTCTAGCAATTCATAACTCCCATTGGCATGTTCTCGGTAGATAGTACATGGCCCCGACCATCTCGATTTTAACTCTCCAGGGAAAAGATTGAGTCGGGCATTGTACAACAAGACTTCATTACCCGGAGAGAATCCTTTGGGACGAATGAGAAGGTCGTGGAATTTTCGGCTTTTTCTTTGTATATCCGGGAGTTCTCGAAAGCTTCGTTCCTCCATTCATCGAGCTCCAACAATTGTTCCCTCTCATCAAACAGGCCTCCTTAAAATCCATGTTGATTCTCCTTGTGGCCCAATAAGCTTTGTGTTCCAATTCAACCAGAAAATGACAAGATTTCCCAAATACCAGTTGATATGGAGATAGACCTATAGGCGCTTTATAGGCAGTCCGGTAGGCCCAAAGAGCATCATCCAATTGTTTTGCCCAATCCTTCCTATGGACAACCGATTTCTCTAAAATTCTTTTTATCTCTCGGTTGGCAAGTTCAGCTTGCCCATTTGTCTACGGATGATATGGAGAGGTGACTCTATGCTTCACGCCATATTTAGCTAGGACATTGCCTAGCCACTTGTTGTTGAAATGCGACCCTCCATCGCTGATTAATGCCCTAGGCACCCCAAATCGAGTCAGAATATTCTTGTGTAGAAATTTAATCATTACCTTAGAGTCACTAGTGGCTGTGGGAATCGCCTCAACCGATCGTGATATATACTCCACAGCAAGAAAGACGTACGTGTAACCACAAGACATGGAAAACGGACCCATAAAGTCGATTCCCAACACATCAAATAGTTCCACTTCCATGATGCTCTTCTGCGGCATCTCATCTTTCTTGGTGACGTTTCCCATCCTTTGGCATCTGTCACATATCTTGACAAACTCTTGGCAATCCTTGAAGATCGAAGGCCAATAAAACCACTTTGGCAAACCTTTGCTGCCGTCTTGGCCGCTGCAAAATGTCCTCCATTTAAAGAACTGTGGCACTCGTGGATTATGTTGTTCCATTCTCCTTGGGGAACACAGCGACATATCAGGCCATCAGCACATCGACGATAGAGATGGGGATCATCCCGATAGTAGAACTTGACGTCGTGGAGAAACTTCTTTTTCTGATGATGACTGCACGACGGAGGTATTACTCTAATCACCAAGTAGTTTACAAAATCGACGTACCATGGTGTATGATCAATGATGCTCAATATGTGCTCGTCTGGGAAGTTATCCTGATCCCACCCTCTTGTCTTCCTTCGATCGGCTTCTCTAATCTTGATAAGTGGTCCCAACCACATTCTCGCATCCTTTTCTATCTTTGATCTCCATGTCAAACTCTTGAAGCAGGAGGATCCACCTCACCAATCTCGGCTTCGAGTCTTTCTTATTGAACAAAAAGCGAATGGCGGCATGGTCGGTGTGGACAATTGTGTGAGTGCCCACCAAATAAGGTCTAAACTTATCGAAAGCATAGACCACTGCAAGTGATCCTTTTTCCGTGGTGGTGTAGTTCATCTGAGCCGAGTCAAGTGTCTTACTTGCATAATATATGACTTTGAACAGCTTGTCTCGTTTTTACCCCAACATGGCTCCCACTGCCCAATCACTAGCATCGCACATGAGCTCGAATGGTTGACTTCAATCAGGTGAGACCAACACTGGAGTCGAGATAAGAGCTTGCTTCAATTTCTCGAACGTCCCCAAACAATCACTAGTGAACACAAACTTCGTATCCTTCTCGAGCATTCTACACAGCGGCTTCGTGATCGCAGAGAAGTCCTTGATGAATCTTCTATAAAAGCCGGCATGACCGAGAAAACTCCTCACGGATTTGATATTTGTGGGAGGAGGCAGTTTCTCGATTGCCACAATCTTTGCTCGATCCACTTCCAAACCCTTTGCAGAGACTTTGTGGCCAAGCACCACACCTTCCTTTACCATGAAGTGGCACTTCTCCCAATTGAGCACTAGATTCGTCTCCTCACATCTGTGTAGCACTTGGGACAGATTGTGGAGACAATGGTCAAAAGAAGAACCAAACACGGAAAAGTCATCCATGAACACTTTCATAATATTTTCAATCAAACCATGGAAGATGGACATCATGCATCTTTGGAACGTGGCCGGAGCATTGCATAATCCAAACGGCATTCTCCTATAGGCAAAAACTCCATCTTGTGCTGATCTTCTGGGGCGATGGCAATCTGGTTATACCCCGAGTATCCATCTAAAAAGTAGTAGAACTCATACCCCGCCAGTCTGTCCAACATCTGATCAATGAAGGGCAAGGGAAAATGGTCCTTCCTCGTAGCTGCATTCAGAGCACGATAATCAATGCATACTCGCCATCCCATCACGAGACTTATTTCCACAAGCTCGTTCTTCTCGTCTCTAATCACTGTGACACCCCCTTTCTTGGATACCACTTGAGTTGGGCTAACCCACTCGCTGTCTGATATAGCATAAATCATGCCCGCATCTAATAACTTCTTGACTTCCTTCCTCACGACCTCTTGCATTGCCGGATTCAGCGACGCTGAGGTTGCACCTTCGCTTCAGACTCATTCTCTAATGTAATTCGCATACAAATCGAAGGGCTGACCCCCTTCATATCATAAATAGTCCACCCAATCGCAGATTTATAATGTTTCAGCACAATCATCAACTTCTTCGACTCTTCCTCTGTCAAAGCTGAGGATACTATCATCGACACGTCTCATCTTTGCCTAGAAATGCATACTGAAGGTGGTCAGGTAACTCTTTCAATTCCACCTTGGGTGTGTTCTCTTCCTTCTTCACCATAATATCCTCTCCTCCAATCGGCGTCCTCACGTCGAGATAAGGCACTGACTCCTCGGGGAGGGCCTTGACTTCTTCGATGGCTTCAAGATAGTCTAAAATCTCATCACACACCCCATCGAGGTCTGAAGGTGAGAAAATCGAGTTCTGCATACAAAACTCTATCGGATCAGATGACTGTAACAGAGTGGTCGGCAGCTGCTCTATAACTCGACATTCATCCATCGTCTTCTCGACAAGTTGCTTCATCGCATCATAAATAGAGATTTTCATCTCCTTATCATTGACTCTGAAGGTGAGATCTCCATCTTGCACGTCGATCAGTGCTCTGCCTGTAGCTAGGAACGGTCTCCCAAGAATAAGAGGCGTGTTCCCATCCTCTGGCATGTCGAGAACTACAAAATCTGCTGGAAAGATGAAGTCTCTAAATTTCATGAGCATGCCTTCCACTATTCATTTCGGATATGTCACTGATGCGTCTGCCATCTGGAGAGCAATGGTGGTCAGCTTGATCTCTCCAATCTCCAATCTATTGAATATGGAAAACGGCATCAAATTGATGCTTGCCCCTAAGTCGCACAGAACTTTGGAGAATGTCTGACCTCTAATGACACACGCTATGGTGAAGCTGCCTAGATCCTTCTGTTTGAGCGGCAACTTCTTTTGCAGTACAGCACTGCACTCTTGAGACAAATTTATCGTCTCGAATTTTCCCAATTTCTTCTTATTGGAAACAGCATCCTTCAGAAATTTCACGTATCCCGGCATGTCTCTGAGTGCATCAAGTAATGGAATATTGATGTGCACCTTCTGAAACATCTCCATAAACCGGGTCAGCTTCTCATCGTACTTGCGCTTGGCTAATCGACTCGAAAATGGAACTAGAGGTGTATAGGTCAGATATTTCTTCACTGGGAGAGCCTCGCGTCACAGTGTGGTCGCTAGCATACGGTCTCAGTCTGGTCTTCTTCAAGGCCGGGTCAAGGTCGCTAACTCCTCGCGTAACTCTCGCCCACTTTCTCACGGCCGCCTAGCGGTCGCTAGGTCACCGCGAGATTCTCTGAAAACTCTACCCGATTTCACCATTGGCTCGCGATCGCGAGCTCGGTCGCGAATTCCTCCTCTTTTGCCCCATCTTTGTCGTTTTACCCCAAGTGGTTCTGGTAAGCTCGCCCACCCTCGCTTGAATGGCATTACGTTGATTTTTCTGTTCACCGTATTATTCGTAATTAGCCCGACTTGTGTTGCCCATTATGTCAGTATGGCGATTTGACTTATTTGATTTTCCATCATCTTCATATGCTTCCCCATAGCCATCACAGTGGACTCCAGATGAGTTATCTTATGCCCAGTATTGCTTATAAACGAATTATGTTGTGTCGCCAATTGTTGGTTGCTCACAACCAACTGCTGCATCATGTCCTCCAAACTTTGCTTCTTCGCCTCTTGAATTATTCCATTCTGCACCGAGAAGCCCGATGAGGTTGCTGAAAATTGTTGGGGTTGACATACGAGAAATTAGGATGATTTCATTATTCGATCAGATGCCGGATTTTCCCGTGATGGTTCCTCCTGATTGATGTAATTCACATCCTCGCCTTTATTCATATCTCGATTCTGCAAAGATTTATGTGGGCCACCCTTTGCTTTCCTCTCTTCTCGAACCGATTTCAAAAGGGTGAACCGCCCATAAGATTATCATACTTGGAATCGCCTTCGACGGTAGGTGCCTTTTGAAGGAAAACTATGTATAGCCCTCTCCGAGGATCTATCTTCGATGTTTAATTCACCATACATTGATTATATACCTAGCATGCACCTATATAATTAATTGCAACACGCTGGGGTTTTCTCGTTTTACCTCAACTGCCGAGGCTGAATGGATCGAGACTCGTGCTTTGACCTTCCTGGATCAGTATCCGGCCGCCCAATCTCCAACGCCGAGTGAGGACGATCTATGGAGAATGCTTGAAAATCACCCTCAAGCTCTCAAGAATTTTCAAAAATCTCTCAAAGGATTTAACCTCAAATTCTCGAAAATAACGATGATGATTATTAATCATCGACCTAGATTTAATCTCTTACCTCATATTTATAATGCATTACCATAATCCTATATGGAAATTACCATAATCCCATATGGAAATTACCGTAATCCTTTATGGAAATTACCATAATCCCATATGGAAAGGATTATTACCATAATCTTATATGGAAATGATCTATTCACATCCCATAAATATAATTATATCCTTGTAGGATAAAGAGAATAAAATCTTTCCTTTGAGAGACATATGGGGCGCGATTTTCACAGAGCTACGGGCCTGGATGGGCTAGCCCAGGGATCAAATGCAAGGAATAAAGATGGGCCTCAAATAAATTAATTATCTTATGTTCAGCCTCAGAACATAAATTAATTTATAAACATTCATTCATGCCACTAGAGGATAAATGTTGACTTACCCCTTTATTACCGGGTTGAGTCGGCTTGCACTTAGACATTACGAATCCCCGTATTTAAGATATCGAACGTCCATTAATTATTTAGAGCACTCTGACTGCTTAAAATAATTAATATCTTCATTTCCTTAAGTAGTACCACTCAACCTTATTATTGTACTTGAGCTAACTCAACCTGCAGGGTTTAGTACAATAAACATTTTGAGCTCCTTAAGGGGACGTCATCATCCTAAACGGATACGGTGACTCTATACAAATAACTAGCATGACATATAAGCACTGCCACCACCCAAGATGCGGAGAATATTGGGTTAGAACATATAATCCTCACCCATAACAAGTCAAAGTGATGGTCAACAACTCATACTCACCTAATACCTTATCGAGGTTTAGACCATCGTAAGTCATCGAGATCTAGGTTCTTCACTACGGTCAGATAGAAGAACTCATCTCACTATGATCCTTCAATACGCCGAGACGTATCAAAGATAGACAAGCAACCAAGTCAAGTCACTTCTTATCTATACCATTGCATCTATACCGACAACTCGTCCTCAAGTTGTCTCAACTGTGAAACTTTTTATATCTCATTGCTTGACCAATCATACGCACTTCGTGATCTTCTACACACCGTATGATCTAACTTATATATGAGATAAGGACACGCTTATATGCAATCAAGTATTCATTTCAGATAGGAGATTGTAATAGTGGTAACAGAAACATTGTATACAAGCTCAACCAGTAATCGCTTTCAAAGATACAAATCCAACAATCTCCACTTATACTAAAGCAAACTTTTAGTATACAATGTGTCTCTACTAGCTATTACAAACAAAATCATCACCATCACTTTGCTTCTCCCACTTATACAAAATTTTCCTTTCTAAGTGGGTGCCATCTAGCAATTCAAGTCCTCTAACGCCCCGACGTAGACTTATTGCGGCAGGCTTTAGCGGGTGCCATCTAGCGCAATTCAAGTCCTCTAACGCGCCCGACGACTTTATTGCGCAGTTTTAGCGGGTGCCATCTAGCGCAATTCAAGTCCTCTAACGTGCCCAACGAGACTTATTGCGGCAAAGCCGTGAATGGATCCGCCAGGTTATCCGTCAGATCAATCTTTGCAATCAAGACGCCCCTCGCCTAACGATTTCTCGATGACATGGTACTTTCTCTATGTGTTTGCTTGCTTTGTGGATCCGTGGTTCCTTCGAAGTTTGCCATTGCACCCGAGTTATCACAAGAAACCATGATACTCATGGGCAAACCAGTACCACATCTAGATCCATGAGGTAGTTCTTGAACCATACAGCCTCCTTAGCGCCTCCGGTGGCTACATATTCGGCTTCCATGGTAGAGTCCGCAATGCATCGCCGCTTGCACTCCGCCAGATACGGTTCCACCTCCCAAGGTAAACACATAGCCCGAGGTAGTCTTTTTCTCATCACGGTCGATTGGAAACCGAGTCCGAATAACCCAAAGGCATTAGATTATCCGCATGGTAAGCCACCCATAATCTCTAGTCCTTTTCGTGTACTTGAATATATGCTTTACCGCAATTCAATGAGCTTGTCCGTGGTTAGATCGACATTCAGCCACTATGCCCACCGCATAGCGTATATCGGCCTCGCATAGCATCAGATGCATGAGACTTCCTACGGCGGAAACGTAGGAAACTTGTCTCATTTCTCTATCTTCTTTGCGGTCATAGGTGACCGCTCTTTAGATAAAGGAACCCATGTCGAAAGGTAGTAATTTTCTCGACGGTCCGCATACTAAAACGAGTAATCACAAGATCAATGTAAGACGCCCAAATAAGCTCAATATTTTCCTCTTGCGATCTCGGTAAACCTTGATCCCAAGAATGTACGCATCTCCTAAGTCTTCATTTGAAACCGATCGGATAACCAACTCTTTACGCCCGATAACAACTTCACATTGTTGCCAAATAGAAGAATGTCATCTAAGTAAAGCAAGAAATACCACATTATCGCCGACATCTAAACGATACACATAACTCTCGCTAGCAACCGGTAAATCCATAGACTTTACCACCTCGCCTAAACGTAAGTTCCATGATCTTGCATCATTGTCTCAGACGTCGTCAGACGTCCATGGGTCGATTATTGCCTCGCTCGCTTTTCTCGACTAAACCAAGATTCACCCACGAACATACATCGCCGGGTCGACGAACAACCCTCCCACTACGACGAGGCACTACAGCACAATGGCAACCTGGGTGCAAGAACTTGTGGTTCTCTATCTTGCACAACTTGCTTGGTAGGTACCACTTGTATGCGGTCGGTATCTCCAAAGTGAACTCGACCCACTTCAATTTCTTGAAGTATCTCGGTGTCGATCCCTCCCACTAGACTCGACATCTCGCACCTTTGGTCTAATCGGTGGTGGAATACGATCATCTTCTAATTCTTAAAGAATGATTTCAACTTTGGATTTATGATTTTCATGTAGTCCTCTAAGAATCGGGCATTAGTGCTAATAATGACCTTCCGATCCTTAGACTATAGAATAAACCAACTTTAGTTCCTCTAGGATAGCCAATAAATTTCTTGCGGCCTGATCTAGTCTCCAACTTGTCACCTTCTTGTTCAGCACATGTGTTGGACCGCCCATATCCTTATGTGGTTTAAACTCGCTTGCGCCTCAAACCACAACCTCGAAAGGGTCTCTTCGACCGACTTGATGGTACTAGATTTAGCAAGTATGCCATTGCTTCTAAGGCATACCCCGTAATCTAAATAGGCAAAGTTGCATAACTCATCATTGATCTAACCATTTCCAAAAGAGTCATATTTCTTCGCCCGACACACCATTTTGCTGTGGTGTGTCTTGGTGAAGTCTTACCGGGAGGTAATCCCACACTTCACTAGATAGTCCATGAACTCGTTGTTGAGGTATTCACCACCGCGATCGTAACGCAGCGACTTGATACTCTTACCTAGCTTCGCCTCCACTCCGCCTAAAATTTTTGAATTTCTCAAAGCATTCAGACACTGCGGTGAAGCGGTATACGATCCGCATTCTCGAGTAATCGCCAATGAAAGTGACAAAATACTGCATTCTCCACGAGCTTATGTGGACATCGGTCCACACAGTCGAATGGACTAACTCTAACATTTCTTTGGCTCTATAACCCTTCGCTTTGAAGGGTCCGGTCGACATCTTACCTTCTATAGGATTCGCAGACCGGGAACGGCAGTAATGTTAGATTACCCAACGCCCATTCTTAGCCGCCTTTGATCCTATTTAGATTGATGTGACCTAATCTAAGATGCCGGAGAAATGTGGTGTCATCTTGCTAATAAAACTTTCTCTTCTAGGGTTTGAAGAAGATGCAACATAGTTATAGGTATTATGTTTTGCGTAAATAGTATAAAGCTTAATTATATAAAGTGCCAACACGATAACTTCGTCATTTCTTATGATAGAAACACCACTATCAAAAATAACATAATATCCATGAGTAAATAGTTTCAAAACAAACAAGGTTCCATCGAAAATCCGCACTTATAAAACGCCTTTTAAAACTAAACTGCTTCTCTCAAACATAAAGTAACATTCCGATCCAGCAACCTCTCTTTCGCGCGCTGCCCATGGAGATCGTTATCTCACCATTACTCGCTCCCTTGTCTCAGGAACCCCGCAGGTGTAACATACATGATCAGTTGCACCCGTGTCTACTACCCAAGAATGGTTAGAACAAGTTGCTAAACATGTTTCCGTTACTAAAGCAAACGGCGACGTTGAGCTTCGAGCATAGGGCACTTAGCCTTCCAATGCCCGCCCACAAGCACTTGAAGCACTTGCCCTTCTCCTTCGGCTTCTTCAAGCCTCCGTGGCAGCCATGTTCTTGCTCCATTACTCCCACTATTTCCTCGCTCTAACACCTTTGGTGCCCTTTTCTTTTCCATTTTGCAACGGAAAATTTGGGCCCTTAGATGTGCTAGCAAGAGCATGTGCTCCTTTGCCCATAACTCCTTCCGCAGCCACGAGATCATTCAAAGAATCGACTAAGTGTATACTCGGTATTGCTCATGATCGCATTCACGCCGAAAGTTTTCAAAAGACTCAAGGTATGTATTGAGGATGATATCGACCTTGGCTTCGCCATAAATACCTCCTCCCAACCGATCAAGACTATCCATGAGATGATTCATGTGGGAGACATGTTCATGGACCGAACTTCCTTCTTCCATCTTACACGCCAAGATTTCTCTCATTGTGTGGAAGTCGACCGTCCGATCCGACCGCCCAAACTTACTCTCGAGACTCGACCAAATATCGTCAGGTTCACCATCGATCGATGTCGCAACTGCAAGCCTTGACATAGTAGTCATCATATAGCATTTAGCCATATTGTTCGACTTATTCCAAAGTCCGCTTAACTCGCCGCTCATTAGTCGATGCATCGCGAAGGGCATCGGGTTTAGGAGTAGTGAGAACAAACATGTGTTCTTCAATGATAAGAACACATTCCATGTTTCGCTTCCACTCGATAAAATTTGGACCGATAACGGATTTTGTGCGAGCATATTGATAATAGGTGTAAGTGACATATCTCAAACGATAATGTAAACACATAAGCATACGATCGCACATAATTCAGTAATAATAATATTGTAACCTTTTGATAAAACAATATTAATTGAAACCTCCAATCGCCCAAGGAATCCCACATGCAAGCCACGCTGTAGACGCTACACACGAACCCTCGACCGGCACTAAAATATACCTTTTAGTCATTTAATTTCAATCCATGTCAACTTATCCTTTCGACAAATGAAATTAACGATTGACCTTACTGACCACATCACTATCACAAGAAGGACTTCGTGGGAAGTTGTACTTGAGGTGATGTCTAAGCAATGACCACATTTTTAATGCAATAAAACTAATTCTTAGAATTAGCATACCACTAGGACCATACCGCTCCAATTCAAATTCTTTTGTTATCTCATTTTATATCTATCTCTAGAGAACTTATGAAAATCGCATACGCAAGCCACGTGTGGATCGCTATACATGAAACTCCCACTTCTCAATAGATTTAAAATGTTTTATTTAGAAATCTCATCTAACAAACTTATGATAAACAAGCAAGCAAGCCACTGCTGTGGACATTTACTCACAAGCGATCACTTTGTTTAGAGATCAAAAGTGGAGGTCTTGACCTTTAATTTAAAAAATTAATTTGTCGGTTTGCTTGCTTAGTCTTTTTGTTCAAAAGGTTTGTCTATGCAGATCACGTAATCCTAGCATGCTTTTCTATAGAACTCAACATGTAAAACATGCTCGCAGAATTCTAAAATATGCTTGAAAACGCGATAAACCTAGCATGCTTACTATGCGCACCCAATTACGAAAACACTTAAAGGTTTGTCAACATAATTTAAACATACATAGCATGCTACTGCATAATTTAAACATCCACGACATGCAATGAACGATAAAAATAAAATAAAAACGTTCATCGTGGCCCACTCGTGGAATCTGCACTTTCCTGCCTAATCTATTACATAGAATTGCAAAGTACAGATCTTTATAATCTTCGAAAATGGGCCTCGCGTGCACGGGCACGGACCGGATTCGAAAACGGGCCTCGCATGTACGGGCACGGACCGGACTCGCCAAAACAGATTCGGCCGAAAACGGATCCGGCTCGCCCCATCACGCGGCGCGCGTCTGCCGTGCGGCGCCGCACGCGTGCCGCCGCCGCACGCCGCGGCGACCCATTTTTCCCATCGCCTCGATCCGCCGCTTCGCTTTCGCTTTACTTTTACGTATAAGATTTACGTAAGAATAAATCTAATCTAACCACGGATTTTCTCGTGGTGAAAAACAAAATCCGACAAAATAAAAACGAAGCCACGATGAACGCGATTCAACAATTAATATATTGCGCATTTAATAATCAAACGTGAATTAATCCAACAGAGCCAAGATAATCGATCCCGTGCTCGATACCAATCAAGGAAAACTATGTTTAGCCTCTCCGAGGATCTATCTTGGATGTTTTATTCACCATACATCGATTATATACCTAGCATGCACCTATATAATTAATTGCAACACGCTGGGGTTTTCGTGTTTACCTTTGAATCTGCCGAGGCGGAACGGATCGAGACTCGTGCTGACCTTCCGGATCGTATCCCTGCCGCCCAATCTCCAACGCCGAGCGAGGACGATCTATGGAGAATGCTTCGAAAATCACCTCAAGCTCTCAAGAATTTTCCTCTCAAGGGACGAACCTCAAATTCTCGAAAATAATGATGATGATTATTAATCATTGACCTAGATTTAATCTCTTACCTCATATTTATAATGCATTACCATAATCCTATATGGAAATTACCATAATCCTATATGGAAATTACCATAATCCCATATGGAAATTACCATAATCCTTTATGGAAATTACCATAAACCTTTATGGAAAGGATTATTACCATAATCTTATATGGAAAGGATCTATGCATATCCCATAAATATAATTATATCATTATAGGATAAAGAGAATAAAATCTTTCCTTTGAGAGACATATGGGCGCGATTTTCAGAGTTACTGGCCGGACGGGCCACCTCAGGATCAAATGCAAGGAATAAAGATGGGCCTCAAATAAATTAATTATCTTATGTTCAGCCTAACATAAATTAATTTATAAACATTCATTCATGCCACTAGAGAATAAATGTCGACTTACCCCTTTATTACCGAATTGAGTCGGCTTGCACTTAGACATTACGAATCCTCGTATTTAAGATATCGAACATCCATTAATTATTTAGAGCACTCTGACTGCTTAAAATAATTAATATCTTCATTTCCTAAAGTAGTACCACTCAACCTTATTATTGTACTTGAGCTAACTCAACCTACAGGGTTTAGTACAATAAACATTTTGAGCTCCTTAAGGGGACGTCATCATCCTAAACGGATACGGTGACTCGATACAGATAACTAGCATGACATATAAGCACTGCCACCACCCAAGATGCGGAGAATATTGAGTTAGAACATATAACTCTCACTCATAAACTCTGTGAAAAATAGTAACTCCAAAAGGATCACAAAGAATAAGCTTCCTACGAATGTTCCTATCTCAGCTATGACTCAAAGTTTATTCGTATTGCGCATTCAAGATCGATTGATAATTAAAACGATTAAGTAATTAACTGGCAACTAGATATGCATCAAGATTGATCAGAAATTAACACATATTATTAAGCACCTAGAATCACAAATCAATGCCTGGAAGGTAAATAGTAATAGCAGAAATCACAACACTTATGATAGAATCATGCAAACCCTAGGATTAGAACGAAAATTTAGCTAGACATAAATAACGAAATAAAATAAGAATTAATCATAGAAATATAAATTATATAGATAAAACCCGTAATGCGGCGTCTGAAGAACAATCGTTGGGTTCGTATCCCAACCTCAGTGGAAAACGGGAAAAGACGGAATTTGATCGGACTAAAACGTTCCAAAGCGATAACAATATGTGGAATTAATGTAGAACAATGAAAAAACTAATGCTAGATGAATCTAAAGCAAAGCTAAAGTCAAAATATATGAAAAGCTATAAAAAACTTGAGGAAAAACGTGCTGGGAGAGTTAGGGGCGCGAGAGGCAATGCATGCGCGAAACCCTAATTTTCGCGTCCAGCCGCCTCGCTTCACGGACGAGCTCACGGTCGCTAGCTTGGTCACGAGGATCTGGGTGCGCATTTCTTCGGTAACCTCGCGGATGGATTTACGCCCGTTTAACGTGCTTCGCGGCTGAGCTCGCTACGTTTTTCCTAGCGGCCGGCCTCGCGGTCGCGAGTCGGTCGTTAAGTTCTAGGCAGAGTGCTCCTAATGCCTTCGCGACTGGGCTAGCGGCCGCGAAGGAGGCCGTTAGTGTGACGACCCGACTTCCCAAGGAAGTACGGATCATACGGATCGTCACCGGTATAATAATGCAGCGGATATATACATAACTAAACTAATACAACTAACCAATCAATTACGAATAATGCATAGACTGAAAGGAATAAGCTGTTTCGATACAAATTCAAGTCACAGAAGGACTTGCCCAAAAAAGGTTCAACGTTCAAACATAATCCAATCAGGGCGCAATTTAAGGAACGAGGTAAGAACTCAAGTTCAATACGATATGAAAACAATTATAATCCAAAGACATCAAACAATATCAGAGTTAGGCAGCAATAAACGTGTGGACATGTATATGACGATACATGCCCAAGGTTCTAGAAATCCTTTCTAATAAGCAACAAAATAACTGCTACTCTGCACCACCTCACACTCATCATCAATCCTTGCTCAACCTGCACATAAAAAACGAGAAGCAGGGCTAAGTACCAAAGTACTCAGTGGAATCATTGGCGAAAACATTTTCATTGTAAAAGTCATTGAATTGCCCACAATAGCGCATGAGGCTTTTAGTTAAAAGACTCATGCCTATCAAACATTTTATCATTTTCCAAAAGCGTTCGGCCGAACTATTTTATCCATGTTGTTCCATATCTCATCATTCATTCATTCATTCATTCACAAGACTATGGAGGTGGCCACCTACACATAGTCGCCATGACCGGTCGAGGTAGCTAACCTTAACACACAACACATCGGTACATAATCCGAGTTAGTCCTCAACTAAGTCGGATCCGATCGTTATTCTTTTTAACGCTATGGACCAACTCATTACCCTTTTTAACATTGTTGGACCAACTCATTCTCATACCATGTTGGATATACCAACCTCGTGATAGATCACAACAAAACATAAACATTTGGCAATCAATAACGATCCATGGAATAATATTTCAGAAGCCTTTGTAAATCATGCTTTGAGATAGACATGCATGTCATTTTTGTTTCAAGAGAGCCCACCGCTAATTCGGGCTAGTAAGTATAAGTGAGCAGCGTGATAGTCCTTCCTCGCTAATTACGCATTTATCAAACCCTTCATAAGAAAATAGTGTTTCTTAGATTCTTGCTATTGATCGAAGGTCGTTTATAAATTACGACTTAGCGTTCCCAATTAGGGTTTCTTCATGATTTCATGTGATGGTTTTTAAGATAATTTCTATTATCTTACATTCCCAAATTCCCAAACTATTTTACTTCATTATTCATAGATGAACCTCAACTTATGAATCATATACTCCGAGTCTATCCTCGACTCTTAGCCTTAGTGTTCTTCTAAATGTTATTACGTTATAGATTGTTAGTGTTCAAGTTGTGATTGTACGTTATGATATTCTCAAGCCACTATCTAGACATAACAATTATAGTTACGTCCTAGTAGGTTATGCTTGATGACTTGTCGTATTAACACGACGACAAAAGGGAAGTCTTGACTTATGACTCAAGTGATCACATGCTATCATGTAAGTAAGTACTTAGAATAGATGAATTCCTTAGGAATATTAACTCGACTTTGAGACATAAGGATCGACATCTTATGTTCGAATCTTTGTTTACACTTTACTTACGTTGTTTGTTTCTCTTAACTCGTCAAGATTGTATAAGTTGTATAATCGTTATTCATTGTCGAGTTATCTTAACGCCAATCTAACGCCGTATTGGGTTGTCGTTATTGAGTATTAACGTTGTAACTCGGCTTTTGGTTTCTTTAACTTAGGAACTCACGCTTGAGTATCCTTTTATTAATAGAAAACTTAATTTGTGTCTAACTTCGATTCTCGTTAATTCCTTCTTGTTATCGAAATTGGTCGATTTCTTTTTGATTTTCGACATAAAGTATTATGTTGTTTACGGGGGTTTTGTTTGTCATGCAATATAAACATAACCATTCAACACTATATAATATCATACACAACATAAACTATACTGAAAGCGTTAGAAACCCTAATTTCAAACATAATACACAATCATTGTATACGTGTGCATAAGTGTTCCATTCATTCATCACAATCACAACCATTCATACCAAGCTTATAAATTAACTATCATAGCATCATTACCATTAAAATTAAACACATACTTATCCATTTTGCTATGTTTTCGATAATTAGCAATAATTAGCATATGTATCCAATAAATTCCAATAAAATCATGATATACTCCTATCATACTATAGAATTTAATTTCCAATTCAATATCATCATATAAAATTTTAAACCATGGGTTAATTTAGCATATAGTTTTCAGATTCATGATTTAACGAGCATTGGTGTTCAATAAATTCCATTAAAATTTATATCATGCTTATATCATATACTAAGCATGAAATATCATCTCATATCATACATTAAAATTAAAACACATGCTTTTTACTACATGTATATTTTCGATAATTATAATATATATATACATATATATTCAATAAATTCCATTCACTTCACCATATGTTTATAATATGCAATAAACATGTAATATTAACTTTGAACATCAACCAGGACAATGGTCCTCAACATGTCTTCGAGCATCTGAATGGTCCTCTCGGATTGTCCATCCGTCTGTGGGTGGAACGCGGTACAAAAATATAGCTGAATCCCCAATTCTTTTTGCTAGCTCGTCCAAAATCTGGATGTAAATTTTGAATCCCTATCTGACGTGATAGTCCTCGGAATCCCGTGTAAATGTATGACTTCTCGAACGTACAACTGTGCAAGTCTGTCTGATCCATGTGTTATCGGAATAGGTAGAAAATACGCGCTTTTGCTCAAACGATCGATGATGACCCAAATAGCGGTTTTTCTCTTTGTGATTTGGGTAGCCCGGTAACAAAATCCATGGCTATGTCATCCCATTTCCATTCCGGTATGTCTAGCGGTTGTAAGGTTCCATACGATTGTTGGTGGAGTGCTTTCACTTGTTGGCACGTCAAACAACGTTCTACGAATGAAGCTACATCTCGCTTCATTCCATCCCACAAAAATTTATCCTTGAGATCTTGGTACATTTTGGTGCTTCCAGGGTATGCGGTGTAAGAAGTCTCATGGGCTTCTTTCAAGGTCTCGCTCTTAAGCCCATCGTCTGCTGGGACACACACTCTCCCGTCATACAACAAAACGTTATATGTTGCTTCTTTTAAATTCTTGTGGTTGTTGTCCTTGATCTCGCTCGCACTTCCTCTAGCTTCTTGCTCTTCCTCTCGAGCTTCTAAGATTCGGCTCTTAAACCGGATTGCAATCAACGCTGCAATACACCTCCTCTATTGTCGACACGGGTCTATGATTTCGATGTTCATCCTCCTGAATTCCTTTATAAGTATCTCCTCATGATCGAGGAGACATCCCAAACTAGGTAGATTTTGACTCAAAGCATAGGCTACAACATTAGCCTTGCTCGGTGGTAATTGATACCATAGTCGTAATCTTCACTAGTTCTAACCATCTACGCCTCATGTTAAGATCTTTCGCTCAAAGAAATACTTCGTGCTTTTATGGTCGTGATAAATCTCACATCTAACTCCATAGAGGTGGTGTCTCCAAATCTCTAAGGCATGTAAGACCGCCGCTAATTTCGTGTCGCATTAGGATAGTTCAACTCGTGTAGGCGTAATCGCTTTGAAGATAAGCAATAACTTTGCTTCTTGCATCGAGACATCCTAGTCCATTCTTTGAAGCATCCGTAGATTGTGTACTCTTTATCTCGCTGGGTATCATGAGTATGTGTGCCGTTGTCAAGAACTCCTTCAATCTTTGAAACTAGCCTCACACTCGGTGATCCAAGTGTATTGATTCCCTTTCTCAACAGCTGGGTCATGGGTCGGCTATTGTTGAAAATCCTTCGATAAATCTTCGATAGTAGCCAAGAAGTCCTAAGAAACTCGAATTTCATTCGGGTTCTTTGGTGATTCCCATTCTCGAATCAGACGATCTTCGAGGGTCTACTTTGATTCCCCGTGGACACGATGTGACTTAAGAATGTCACTACCTAACCAAAACTCACACTTGCTAAACTTGGCGAAGAGTTGCTCTTGCTTTAATGTTTGCAAGACAGCCTCAAGTGCTCTTTGTGTTCTTGGTTATTCTTGGATTATATTAGATATCGTCTATGAATACTAAGACAAACTTATCTAAGTATGGGTGAAATACCCTATTCATGATATCCATAAATACTTCTGGTGCATTTGTAAGTCCAAAAGGCATAACGATGAATTCAAAATGACCATACCTTGTACGGAAAGCCGTTTTAGGTATATCCTCTGGTTTAATACTTAGCTGATGGTATCCAGACTTCAAATCTATCTTTGAAAAGACACCTGCTCCCTTAAGTTGATCAAACAGATCGTCAATTCGGGGCAAATGATACTTATTCTTAAGAGTTATCTTGTTTAACTCTCGATAGTCTATGCATATTCTCAGTGTACCATCATTCTTCTTCACAAAAGGACGAGTGCTCCCTGCAGACACACATCGATCTAATGAAACCTAACTTCAAGAGTTCTTGCAGTTGGATCTTCAATTCCTCCAGTTTCTTTGGTGCCATTCGGTGTGTGGCTTTCGATACCGGGGCAGAACCTGGTTCGAGGTCGATCGTGAACTCGATCTGTCGGTTTGGTGGTAATCCTGATAGTTCATTTGGAAATACATCGGGATACTCATTCAGGATCGAGACGTCTTCTATCCTTCTCTCATTCTGCTCTTCCTCCTGGAGATAGACGAGGTAGGCGTGGTTCTCTATCTTGTGCAGCAACGTCCTTGCTTGTAGTGCGGATATGATTAGGACTCTCCTCCCCATGCTGATCCCGTGAAAGTCAGTAGGTTTCTCTCCGGGATGTTGGAAAGAAATTTACCTTTATTTACACAGGATGGTCGCATTATGTTGGGTTAACCAATCCATTCCTAGGATTATGTCCACATCTGTCATAGGTATGACATGAAGGTTATCTGTCAAGACCTTAAGTGAGCCTAATCCAAGTTTTAGGTTCGAGTATATGTGGGTTATCGTTCTTATGCCTCCTACCGGAGAAGAAATTATTATGATTTGTTCAGCGCGTTTAGGATCTAATCCTAAGTTCTCTACGCATGCTTCAGCAATAAAAGAATGTGAGGCGCCAATATCAAACAGTAGGATAACAGGAAATTGGAGTAGTGTTCCCATACCTGCCAAGTTTCATTGGTTCCTTGGTGGCTCCTGCGGGAACTCCCTTTATTGGTTGAGGGCGTAGGCCCTGGCTTGCGGTGGCAGTTGATGTTGTTGATGATGTTGTTGTTGTTGCTGCGGTTGCTTCTGCTGTTGTTGTTGTTGGGGCCGCCGGTATCGCAACTACCGGGTTGCCGCCATTGTTGTTATCGCCGTGTGGTTGATATGGTCGCTGATTTAGCTGGAAGTACTGAATCGGGGGTTGTTGCTGGAACGGTTGAGCTTGGATAGCCCAGTTCGGCTGGACTCGATTGGGCACATTGGGGCGGCCATTTTCCCTCGCTTATCCTGTGGCGCCTCGAGTAGTGGCCCTTCCGCCACACTCAAGCATCCGCCATTTGTAAATGCGCATGCCCCATCGTGACTCCTATGGCACCTGGGCATACGGGGAGCCTCACACATTTCTGGTTTCTCCCCGCCAGGTGTGGGAACCATGGGGCTTCCATTTCCCTGCTCGTGCCCAGATGACACGTTGTTCCCTTCCATGGCCTCCTGTCGGCCTGGCTAGTGTTGGATCCTTGACTTTGGTGGGGTCCTTCCCACTTTCTCTTTCCACGATCCCCTTGGTAATTTGGGGGATGTACAACGACAGTCCTGTCCTCAGGCATAACAGCCTCGATGTCCAATGCCCAACTGAGGGACTCACGGTAAGTCAGATTTCTGTGACCAGCTAGCGATACCCTGATCTCGTGGTGGAGTCCCGCTCAAAACTTCTCAGTCCTCTTCTCGTTGGTGTCGACCAACTGAGGCGCATACAACAACATCTCGCAGAATGCACGGTTGTAATCTATGACCGTAGTCTTTCCTTGTCGCAGGTTGTAGAACTCATGTTCTTTCCTCATGTAACTCTTAGGAATGTACTTCTCAGACACCTCCTCCAGAATTCCTCCTAGAGAAATCTTCTAATTCCTCCTGACAGATTCTTCCTCTTGCCTCCCACCGTAAGTCGGCGCACCAAATATCCGAAGGTAACGATGACAAGCGCTCTTGAGAGGTGCAAAGAAGGAAGTTAAAGATTCGCCCAACGCCGAATCCAAAGTTCAAAGATCCACGGATTCCCCGTCCCGCTGAAAGTTGGCGGTTCTCCTTGAGGAATAGTTCCTCAACCCTTCTTGTCGACGGTGGTGGTGGTAGAGTGTCATGTCTTCGGTGGTACCTCACCGCTTCTCGACGGCATTCTATCTTTCATAAATATACGTAATCAAATATCTTCTTATACCATCCGTCAGATCATAAATATCTTAGCACGGTATGTATATATGATCATAAGCATAAATATAGCACGCCATCGAACACCACATATCACAACCTTAAAACCAAAGCTCTCGGGAGCTATCATCATATCTAATCTAATATGTCTACGAAGACTTTCATCATCGCTTTAAGATCCACAAAAGGTCGTGCACGGAGTATGATGCTCCAAAATTAACATCAACATCACTCGGTACCTAGTCACGGCATACAAAAATCTAAATGCTACCGTGGTCATCGAATAAGGTTTCTTGTCGGACGACTCATCGCTTCAGAGGCATAAAAAGATATACAAGGGTATATTGACAAACACCATCTGTCCTAATAACTAGATCCATAATCGCCTGTGGTGTAGACATGTCTCATCGTGTCGAGTCGAACCGAGTACGGGTATTGCTCTACTCCTTCTATCTCATCGCCGCCAGTGTCCTCCTCCGGGTCTTCCTCTCGATCCTCCTCCTCTATGACCTCAAGATTGAATGTGCGATCCACGGCCTCTGGACTCTAATGACCATAGCTTTTCCCAAATGGCTATTAGAGTAGTTTCGAAAGAACGAACTCTTTTTCTTTAGACACATAGCAGCTAGGTCTCGGCGGATCTTTGTCGTGATCTCCTCGAAAGCGCTGGCCGGAAACGGAGCAAAGAACAAGACGGGCACAAGCTCCCCGCCACGGTGCCCGCAGCTAGCCACATGGATTATCAACTCCACAAGATCATGGTATGGGGGTCCATGCGGGGTGGCGGCGGTTGAGCTAGGGGAGCGCCGGTAGGTTGAGACGGATGCTGACATAGAATGATCGATGGCGATGGTCTGGGCTGTTAATGACGCTGCTCGAATCTTACTAGCGGTAGGACTGAAAAAGTGAGCTATCGATGATGGAAAGGTCCACCAACATGTTCCCCACCACAAAGACAAGAATACAGTCCATCAAATGCCAAACGAGGCACCTCCGGGTGAAACCACTCAGGAATCTCATCGCGCCAGGTGTATTCCCATTAGGAGAGATATGGTCCACATGGTGTAGCTCCGATACTATGAATACGTAGCTCGTGATCGACAAATGAGACAAGTCCGCCTCAAGATCAAGCTCTCTCGCATCGATAGATATAATCGCCGATATCTCACGGCATATCCCCGCCACGGATGGCGCCTTGCGATCAGTCGAAGCACACCGTCATAATATAACGTACCACGAGCATGTGTAGTAGCCCAATGACGTATGAAATGAGCTAAGAACTCGCCGATGTCGTCTCCTCGACACATTTGGTAGGAACGGTAGGAGCGTACCACCTCCTAGGGTGTGGCTCTAGAAGATAAAGGGCGTCTAGTCGTAAAGACCGTCCAAACCATCTTATATTCCTAAGTTCTTATGAAACTACTTTCATGGTTTGGTCTTTGGGAAAAGACTGCATGGTTCCTTAGGACATAACAAACGTTCGATGTCTAGCCTTCGGGTAAAGGCTAAGTGGTCACCCTATCTTATTGGGTTATGGATTCCTTATTTCTATTCGCATAATAACATCGATCATGTGTGTCCTTTTAATACTTACAATTAGATCTTTCTTTTTATACTTTCATAACGTTATACTTTGATTTTTCGTTATCGCCACGATAGAGATAGCACGTATGGTGTTCGGAATTCCTTCACATAGAGATGTTGGGATTCATAGCAGTGCGAACCTCCGTCAAGTAATCGCTTCGCCATCATGACTCATCGCGTTCTCATCCTCGCATCCGCTCTTATCGGGATTCTTATAGTTTCTATGTTCTCGCTCTTCCTTAGATTCCGCTCCATCGGGATACCTTATGTTCTCATACTAAGTTCGCGCAATAGGGATCATGCGCTCTTAAGAGTCTATGTTCTCATGGGAAAACATACTCATTTACATTATGCCTCTAAAGATGCTTTGATATAGGAGTAGTAAACACAACTCATAACATATATTGCGATAAATAGGTATTCTCATATCATTCCTTTATCAATCTCCCAGAGTTTTCAACTCTTTTCAACCTAACAACCAGTTATTTTGAAAATAACTTTTCAATTTCAATCATTCATTTTTTTTTCCAAAATCCTTTGAAACAACAACTCCATTTGAAATTTTGAGACTTTTCTCCTTTCAAACATATTTCAACCTTCAAAACAATGCGACTTTTGTAAGTCCATTTCACATTTCATAAACTTCCATCATTTCAAAACAATTTTCGCTGAGATAGTTACCTTCTTCCTCGCTGAGTAGGACGATCGATGGAGTGCAAGTAGTAGCAACAAACATAAACAATTTCTAGACTGACTTTCAACTTAGGATTCAAGGAAAGGATTTCTAGGGTTCAGAGGAACAAGTGCTAGGATACCACTTTGTGACGACCCGACTTCCCAAGGAAGTACGGATCATACGGATCGTCACCGGTATAATAATGCAGCGGATATATACATAACTAAACTAATAAAATTAACCAATCAATTACGAATAATGCATAGACTGAAAGGAATAAGCTGTTTCAATACAAATTCAAGTCACAGAAGGACTTGCCCAAAAATGTTCAAAGTTCAAACATAGTCCAATCAGGGCGCAATTCAAGGAACGAGGTACGACCTCAAGTTCAATACGATATGAAAACAATTATAATCCAAAGACATCAAACAATATCAGAGTTAGGTAGCAATAACCGTGTGGACATGTATATGACGATACATGCCCAAGGTTCTAGAAATCCTTTCTAATAAGCAACAAAATAACTGCTACTCTGCACCACCTCACACTCATCATCAATCCTTGCTCAACCTGCACATAAAAAACGAGATGCAGGGCTAAGTAAAAAAGTACTCAGTGGACTCATTGCCGAAAACATTTTCATTGTAAAAGTCATTGAACTGCCCACAATAGCACATGAGGATTTTAGTTAAAAGACTCATGCCTATCAAACATTTTATCATTTTCCAAAAGCGTTCGGCCGAACTATTTTATCTATGTTGTTCCATATCTGATCATTCATTCATTTATTCATTCACAAGACTATGGAGGTGTCCACCTACACATAGTCGCCGTGACCGATCGAGGTAGCTAACCTTAACACACAACACACGGTACACAATCCGAGTTAGTCCTCAACTAAGTCGGATCCGATCGTTACTTTTTTAACGCTATGGACCAACTCATTACCCTTTTTAACGCTAGGACCAACTCATTCTCATACCACGCTGATATACCAACCTCGATAGGATCACAACAAAACATAAACATTCGGCAACAATAACATTTCATGGAATAATATTTCAGAAGCCTTTGTAAATCATGCTTTGAGATAGACATGCATGTTATTTTTGTTTCAAAAGAGCCCACCGCTAGTTCGAGACTAGTAAGTATAAGTGAGCAGTGTGATAGTCCTTCATCGCTGACTACGCATTTATCAAACCCTTCATAAGAAAATAGTCTTTCTTAGATTCTTGCTATCGATCAAGGTCGCTTATAAATTACGACTTAGCGTTCCCAATTGTGGTTTCTTCATGATTTCATGTGATGGTTTTAAGATAATTTCTATTATCTTACATTCCTAAATTCCCAAACTATTTTACTTCATTATTCATAGACGAACCTCAACTTATGAATCATATACTCCGAGTCTATCCTCGACTCTTGCCTTTAGTGTTCTTCTAAATGTTATTACGTTATAGATTGTTAGTGTTCAAGTTGTGATTGACGTTATGATATTCTCAAGCCACTATCTAGACTTAACAATTATAGTTACGCCCTAGTAGGTTATGTTGACGACTTGTCGACACACGACGACAAAGATAAGTCTCGACTTATGACTCAAGTGATCACATGCTATCATGTAAGTAAGTACTTAGGAATAGATGAATTCCTTAGGAATATTAACTCGACTTTTGAGACATAAGGATCGACATCTTATGTTCGAATCTTTGTTTACACTTCACGACGCTGTTTGTTTCTCTTAACTCGTCAAGATCAGATAAGTCAGATAATCGTTATTCGTTGTCGAGTTATCTTAACGCTCAATCTAACGTCGTATTGGGTTGTCGTTATTGAGTATTAACGTTGTAACTCGGCTTTTGGTTTCTTTAACTTAGAAACTCACGTTTGAGTATCCTTTCATTAATAGAAAACCCTAATTTGTGTCTAACTTCGATTCTCGTTAATTCCTTCTTAAGTTATCGAAATTGATTTATTTCTTATTGATTCTCGTACATAAAGTATTATGTTGTTTACGTGGGGTTTTGTTTGTCGGTACAATATAAACATAACCATTCAACACTATACAATATCATACACAACATAAACTATACGAAAGCGTTAGGAAACCCTAATTTCAAACATAATACACAATCATTGTATACGTGTGCATAAGTGTTCCATTCATTCATCACAATCACAACCATTCATACCAAGCTTATAAATTAACTATCATAGCATCATTACCATTAAAATTAAACACATACTTAACCATTTTGCTATGTTTTCGATAATTAGCAATAATTAGCATATGTATCCAATAAATTCCAATAAAATCATGATATACTCCTATCATACTATAGAATTTAATTTCCAATTCAATATCATCATATAAAATTTTAAACCATGGGTTAATTTAGCATATAGTTTTCGTATTCATGATTTAACGAGCATTGGTGTTCAATAAATTCCATTAAAATTTATATCATGCTTATATCATATACTAAGCATGAAATATCATCTCATATCATACATTAAAATTAAAACACATGCTTTTTACTACATGTATATTTTCGATAATTATAATATATATATACATATATATTCAATAAATTCCATTCACTTCACCATATGTTTATAATATGCAATAAACATGTAATATTAACTTTAAATATCAACCAATATTTATAATATCACATATCATTTTATTCCCAACAATTAAAAACCAAATAAATCCTAAAATATATATATAAAGTTTCGGCCTTTTCATAAATATAGGAGTAGTGTCTCAAAAATTTTAATATTAATATATGATGTTCATATTATATTTTAAACACTATATCTCAACTATTTCTCAACAAATAAAATCAAACAATGGCTTAAAAATACTTAAATAAATTCTACCCATTTTTGAAAAATAGGAGTAGTTTTTTAAAAATTTCAAGATTAATATATGATGTTCATATCATATATTAAACACTATATCTCAACTATTTCTCAACAAATAAAATCAAACAAATACAAGAAAATTCCAAAAATATTCTAAAAATTACCATATTTATTATACATGCTCCTAATACATCAACAAGAAACAATATCAAATAATATTCACAAAATCATGCTTTATCACATATAAAAAGAAATATAACTTAAATTGAAAAATATTAAACATGCTCCAAAAATTCCCAAATTTTAACTACAGCCTTAGAACATATATCTAAGTATATTTCATTCATTTCTTGAGAGCATTTGATGGCTCAAAAGTCACATAAAAAATGAAGAACAAAACTAGGGTTCTTTATGAAATAAATCCAAAACAAATTCTACTCCATTGTAAATGAAGAGAATGATTAATACTACCTTAGTATGGTCTTAGAAATTTAATTTGGGGGTTGGAAAGGAAGATTAAAGCTTGAAAAGTTGAAGAACAAATAAGAGAAAATTCAAAATTAGAGAGAGAAAGGGAGGGCTCGGTTTTTGGCTGAACATTCTGCCAAAATGAGCTGTTTTGGAGCCTATATGGAGAGCCTCTTGTGGTGGTTGGGAGAAGACTAGTCAAATTACCTGATTTGACATGTTAATACTGACTCTTTAAGTTTTATCGCACTTTCGATTGATTTCTTGGAACCTTAAGGTTTTATTTTCTTAAATAGCCTTAAAATGACTTATTTCAAGGTTCATATTAATTTTATGAAGTTCGGATGGCATCTGATAAGTCAATTCTGAGTTATCGCGGAAAAACAGCGTCCGACGATTAAATTATGCTTATTCGAAAATTCTATTGAATTCTTGAGCTTTCATAATTAATTTGAGTCTTATAAATAATTTCTTATTGATTTAGACCCTTGGTTCGAGTTTCGGGTCGTTCTCGGTTTAGGGTTTTTTTGGTATTTATATCCCGCGTTCGGTTAAGTTCTTCAGAATTTCGTTCAGAAATTGATTCTTATGAATTCTAAATTCATAATAATATATTCCTTCATGAATTTGATTGTTATCATAAATTTTCATGATTAGCACGGACTGGAAGTTGATCCGGCTCGTGAATAGTGCTTTTAAAGCTGACCGAGCAAGCATGCCCGAAAATTCTCATTCTTTGGCTTCTCACATATTTTCGTGAGAGGATTCTAGAAATGAAATCTTTTTGTTGAGATTCATTCTCAATCTTTCACTCTATGTTCAAAGTTATTCGAAAACCCTAATCCCAGAGACTAGTCACTAGTTTTGATTTCTAGTTTTCGATCTCCGAATTGTTTCTAATTCATTTCGCTGGTTACCTTCAACATAATTAAGGTCTAAGCAACACAATTAATTGGTCTAAGCATCACTAATAAAAGTTTTAAATTTTTCGGGTTATTACAGCTTAGCTCCTGTTCTTGTCCTTCTTTTGCTCGTGCTTCGTTTCATGCTTCGATTATCATCTTATAAGCTTACAAAACACCAAAGAGGAACCCAAGGACAGTATCTTCCAAGAATAGTTAAAAGCATTAAAATCCAATATATAAACGCACTTAATAGATCTAAATACATCTTAAAATATCAACAATAAACGAGTAAAAAGTGCGTTCATCAGCCCACGTCCGGAACGTATCCAACCGGCTAACTCGGTGTGGACTTCAGGGGTCTATCGTCACAACCATAACCACCTCATTATCATTTCCGTGTGGACTTCCGGAGTCTATCCCCTTCAGAACCATAACCACGTGTTCGGGGTCTATCCCCTTACGATCAATACTCAAGATGGTGATCAACCCACCGAATAGAGATCTGTGCACAATCACAATAGAACCACATCTCGGATCAGAGAACAGTAATAAATTCATTAAAACATTTTTACGGCGCACATGTTTTATTTTGAAATATCAGAGTAAATAACTCAAAATAAGCATATATAACCCAACTCGAATGCATTTAAAACGCCAACTCGAGATATCCACGATCCAAAAACCTCACCGATCGCACAGGTAGGTACCTGGTAACAAGATGGAACAACTTTCGGGGTCACATCCCACAAAGCAAAGCAACAACGTGATCCAAACGAAGATCGAAGCGAAACGGGGGTTTTTGACTTTCTGAATCCACATTTCGCACTCTCCGGGTTTTCAAATCAACTCGATGCAGAAGGGAATATATTCAGGGCATCAAGACCTATAATAGGGTACCTTCAAAATATGCATGCATGCAAGTTGACACAAATCTTAGCAGCGAAGAGCTTCAAAAATCGATGCCTATCCTCAAATCCAGATAAACCATCCAAACCGATGCATGAAAATGGAAACATAAGCAATATGCATAACGAGGAACATGGAATGACAAACTATGTTGAAATGGATAACCCGGCATGTACTTCCCTTTAGAAACTCGAAACGATGGAAAACATCCCGACATGCAAAATGCGAAAACGAAAACGGATCGGTATTTTAGTAGAACGACAGCCCTAACTCAAAACCTAAAGGGCCCGTAGTTGAAGCGGCCCATCGACCACCAAATCGATGGCCAAGGGGGCGACGGCGGTTCGACGCTCAAGGGTTCGACGGCGACGGCGTTTTCTCGCCTCGTCCCTTTAGGAACCCGAGTTCTATGCTATGCTATCTACTAAAAGATGGAATCAAAACAAGAAAAGAAAAAAAACGAAAAAATGGGGCTGCCGGGGACGGGCTGATCGGTGGTGGTGGCCGGCAGCAGCGCAATGACGTCGCCGCCGAGCCTCCCTGGCTCAATCCCCACTCTTCCAACGATTCTGCAGCAAAGATACGTGAGCTGCTCGCTCGTCTGTAAACACCGATAGATCGAAGAAAATGAACGTTGAAAATGAAGGCCCCAGCCTATATTTATAGGAAAAAGCGGGTCACAGCCTTCTTGCAAGCGGCCCTTTTTCGAAAACGCAAAAAGCGATGCATCTTTTGCAAACGGACTCCAAATTTAGCAAACTTGGTACCTATGGACTTGAAATAAAATGTTGGACACAACGACTATAAACAAGATATGCTTTTAAAAGATCAATGAAAAGTTTAATTTTTTGATAACTCCCTGGAGTGCCAAACCTTCGTGGGTGGTCGAAAACCAGCATACTTAGTGTCTGTGAATTCGTCATAAGACACTCTTCACAACGCCTGAGATTTTGTGAGGGTCGCATCATCGAAAGAAAAGTCAACCTTTTTGACCCTTCTTGTAAAACGTGCCATGCAAACCTGAAGCTTAGGAACGACGGGGTATTACATCCCTCCCTCCTTAGAAAAATTTCGTCCCCAAAATTTCAAACACGTGGCGGAAATAACTCAGGGTACTGAGCCCTAAACTTGTCTTCCAACTCCCACGTAGCTTCCTCCTCGCCATGGTGATTCTACAACACTTTCACCAGCGGAATCCGCTTGTTTCTCAACTCCTTGACTTCTCGTTCCAAGATAGCAACTGGTTTCTCCTCGTAACTTAAATCCTGAGCAAGGATTACCTGATCATGCTTGATCACGTGTTTTGGATCGAACACGTACTTTCTTAATTGAGAAATGTGAAACACGTCGTGCACATCCCCAGAGTGCCAAACCTTCGGGGTGGTCGAAAACCTGCATACTTAGTGTCTATGAATTCATCATAAGACACTCTTCACACCGCCTGAGGTTTCTTCACGGTCGCATCACCGAAACAAAAGTCAACCTTTTGACCCTTCTCGAAAAATGTGCCATACAAACCTGAAGCTTAGGAAGGATGGGGTATTACACACATGCCGAAAGATACATACATACTAGAGTAAACTGTAAATTGTCATGCCATCTCAACAGTAATGCAAGCGGTTTTATCTTAAAAGGCCCAAGCTTACTAAATTCTTTTGTGAAGCTAAAGTTCGTCTGATCAGACGAAGTTCTCTTGTAATCACCATATTGATCGAGCTAAAAATATACTCAAATTTACTCGCAATTGTACGAGGTAATTGTAGCGTGATAAGTTAACCCAAGTCGTCTCTCAAGGAAAACTTAACAGGGCTATTGTTCGTGTCGAGCACAGAAAGCAATTAAATCCTAAACATTCTAATACCAACAAACGTTTTGGACATGCAGGAATAGAAATACAAGAAAATAAACAGCAACCTAAGCTAGGGGTTGTCAATCCCGAGCTAAACTAATAAAGCAATAAATCTAAACCAGAGGTTGTCAATCCCTAGTTGATAAACTACGAAAGCAGTAAATCGAAAGCAATAAACAAAAACAATATAAATCGAAGGAACGTGAAAATCCAATCCACTGTCACTATGGAATTGAACCCAATAATAATCATAAAGCAAAAACACGTAGTATTAATCGGTAAATCCAACAGATAAATTCGATAAACAAATGTATTAAACGAAGAAACTGAAAACAGGAATTAAAAATAAGATTTATCTGTATCTGTGTCGATCGATTGTATATCCCGGAAATTAAAATTGAAGAACAGTAGCTGCGACGTCAGAAGAACGAGAACTGGCGAGAGCGCCATGAAGAGAACTCGTAACCCATAAAATAACCTAGCGCCTATATTTATATTAAATGAGAGTGAGCGCGGTTTGGAAATGAGCGTCGGCTCGGAAGACGTTCTACATTGAAAGTGAACGCCGGTTCAGGGGCAAGCGTCGGATGGGAAATAGTTCGCCGTCGAGCGAGCGGGCGCTCAGCCGAACGCTGGAAGATGGTCGAACGCGCGCTGGGGTATGAACGCCGGATCAGTCCACGTAGCCGAACGCCGGATGGTGTTCGAACGGCCGCTGGGTGGCAAGTGTGAGATGGGCGCTGGGCGATGCCCATCGCCGACTGGGGTGCAGCGTCGCGCGAAGAGTGCGCTGGCGAGCCAGCACCGGGTGGAGACGTAACGCGCGCTTAAAATGGCGGAGCGCGCGTGGTGTGATAGCGCCGGATGGATGTGTCGAGAACGTTGGGCGAGCGCTCGGGAGTGAGCGCCAGAATGGGCGTACACGGAGCGGGGTGAGTGGGTGCTGGTGATCCAGAGAGCTCTGGGGCGGATACAGCGTGCGGGGCGAGCTGGAGCGACGTGGAGTGGGCGCTGGGTCCCCAGCTTCGGATGGAGGGTGCGTTGGAATGCGCGCTGGGGTGCCGAGGCTGGGCGTGCGGACGTGTGGCGCTGGAGGGGCGATGCGAGATGACGCCGCAATGCACGCTGGATGGTGGCGAGGGGTCTTTGGACGCGGTGAACGCCGGCGCTTGACCAACGCTGCTCGAAACTAGATGAACGCGCGCATCTTCATAGCGCCGATTAGATGTGCGGAGGGTGATGCACGCGCGAGGACCCCGCGCGGGATGCTCGGAGATGGGGGCTGGGCGCGCGGGTGCTCGTGCGTTCGTGCGTGAATTTGACGTTTCGCTCCGTTCTCTCGCGTCCGAATTACGATCCGTTTTCACCTATGAACTCCAATCGAAAAGCACTTCTTTATACCTGATTCTTGCAAGACCTATTTCATCCTATTTAATGCCGTTTTCCTACAAAACATCGAAACAAACCAAGTAAGTCTGAATCGATAAATACTAATCAAACCAACGGCATAAATAGGACAAACTATTGCAAATGACATGTAAAACAATACCAAGAATAAACACAAATTCATACCAAACAACTCCCCCACACTTATCCATTTGCTTGTCCTCAAGCAAACTCTATACCAATAAGAATAGGAAAGATAACTCATGCAACGTAACCCTTAATCCAATCAATCAAACCTTCTTTGCAATTCCCCCAAACATGATGAATACATAATCAAAGTCAATGTGAAACAAATCTAAGATTGTGAAAATATCAAATAAACAAGTAGATTATTTTTGCTCAGACCCAACTCTCCGCTTTGGGTGAATTAACTAAAATGGTTACCTTTAGCAACAAGTTTCTTTGATAACAAAGAAAGTATTAACAGATTTTGGAACAATATTCGAAAGGTGAACTCTCGATGAACTCGAGTCTCCTATCGTGGTTTTCCATGTCTATTTCTCGATTTACGAGAAGAGGGATGTAATCCCATCCTCCATTTATAAAATCTCAACAATTCTTCGAGTTTTCATTCTCTTTCTTTCCTCTTCTTTTTCACACACTTTTTTTTAATAGAAACGAGTATATAGGTAACCACACTGTTAACACTACCCCTAGCATTAGCCGGACAAATCACATTAATAACCCCGATTTAAAATCAATTCACACGATCTCGTCAATTCACATTGCACTTCAATAACATAACATCAAGATAAACGAGAATACATCAAGGTTTGACCAATACCTGATCGAGCTAAAAACACACTCAAATTTACTCGCAATCGTACGAGGTAATTGTAGTGTGATAAGTTAACCCAAGTCGTCTCTCAAGGAAAACTTATCAGGGCTTATTGTTCATGTCATACACATAAAGCGATTAAATCCTAAACATTCTAATCCCAACAAGGGTTTGAAACATACAGGAATTGAAATACGGAAAATAAACAGCAATCCTAAGCTAGGGGTTGTCAATCCCAAGTTGAACTATGGAAGCAATAAAACGAAAGCAATAAACGAAAGCAATAGCAATCCAATTCATAGGTTTGTCAAGCCCTAATCTAAATCTAATTGCAAATGAACCATAAATATCAATCAACCAACAAGACATGAATTAATCGAAGGCAGGAAATCATTAAGCAATGTAAATCAACGGAACATGAAAATCCAATCCACTGTCAATATGGAATTGAATCCAATAAAAATCATCAAACAATAATACTATGAAATTAATTCCAAAGGAACTGATAAATCCAAAGCATAAATTGAACAGCATAAAACGATAAACTAAATTATTCAATCGATAAAATGAAAGCAGAAATTAAACTAAGATATATCTCGTGTTTTGCGTCTTCAATCGAAAGTAGCTCCTAAAATTGGTGTCCAAGAACAGAGGTCATGTCAAGAGAATAATTCAGAACTGAGAACTCGCGTGAGGCACCGCGGAAGAGGACTGCGAACCGAGGGCCCCCAAAAATACTACCTAACGCATATATATATTAAATGATCTTCGAAGCCGGTTTACAATGAACGCGGTTGAGAAATCATTCATATCACAAGTGGCGAAGCGTTGCTCAGCCGAACGACGAGGAAAATGGCCAACGCACGCTCGAGGCGAGATGACGCTGGGAGCGGGTGGTTGAGTGCGCGTTCTGGGCGGAAGCCGGATGATGGGCGAGCGGGCGAAGGGCGTACGGGAAGTTGAGCGTGCGAGGAGACGCTGGGCGTTGGAGGGCTCAACGCCGATTGAGATGCGCGGAGACTCGGCGGATGCGGATGCGCAGCAGCGCCGGAGAGTGAACGGGCGCCGCCGTGGCACCGGTGCCGTGCGCGCGCATGAGATGTCTTGCAACGTGCGTTTGGGAAGCTAGCGCCAGGGGAGGCAGGCCGACACCCGCGGACGAAAAGCGCTATACGGGCGCGTGGAACGAGTGCGAGTGGAGACACACGAGCGAGTGCAGCCGAGGTGCAAGGCGAAGGGCGGGCAGACGGACGGGCGCTGCTAGCGCGGCGAGCGGCGCCGCCACCAGTCGGACGGGTGAAGGCGTCTTGGTGAAGGGCGTTGGGTTCAGCGCCGGATGAGGCGTCTTTGAACGTGTGCTCGCGTGGGCGTCGGATGCACGGTGCTTCGGGCGGGCGGGCGCTGGGTCGCCGAGGTGTGAGGTTGCGCGGGACGGGGTGTCGTGCACGACTTTGATGCTTCGATCTGTTCTTCCTCGTCTGATCTTTGAATTTCGATCCTGTTTCGCCTATGAACTCATGTCGAGATGCTCTTCAATAAACTTGATTCTTGGCAGATCCAATTCATCCTATTTTATGCCCTTTTTCTACAAAACATCGAAACAAATGAAGTAAGTTCGAATCGATAAATATTAATCAAACCAACGGTATAAATAGGAAAAACCATTAAAAACTACATACAAAACAATACCAAGAATAAGCACAAATTCATACCAAACAACTCCCCCACACTTATCCATTTGCTTGTCCTCAAGCAACGTCTATACTAATAAGAGTAGAAGAATAACTAATGCAACTAAACTCTTATTCCAATCAATCAAACCTCGTTTTGCAATTCCCCCAAACATGATGAATACATAATCAAAGTTAATGTGAAACAAATCTAAAATTGTGTAACTATCAAATAAACAAGAAGATTATTTTTGCTCAGACCCAACTCTCCGCTAGGGGTGAATTAACTAAAATGATTACCTTTAGCAACAAGTTTCCTTTGATAACAAAGAAAGTATCAACATATTTTGGAACAATGTTCGAAAGGTGAACTCTCGATGAACTCGAGTCTCCTAACGTGGTTTCCCATGTCCATTTCTCAATTTACGAAAGAGGACATAATCCCATCCTCCATTTATACAATCTCAACAACTTATCGAGTTTTCATTCTCCTTCTTTCTTCTTTTCACACAATTTTTTTTAATTGAAACAAGTATATAGGTAACCACACTGTTAACACTACCCCTAGTATTAGTCGGACAAATCACTTCAATAACCCCCGATTTAAGATTAATTCACACAATCTCGCCAATTCACATCAGCACTTCAATAACATAACATCAAGATAAACGAGAATACATCAAGGTCGACCAATACCACGTAGTTCAACAGACAAATCAAAATCCTAACTTACTCGCATAGACAAAGCTTAAGTCCAAAAATCGTAATAAGCACAAGGGCACATCATTAAGCATACAAAATATATACATCACGCCCACAAAACCAAATACTCTCTCCCCATTAAATTCGAGCACCGTCCCCTGCTCAAAACATTAATAACACAAAAATAGCTAATAGAGGAGGAGACTTCCCGATAATAGATGGCAGCAAGGTGGTTGGAATGTGAGCGCACAGCGAAAGTTGGAGTGTCACGGCTTCACCACACCGCCATAACGCTCCACCTCGAGCAAAACAAACTCAACGACAATGAAATATCAACGAGAACAACGAAACAAAACAAAAAGAAAGAAAGAAAAGAAAATAAAATCCTGGGTAAACTCCCACGTAGTACTCGGTTTAACGTCATGAGCCCGACGATTCGGCCAACAACGGACTATCCATATTCCTTTACCCGCAGGAATACCATCTCACCAGAGCATCGAGAGTAACCATATAAGAACAGAGGACAAGAAAGAAAGCAAATAATGGATCATTTAAGCTCAAATCAAACATCCTATTCTCCAAAGAAAATAGATAATTTTAATTCCCAAAGCACAATACTTTGGTGAATTATGATGTTGACAAATTATTGATGTTACCTCAACCTTTGTCCTCACTTTGTCCTCCTCTGGGAACACGTACTTCAGTTGTGGAGGCAGTTCTTTCACTTCCAGAGTGAGGCTTTGGCATGCTAGAAACATCACGTGCTCCACTCTTGCTTCATCATCTCTTCATCCTCCTCCAAGTGTTTGGGTAGTTCTTTCACCTCCGAGTGGGTTTGGTGTGTTATCAATTTCATGTGCCCACTCTTCCTCGCCGTCGTCCTTTAACAACTTCCTCGTGGCTCGATCCCGCTTCTCATCCTCACGTGTCCATTCTTTCTTTTTCCACCTTCTCCGGGTGCAGCGACTGTCAGTGTCTCTCCCACCCATTCTCAATAATTGGGTCACTTTCTAGAATAGTGACCGCCGACCGATTGATTGGTTTGAAGTTCCTCCATTGTCGCACCAACTCATCAAGCATGCTATTAACATGTCCCACTAAGGCCTCCAAACGTTGAAGTGAGGTGTCATAAGCATCCAAACTTTTGATGAACTTATCATCCCAAGCTGGCATTTGAGGTGGAGGTGGGCTCATGGGTATGAATACCGAGGTGAAGGTGGTTGTTGTGAGTCCGGATCATCGCGCGGAGGTGGTTGATCCCAGATGGATTGTAGGATTGATCCTCATAGTGGGCGGAGGTGGTTAATCCCATGGATTGTAGGCTTGATCCTCGTCATGCGGTGAGGTGGTTGGTCCCAAGAGGATCATAGCTTGTTGCTCGTGGTAGGGATCGTAGGCTTGATACTCATGGTTTGACGGGAATTTGCCCAATACGACGAACTTTCCTCCCCCCAGCCTGTTTGACCACATTCGTACTGTTGATACCCCTGCATTAACAGACACCAACAATAAAAACAAGATCGCATGCATCGGGGGGAGAAAATAACCAAACAGAACGAAAAGAAACACAGAAAACAAACAACACCAACAAATAGCCTAAAGTTTTCCACGGCAACGGTGCCAAAATTTGTTCAATCAAAAGTGTACTCTTAATTGACTCATAATCAAATGAGGTGTTATAGTAGGGAAAGTTAACCCTAGTCGTCTCTCAAGGAAAACTTAGCAGGGCTATTGTTCGTGTTAAACACAGAAAGCGGTAAATCCTAACACTCTAATACCAACATGGGTTTTTGATGAAAACAAGAATTGAAAAGCTAACATGAAATATAAATTAAAGCAATTAACCAAATTAGGAGTTGTCAATTCCTAGTTGATAAACTACAAAAGTACCAAGCGAGGAAGCAAAACGTAGAACCAATTAATCTAGATCATCAAACATAAAGCAATAAAATTCATCGGAAAATAATTCAACATACTATCAAAATTCAATACCAAAAGCCTAGAACATAAATCCAACAACAATCTCAACAAAAATTATAGAACATCCAACATCAACTATAAAATAGAATCCAACAATAATCTCGAAGAAAAGCCATAAAATCGATCGAATGAATCCAACAGGAATTATATAATAAGTGTAAAAATCAAAGCATGTAAATGATTCAAAGTAATTCAACAAGAATAATAAACTCAAGTGCAACAATCGATGGAAAGAAAATTAAGAATTACTCTATGTTTCTATCTGCTTGAATGCTCTTGGAAGACAGACTTGAGAACAGCGAAAAGCGGCGTGATAAGAAAATCCAAAAATCAGAACCCTGTTATTTGACCTAGCGCGTATATTTATATTAAAAAGAGAGTGAGCGCCGGTTGAATGTGAGCGCCGGCTCATAAAATGTTCTGCCTTGATTGAGAACGCCGGCTCAGGGTGAACGCCGGTTTGGAAAAGAGTCTGTCTCACAAGCGAGCACCGGTTGGAGCTGAACGCGCGAGGAAAATTGGCAACGCGCGCGCGGAGCTCAGCGCCGGATGGAGTGAACGCAGCGCATGTTGTGAGCACCGACTGTGGCAAGGAGAGCGCTGGGGCTGGTTGAGGAGGTCGAGCGTCGGGCGAGTTGGGGCTGGGCCCTGGAAGATGAGCGCTGGCTGGGCGAGATCAGCGCGCGCTGGGTGGAGATGTGCGGGGACGTCGAACGCCGGTTGTAGCGCCAGCGGGCGCTGGAGATGGAGTTGTGCAGCGTTATGTGCGGCGCTGGACACGGATCGCCGGGTAGAGCGCTGGGCGTTGGGCGCTGGAAGTGCAACGCACGTGGGAGTGGCCGAACACCGGCTAGGGCACGAGCTGGAGTGGGGTGAGCGCCGACGGGCGCAAACGCTGCTGGGCAAAGGCGTAACGCTGCTGGGTGTCCGCTCTGGCCAGGCTGGCGCTGAGAGTGGCGCTGGCGCAGGCGTGGCGCGCGGGCGGGCGCGGGCGAGGTCTTGGGCATCTGAGGCATGGGCGCTGGCGACGGGCGCTGGGCGCGCGGTGCTCGTCAAGCTCCGGGTGATGCATGCGACGGGGTGTCGTGCGCGATAATATTGATTCGCTCCGTTCTCCCTCGTCTGAACTCCGAATAAGGATCCGTTTTCGCGAACGGACTCCTATCGAGATGATTTTCAATATACTTGATTCTTGGTAGATCCATTTCAGCCTATTTGATGTCATTTTCTACAAAATATCAAAACAAACTAAATAAGTTCGAATCGATAAATAATAATCAAACCAACGGCATAAATAGGATAAACCATTAAAAACAACATGCAAAACAATACCAAGAATAAGCACAAATTCATACCAAACAACTCCCCCACACTTATCCATTTGCTTGTCCTCAAGCAAAGTCTATACTAACATGAGTAGAAGAATAACTCATGCAACTTAACTCTTAATCCAATCAATCAAACCTCGTTTTGCAATTCCCCCAAACATGATGAATACATAGTCAAAGTTAATGTGAAACAAATCTAAGATTGTGAAAATGTCAAATAAACAAGAAGATTATTTTTGCTCAGACCCAACTCTCCGCTAGGGGTGAATTAACTAAAATGGTTACCTTTAGCAACAAGTTTCTTTTATAACAAAGAAAGAATCAACAGATTTTGGAACAATGTTCGAATGTGAAGTCTCGATGAACTCGAGTCTCTTATCGTGGTTTCCCATGCCCATTTCTCAATTTACGAGAAAGAGGGGCAGAATCTCATCCTCCATTTATACAATCTCAACAATTATTGGAGTTTTCATTCTCCTTCTTTATCTTCTTTTTCACACCTTTTTTTTTTTTGAAACAAGTATATAGGTAACCACACTATTAACACTACCCCTAGCATTAGCCGGATAAATCACATCAATAACCTCCGATTTAAAATCAATTCACACAATCTCGTCAACTCACATTGCACTTCAATAACATAACATAAATATAAGCGGGAATACATCAAGTTTTGACCGATACCACAGAGTTCAAAGACACAAATCACAATCCCAACTTACTCAAGATAGAAAAAACTTGAGTCCAAGGGATCAAAATCATCACCAACTCACATCACTTAAACATGCAAAATATAAGGCACAAACACAAAACCAAATAATCTCCCCACACTAAAATCGAGCATTGTCCCTAGTGCTCTAAACATTAACAACACAAAAAATGTCAATAGAGGATGAGACTTCCCTGAAAATAGATAGGGTTGGAATGTGAGCGTGCACGATGTAGTTGGAGTATAACGGCTTCACCACACCGCTACAACGCTCCCAACCGAGCAAAACAAACAAAACGACAACAGATAGATCAACGAGAACAACAAAACAACAAAAGGAAAGAAGAAAAAGAACAGAAAGATATGTGGGTAAACTCCCACGTAGCACTCAGTTTAACGTCGTGAGCACGATGTAATCCAATCAAAGACAGATATGATCAACTTCTTTTGGACCATCCCCTCGATCGAAGCAAGGCCCCACCCGCTGTCCATTCACAGTAAATGATCTGTTGGAGTTAGGGTCGCGAAGTAAAACTGCTCCGTAAGGAAACACCTTTTCCATGATGTATGGACCACTCCATCCAGGGTTGAGCATCTCGGGGCAGGACTTCAAACAAGAATGTAGAAGTGAAACTTTCATTCCCGGCTTTAAATCCTTGCGAACTACCCGCCGATTATGAATTCTTTTTATTTTATCCTTGTCAATATTTGCATTCACACCCTACAGCAAAACATTCTCGACCAAGGGATCAACATCATCTATGGAAGTATGATTATCAATGAATTTAACAGAGGGAGTTATCACACTATCATGTGCAGAAAAAGACACAGATTCACCAAGTACAGTCATTTTCAATGTCCCATTCTTAACATCAATTAGGGTGTTGGTTGTGGCCATGAATGGCCTCCCCAACAACAGTGTGTGTTCCTCTCCATCTTCCCTAACATCTCCCATATCCAAAACAACGAAATCAACGGGAACAATCAATCCACCCATCTTAACTAATATATCCTCGACAATACCTTGGGTATCTCACGGACCTATCGACTAATTGTAGACACATCCTAGTGGGTTTAAGTTCACCTAATCCTAATCTTATGAACATAGAATAAGGCATAAGATTGATCCCTACCCCAAATCTAGCATGCCAAAAACTTCTTTCCTGTTACCCAAAGCAATCTTAGTAATAAACTACCGGATCCCGGAGTTTGGGAGGCAATTGGTGTCAGAGGATGGAATTAGTCGCTTGAGAGATCATCACCTTCTCATTTTCTCAAATCTTCTTCTTTGCAGCTAGCTCTTTGAAGAACTCGACGTGAGGTCGGCATATTTTTATGATGTCCAAAAGAGGCAAATTTACATTCACCTTGGACAGAGCTTGTAGATCTCATTGAATTACGGTCCCGCTTCGCTCTTCAATCGGTGTAGAAAAGGTATCGGTGGAATGTACGGGTTTGTTGCCTTATGCAACCGGCATCGCCTCTTTTCTTCTTGTCCACCTCTCATCCGATCGCAGCTTGCTCGATGACTCTCCCACTTTATTAGGAAAATTGATCACCCTTAGAACGTTGATCGCATGAGCCCTGATGAGGTCGGGTTAGGAGTTTCCCGCTGCTCTTTCGCAATAGTTCATTCAACGTGCTTAGCAATCTGTCCCATTTGCGTCTCTAAACGCTTGTTTGTGGAGTCTTGAGCATCCAATCTTTGGCGAAAACATCCATTCTTTGGGTGATCATATACTCAAAAGATGGCCTCACGAGGCGGCGGAGGTGCCCGATATCTAACTGCTGCGGGTATTGCCGCCGCGAGAATCGGTCTTGTAGGGGTTCTTTCTTCTTTGCATGGTATTACTCTCTCTTGAAAGTCTTTGTGGTGTGGAGGTCTTTGGTATGGCGCATTCTGGTATGAACTTTGCCCTTGATTTTGATTCCTCCGTCCCACGTTAACTTGTTGCTGATTAGTCTCAAAATGTTGTCTAGGTAGAAATCCTTGCATAGCATATGCTTCGCTTCACCTTCTGAGTTATGCTCTCCCATCCCGGGCACGATCAACATTGTGCCCAAGTTCATTGCGCATTCCACAAGGTTCCATGAATTCCTTGTGTTGTCTTTGATGGATCGAGGCTTTTCAACTTAAGCTCGTACTTCCCTCATCAATTCACCCACTTGTTTATTCATGTCGTCACGAAGGGTTCACGACATGTGCCTTAGCTCTCCCACCACGATCGACTTCACGTGAAGTAGCAACCATGGCTTCAAAAATATCGACGATATCCAAAGCCGTCCGATAACCAATGTCCCCACCTGCAGCGTTGTCCACCATGTACTGGAAACTCTGAGTCAATCCATCATAGAAGAATTGATACATAATTTCATCTGGTAAGGCATGGTGAGGGCATTTCTACAATAAATCCCTGAACCTTTCCCAAGCTTCATGGAATGGCTCGTCTGCCGTCTGATTAAAGGTCATGATCTGTGACCTCAACTCCTGACTCTTCTTGTTTGGGTAGTATTTCGTCATGAACTTATCTACCACAAGATTCCAGCTTCAGAGAGTTGGGCGAAGTGCGAAACCACGACTTTGCCCTATCCTTCGTGGTGTACGGAAACAACGATCTTCACCGATCTTCATTTAGTCCTCCCAGCGGGAAGGACTGCAAAACCGAGCAAAACTCCCCTATAAACCCCAAGGCATCCTCACTAGCTAGCCCATGGAAGGTAGGCATCAGCGAGAAGTGATTCGGCTTAAGCTCATAGTCTCGAGCCGCCGGTCCAAGAACAATTGGGAAAGTAGCGGCCCCAATCACCGGTCTGTAGAAATCACACAATGCACGTGCATTTTCACCCATCTCTCTCAACGGGGGAATATTCTCGACAACCGGTTGATCTCTGATAATATGCTCTGACTGATCACCACTCAAAGAAGTGGTACCAAACTCCTCCAGTGCCGGAAGAAGCGATCTTTTAGATCTTCGAGTGCGGTCCAACGGGGTAGCAAGCGGTCTATTTAGAATACGACGACCAAGCATACACAACACTCAAACAAGAAAAGATCACACGCAACTGGAGAATAACAAAATAAAAACAAAAGAAACACGAAAAAAAATCAACACAAACAATATGCCTAAAGTTTTCCCCGGCAACGGCGCCAAAATTGATCGAGCTAAAAACACACTCAAATTACTCGCAATCGTACGAGGTAATTGTAGTGTGATAAGTTAACCCAAGTCGTCTCTCAAGGAAAACTAAACAGGGCTTATTGTTCATGTCATACACATAAAGCGATTAAATCCTAAACATTCTAATACCAACAAGGGTTTGAAACATAAAGGAATTAAAATACGAAAAATAAACAGCAATCCTAAGCTAGGGGTTGTCAATCCCGAGTTGAACTATGGAAGCAATAAAACGAAAGCAATAAACAAAAGCAATAGCAATCCAATTCATAGGGTTTGTCAAGCCCTAATCTAAATCTAATTGCAAATGAACCATAAATATCAATCAACCAACAAGACATGAATTAATCGAAGGCAGGAAATCATTAAGCAATGTAAATCAACGGAACATGAAAATCCAATCCACTGTCACTATGGAATTGAATCCAATAAAAATCATCAAACAATAATACTATGAAATTAATTCCAAAGGAACTGATAAATCCAAAACATAAATTGAACAGCATAAAATGATAAACTAAATTATTCAATCGATAAAATGAAAGCAGAAATTAAACTAAGATATATCTGTGTGTTTGCGTCTTCAATCGAAAGTAGCTCCAAGAAAATTGGTGTCCAAGAACAGAGGCCGCGGCTGAAGAGAATAATTCAGAACTGAGAACTCGCGTGAGGCACCGCGGAAGAGGACTGCGAACCGAGGGCCCCCAAAAATACGACCTAACGCATATATATATTAAATGATACTGAGCGCCGGTTTACAATGAACGCCGGTTGAAAAATCATTCTGTATCATAGTGAGCGGGCGTTCAGGCTGAACGCACGTGGAAAAATGGCCAACGCACTTTTCGGCGAGATGGCGGGAGAGAGGTGGTTGAGCTCGCTGCTCAGCGAGAGCCGGATGATGGACGAGCGGGCGAAGGACGTACGGGAGGTTGAGCGCGCGAGGAGACGCTGGCGCCTGGGGCTCGGCCGGTGGAGTGCACACCGGAGACTCGGTCTTGGGGGCGGCGGGTGCTGGCGCCGAGGAGAACGGGCGCGTGGCGTTGGGCGCGCGAGCGCTACCGGAGATCTGCGCAGCAGAAGTTAACGCTGGGAGACGGGCGCCGACACCCATCGTCGGACGGAAAGCACTATGCGGGCGCGCAGAACAAGCGTGAGTGGAGATACGCGGGTGGGTGCGGCCGAGGCGCAAGCGGCGGGTCTTGGGCGCGGACGGCGCGGGCGAGGCGGGCGGCCTTCTGAAGGCGGGCGGCACCCAACGCCGAGCGGGCGGCGTGTGGGTGAGCGGGCGTTGGGCTCCAGACCAGACGAGAGGCACCGAACGTGCGCCACGTGTGGTCGCGCCCGGATGCACGGGCGCGGGCGCCTGGTCGCCGAGGTGTGAGGTTGCGCGACGGGGTATCGTCTTGCGACTTTGATGCTTCACTATGATCTTCCTCGTCTGATCTCGGAATTTCGATCCGCTTTCGCCTATGAACTCCTGTCGAGATGCTCTTCAATAAACTTGATTCTTGGCAGATCCAATTCATCCTATTTTATGCATTTTTTCTACAAGAACGAAGTAAGTCCGAATCGATAATATTAATCAAACCAACGGCATAAATAGGACAAACCATTAAAAACAACATACAAAACAATACCAAGAATAAGCACAAATTCATACCAAACAATACCACAGAGTTCAGTTGCACAAATCAAAATCCTAAATTACTCGCATAGACAAAGCTTAAGTCCAAACAATCAAAATAAGCACAAGGGCACATCATTAAGCATACAAAAATATATAAGACACGCACACAAAACCAAATAATCTTTCATCCACACTAAATTCGAGCACTGTCCCCAGTGCTCAAAACATTAATAACACAAAAATGGCCAAGGGGATGAGGCTTCCCTGATAATATATGGCAGAAACAGGGTTGGAATGTGAGCGTACACGACAGAGCTGGAAAATCAATGTTTCACCACATTGTAGACGACGTCCCAATTTCGAGCTAAACTAACACAGAGACAACAGAAAGATCAAAGAGAACAACAAAACAAGCAAAAGAGAAAGAAAGAAAATAAAATAAAATTGGTGGGTAAACTCCCACGTAGTACTCGCTTAACGTCGTGAGTCCGACGTATTTGGCCAACAACGGACTATCCATAGTCCTTTACCTGCAGGAATACCATCTCAGCTAGAGCATCGCAGAACCATATAAGAACAGAGGACAGTAAAGAAAGCAAATAATGCATCATTTAAGCTCAAATCAAACATCTTATTCTCCAAAGAAAAATAGATAATTTTAATTCCCAAAGCACAATACTTTGGTGAATTAGGATGTTGACAAATTATTGATGTTACCTCAACCTTTGTCCTCACCTTGTCTTCCTCTAGGAACACGTACTTCAATTGTGGAGGTATTTCTTTCACTTCCAGAGTGGGCTTTGGCATGCTAGTAACTTCACGTGCCCACTCTTTCTTCATCCTCTCTTCATCCTCCTCCAAGTGTTTGGGTAGTTCTTTGATCTCTAGAGTGGGTTTTGGCGTGTTATCAATTTCATGTGCCCACTCTTCCTCGTCAGTCGTCCTTGTAACAACTTCCTCGTGGCTCTGATCCTGCTTCTCATCCTCATGTGCCCATTCTTTCTCATTTTCTATATTCTCGGTCGCAGCGACTGTCAGTGTCTCTCCCACCCATTCTCAATAATTGGGTCACTTTCTAGAATAGTAACCTCGGACCGATTGGATTGGTTTGAAGTTCCTCCATTGCTACAACAGCTCATCAAGGTGCTATTAACATGTCCCACTTATGCCTCCAAATGTTGAAGTGAGCGTCATAAGCATCCAAACTTTTGACGAACTTATCATCCCAAGCTGGCATTTGAGGTGGAGGTGGTTGCTGCGGGTATGAATACTGAGGTGGAGGTGGTTGTTGTGAGTACGGATACTGCGGCGGTGGTTGATCCCAGTATGGATTGTAGGATTGATCCTCATAGTGCGACGGAGGTGGTTGATCCCAGTATGGATTGTAGGCTCGATCCTCGCATCGCGGTAGAGGTGGTTGGTCCCAGAGGGGATCATGCTTGTTGCTCGGGGTAGGGATCGTAGGCTTGATACTCATGGTTTGACGAGTATCCCTCAGAATGGTCGAACTGGGCTCCTTCTTCGTAAGAAGAATTTGCCCAATACGACCAACTTCTCCCCCACTGTTTGACCACATTCTGCATCGCGATGCCCCGCATTAATGCACACCAACAACAAAAACAAGATCACACGCACCGGGGAGAAAATAACCAAACAGAATCGAAAAGAAACACGTAAAAAAACAACAAAACAATACGCTAAAGTTTTCCCGAACGCGCGCCAAAATTGATCGAGCAAAAACACACTCAAATTTACTCGGAATCGTACGAGGTAATTGTAGCGTGATAAGTTAACCCAAGTCGTCTCTCAAGGAAAACTTAATAGGGCTATTGTTCGTGTCAAGCACATAAAGCAATTAAATACTAAACATTCTAATACCAACAAGGGTTTTGGACATGCAGGAATAGAAATACGAGAAAATAAACAGCAACCTAAGCTAGGGGATGTCAATCCCGAGCTAAACTAATAAAGCAATAAATATAAACCAGAGGTTGTCAATCCCTAGTTGATAAATTACGAAAGCAGTAAATCGAAAGCAATAAACAAAAACAATATAAATCGAAGGAACATGAAAATCCAATCCACTGTCACTATGGAATTGAACCCAACAATAATCATAAAGCAAAAACACGTAGTATTAATCGGTAAATCCAACAGATAAATTCGATAAACAAATGTATTAAACGAAGAAACTGAAAACATGAATTAAAACTAAGATTTATCTTTATCTGTGTCGATCGATTGTATCTCCCGGAAATTGAAATTGAAGAACAGTAGCTGCGGCGTCAGAAGAACGAGAACTGGCGAGAGGCGCCGCGGAAGAGAACTCAGAACCCCATAAAAATAACCTAGCACGTATATTTATATTAAATGAGAGTGAGCACCGGTTTGGAAATGAGCGCCGGCTCGGAAGATGTTCTGCATTGAAAGTGAACGCCGGTTCAGGAGCGAGCACCGGATGGAAAATAGTTCTGCCTCAGAAGCGAGCGGGCGTTCAGGCTGAACGCGCGAGGAAGATGGTCGAACGCGCGCTGGGGTGTGAACGCCGGATCAGTCCACGCAGCCGAACGCCGGATGGTGTTTGAACGGGCGCTGGGTGGCAAGTGTGAGACGGGCACTGGGCGATGCCCAAGACCGGCCGGGCGCGTCAGCGGAGAGAGTCTTGTTGGCGAGCGGCCGCCGGGTGGAGACGTAACGCGCATTTCAAATGGCGGAGCGCGCGCAGTGTGATAGCGCCGGATGGATGTGTCGAACGCTGGCGAGCACTCGGAATGAGCACCGGGAAGGGTAAATGCGAGCGGGCGAGCGGGCGCCGTGATCCAGCGCGCCGGCGGATGCAGCTGCGGGGGCGAGCCGAGTGGCGTGGAGTGGTGGGTCCCAAGCACGGATGGAGGTGCATTGAACGTCTTGGCTGGGGACTCGCTGGCGCTGGGTACCGAGGCTGGGCGTGCGGATGTGTGGCGCTGGAGGGGCGATGCGAGATGGCGATCGGCAATGCACGCCGGATGAGGAGGCGAAGGCGCTGGACGCGGGTGAACGTCGGCTGCAAACTGAACGTGCTCGAAATTGGATGAACGCGCGCGTCTTCATAGCGCCGGTTGGACATGCGGAGGGCGATGCGTGCGCGAGGACCCCGCGCGGGATGCTCGGAGATGGGCGCTGGGTGCGCGGACGCTCGTGCGCGACTTTGACGTTTCGCTCCGTTCTCTCGCGTCCGAACTCCGAATTACGATCCGTTTTCACCTATGAACTCCTATCGAAAAACTCTTCATTATACCAGATTCTTGGAAGACTTATTTCATCCTATTTAATGTCTTTTTCCTACAAAACATCAAAACAAACCAAGTAAGTCCGAATCGATAAATACTAATCAAACCAACGGCATAAATAGGACAAATTATTGCAAATGACATATAAAACAATACCAAGAATAAGCACAAATTCATACCAAACACATATCTATAACTATTGTTGTGTCCCGGAAGGAGGCCTCCTTCAACGATCACCGGACCGGTCAACCCTTTAGGATGACTCTCGGTCACTTGTGTACACAAATCTGCCTGGGGTCCCTAAAGACGAGACTCGAATTCGATTACGGGTTTTTGGCTGCTACATATAGGTATCATACACAAATATCAAAACATTTATGGCAAGACAATACTTGAAATGTTTTCAGTTCAAAGATTTTTAAAAGAAAATAACTGCTTGAATGAATCATTTTATTTTGTTTATATATAAGAAAGTCCACCTGTTAGCACTATTACTCACAGGACCACAATATTTTCTTGCTGTTTCTTTATCACTTCGTCGCCCAACCTTTATCGCAAGAATTATAAATAAGAAATCTGAAGCGAATGGCTATTCTTATTGAAAGAAATTCCAAACTTTATTCAATAAGACTTTATTAGAGAATTTTCACTCCTATAAGTCTCGCGTCATCGCTATATTAATAAATTACTAATAATTATAGCTCGTCTTCTAATGTTTAGAAATTAAAGGACATTTATTTTGTATGATTGATTAAGATAGAATCAATCGCTTATCAATTAGGAAAATTAAACGAATCTTGATTAATCATTCCATAATTAAAACTAACTTAATAGATTAATTTATGAGTCTGGGCTATCCCGTTTTAAGCTTAATTCAATCGTTATTTGATCTTAGACTTGAACTTGAATTTAATTTCAGTACTCTTCCAATTATCTACTTGACATAGTTAAATCTCTATATTTAATTAACCAAATCCATAAATAAATAAATAAACTTATTCAGTATATCAAGTTGCGAGTCCGATTTAATTCATCTTATCTCTTAGTCTTTATTATAAGTAGCTTGAGGTCCAATTAAAATGAATTGAAACCTTCACATAAAGCCCAATTATGAAAAGGCCCATTAAGTATTTAATTTAAAATTATGGTCCATTTAGTATAAATGGATAATGGGGTTCAATAACAAAATAAGGACATTGGGCTAAGAAAGAAATCAACCCATACTTTTACAAGGATTTCGAATTGGGCCTCTGTCCTAAAATAATTCCAACCCAACATTTAAGTTCTGAACGGGCTAGATAAATAAAATCCTATGCAGCCCATTATCCCTTTTTTTCGGCCTAAAGTTGTTGGCCCAATACCATAATCTAATTATAAAAAAAAAACCTAATCTACATTCCTCTCTCTCTCTCTCTCTACCCTCACAACCTATCGTCTCTCTCTCACTCAAACTAACGTCTCTCTCTCTCTCACTCACAATCTGCCGCCAACGCGGCACTCCTCTTTTCCGGTGATATTGTCGTCGTCGACACCCCTTCATCCCTGCTACTACCCAAAATGAGATTCCCTCTGTTTTCCTCTTGATTTCACATAGGCCACTACCCCTCTCACCGCTCTTTCGGCGACTCCTCCATCTCTGCCGTGCTCGTCTCTGGCGGCACGTCGTTGTCGACGACGGCTACCGCGCCGACGTCTACTCCTCCATCTCCCTTTCCATTCTTCCATCTCGTCTCACATCTTCTCTCTATGTTCTCTCACCAAAAGACACACAAACAAAACACTTTTCCCTTTCTTTCTCGTTCTGGCCGTCGACTACTAGCTCGGCATCATTGTGGGCTCCCTTCTGGCCAGCGTCGCTGTCGGGGTGACAGCAGCAGCACAACCATTTATCTCTGTCCCCTGGCTCTCGGTGTAAATGGAAAGTAGCAGCTTGATGCTGAAATTCTGACACCGAGCATCACCTTGAACGATGTCACCCAGCCGCCGACAAAGCCATCGCCGTCGTGGAGTCACTGTCGATGACCCTACTCTTCTCTCTTTCTTCTCGGCAGAGCGTCCAGTAGAAAAATAGCCACTGCTGCCATTTTCTCTCCGTTTTGCCGTCATCTTCGCGTCTCCTTCTCGTCTGGGTTGGATAGCCTACAGCCAAGGCCGCCGCCGTCGCCTTCTCTATTTTTGTATCCAGAACAGTAGCACACGGTCGTTGCCGTCCAGATGTCACCATCGCCATCTTTCGCCCTTTGCCATCCAGTCTGCAGTCGACTGGATTGATCACCACTATGCTAATTCTAACTTAGCCAGCTTCCTTCTCGGCTACCCAGTCAGCGACAAAGTTACCGCCACCACAGTGCTACAACCACTGCCCATTTCACTCACACACAAAGAGCACGACAACAACCCTCAACCCCACTACTGACTCATTCCTACCCAGTTCACAATTTCTACTCCAATGTTGTATTTGTTATTGTTATTTTGGGAATAACTTGATAGATCAAGGAGGGCATGTTTCAAATAAAATGTGCATGACAACAATCCGTTATGAGCTATTGATTTACTGCACAGACAATTACTCCAAACCTTAATATTTTGTCACGAGTTCCTAAAATTAAGTTTTCTTTTCCAGGTTGTGGTTTGTTAGAACCATTCATGTTGGTATGCTGTGAGAATAACATGTAGGCGTATTTATTTATTTTGTACAACAGAAAGGTGGATGTATAATTATATATCAAGGTCTAAGTATTCATTGAAGCTTTGTTAGAAATAAAAATAAAATGAAACGTAGGTGGTCAAGGCCTACCTCTTTGTTGATTCGTATTCTCGGAGTTGATTTTGAGCAGAGGAGAATGGAAGCTTGAAAGCTTGATGAACTCTTCCATTCTTCTCTAATGGAGGTTGACAGTTTGGTGAGGAATGATGAAGTGAGTGGTGTGGTGTTATTTGTTTAAAGTGGTTGGATGGTTTTCACTGTGCATAGGTAAGGCTACATGTGATGGGTGTCTCTTTCCAATAAAAAGTAGGGTGCAAAAGTTGAGATGCGACATAATGCTAACATGACATAAAGCTAACACGACATAAAGTAATCGCGGTATATTTCTCTAGTTCCCGTCTATTCTTGTTTTTTCGATTCCCGTGATTGGGAATTAAATCCCTTAAATTTCTTACATCGATATGTGAATAGTGAATTCTCGACTCGTTGCCACTAACTGATATTCGAAAATGCAAATTTACTTAATCTTAATACTTATTCTTAGGAATGCATGATTCTAATTTACTATACTTAATTAATTAGCCGTGTTCAAAACTTTGGGATATTACATTCTATCCCCCTTAAGAAAATTTCGTCCCGAAATTTGTATATCTCCTATAAAACTCAGAATATTTTTCTTTCATTTGTCTTTAATAAATTTGATTGAGCTCAACACCTACTTTATTAATGACATGCATAACCGTTTGAGAAAGGCTCCCTATCTAGATTGCAACACCATTCTTTCGGCAACTACAATTTAACTTAAAATCTGATAAGGTTCTATAAAACTTGTTTATAACTTTATTTCTCACAAATAAATGAATCATTTTGAAAGGTAGAACTTAGAGGAATATTTTAATCCTTAATACTTAACTATGAATCTGATCAGCATTGGTATACGTAATATTTCTTGTTCATCTCACGCTTATTAATACTTTTTGATCTTGTATGATTACCTTAATCGTCTCTTGAACCATGTATGGTCCTTATGTCTTATCCTTCCGACCTTACCTTCGTCGAGTGAAAATCTACATTATATGATCATATGAGGTTTTATATGGAGCCATCTACAAATTCTCTTAATGTAATAAGTTTTGTGATATATGGAGTCTCTCTCATTTCCTATCTTTAACATAGGAAAAATCTCTTATGGAATATACCATAACTTCAGTATGTTCATCCTAACTAATCATCGATCTGGCATGGATGTTTTGTTTCTGATTGGCTGAGGACTCATAACTTCCTCTAACTGCTCCAAACTTCATCCTGAAAAAAAAAATTATGATCGACATAGGTATATTGTGAATATATACTTTCTCTTTAAAAAATAACTTAAATTCTTCAATCGACCATCATCCTGATTGGCAAACGATGTGTTTACTTAATTAATCGATCTTTTTCGAGACCCATGGCGGTGTTTCCATGCACCATCTTTGGTAGACTCTATTGTGTCTACACTGGAGTACTTCACGCCCACAATGGAACCGACAGTGGATACATCGTTCTGAGCATCCTCTAATGAACGACCTTAAATAGTTAGTAAGTAAAAACATTTCCAATTGATGTTGCCTCAAACTTCTTCTCTTAAGTCGGGTGTGGTCATTCATCTAACCATACTATCTAACCTTGAGTTTGGTGGCAGTATCACTTCCAAGTTGAGTGTGGCTAAAATTACAAATCAATTTCTTCTATATTATTCTCAGATTAATCCGATGACTTTATAAGGTACATCTTTTTCAAACACTGGTCATTTAGGTCCAATCAAACTACTCAAGTTGCGATGTGACCTTAAATATTCTCAGGTAGATAAACTACTATTATTCTCAACTGTTGGTACGTTTATACTAAATTTTCTCTAGGTATAGTCGTCTCATTGGTCCCACTATTTTGGACCGTGATGTACTACTAACCCATGAAATTTTAATTTCCATAAGGTAGTTGACAATTCTAAGTTTGGACTACTTTACTCTCGTGGTATCTGTTCCCAACTTCTTCTTACGACACTATATAACTAAGAAACATCCATTGCTTGGCAAAAATTCTGCATTTTGAGTAAAGGTAAGGGCCTTGGCCACTGGAGCTAGGGCTGTATACGAGCCGAGTCGAGCCGAACACTACCAAGCTCGAGCTCGGCTCGTTTAAATTTTATTCGGCTCGAGCTCGGCTCGAGTTTGAATTCGAGCTTTAAATTGAGCTCGAGCTTGGTTCGTTATAAATTTTTTGAGCTCGCGAGCAGTTCGAATTCGGTTCGATAACTACTCGTTTATAAGACATATTCAAACTCGAGCTCGAACTCTGCTCGTGTTCGACTTTGCTCATTTTCGAGCTCGAACTCGAGCTCGAATTCGGTTTGATAATGTGTTATTCGAGCTTAATTTGAGTTCGAGTTCAAGATCGAGATCGAACTCGAATTCGAGCTCAAGCTCGACTTTGCTTAAAACACTATTTTAACATAATTCACTCCATGATTCCATTAATTAAAAGGATGCATAGTCTACTAATCAATCACAATCAAACAACAATTACAATAAGAAGTTTAACAAGATTCATTACGAAATGAAATTTTCACAACTAGCACAAAAAAGATGTCTATTCAGCTAGTTTTGGATAAGATTCATATCGATGAAATGCGACTTATCCACCAATTTATGAATCTTGTTAGCCATACATATTAAGATGTCTTGTCAAGTGTGTTGTAGAGTTGGACTTGTTCATTGCAAGCTTGACTTACAATGAACTTATCACCTTATATTCATCCCATACTTTTGATGTGCGCTTTCTTTCTTTGATTGAAATAGATTGCATTCACCATCTCAATCGAGTCTCATCATGAGTGTCTTGACTCTCCCGAGGGATATCAGTGCTTCTTCCTCAATATTATCAATAACAACATTCGAGAGATATGAAGGCTGGACTAGTGGTGACTCTTGAACCGATTCAATGTTTGGTGTTGACATTTGAACTTTTCACCTACATAAAATTGAACAGTATGATTAATTATTTGGAAGCATAGTTCCTACATATAAAATGTATTATTTGGAAGTATAATTCCCACATTCCAAAAAAGTATGCAAAAAATCCGAAAATCCAAAAATTGAAAATCCGAATATGTTTATTATTATTTTTCCTTTCATTTTAAAATCTATAAAAAATGAGTATAGCACATCGATCCACTGCCTTTACCTCATGTGACACCAATGCTTTTGATTCCTAATGATAATTGCTAATTGTTATATTATAGTAAACTATAAAATCTTAGATGAACTAAACTAATTGTTTCAGAAGTAGAAAATGAACTAAACTATATTGCTTATGTGCCTGCAACATTTTACATCCTTACTTTCAATTATTTCGGTACACTCTCATAACTGGTTGGCAGGCATCCTAATAGAATGAGGACCTTCATCAGAAAATGAATGAAAAACTGGTTGGCAGGCATTGAAAAACCTTCATCAGAAAATGAATGAAAAATAACTGTAAGAGACTTTCAAGCAAAACCTAATAGAATGAGGACTATGGTGATTGGTTTCTGACAAACAAATAAACGATGAGAATTATCCACGTGACATAAGGTAAGGTGATAAAACAAAGAAACCACAAATTTCATGCGTGGACATCAAGATCCAATATTCATCAGATGCAAGCAACAATAATAGTATATGTATGTTGATCTTCAAAATCAATTCAAAACAGCAAACATATAAGACATTTATCATTTTCAAGATCACAAAATATCATCACTATGCAAAGAGATGTCTAAAGAAGGTAAACAGGATTTCAAACACTTGAAAGGCATACAACACTTCAGGAGTGAAAATCAAAGCATACCACATGTATATCAAAGCACTTGACTTCGTTTACTACAGAAACATAGACGATCTCTTCATTCCTGCAGCGTGTATCTTTTAGGGCAGCACCGACGTCAGAAGATGGGGAGGTGAGGCGGCAGGGGCAGACAACCGGCGAGGTGAGTCGGCGACGATGAAGCGTAGAGTTGAGTCGGCGACGATGAAACGCTGAAGCCTGGAGGAGTGGAGTCTGTTATTTGGCGGCATGAGTGTGTGTGAGGTAGGGTTAGAAGATAGAACGATCAACATTATATGTTTCATGTTTGCTTGAGTCTACTGTGCCAGGCTATAGTAATATAATATGTATTGTATATATAATATTATATATTATAGTAAACTATATATTATATATTATAGTAAACTATAAAATCTTAGATGATATAAGAACAAAAGTGAAAAGACATTGCTAATTGTTATATTATATATATAACTTTACTTTATTATAGCATATTACTATATTTTATATTCTACATATTGTATACTAGTTATTATATGATATCATTATTCATCTTAGAGTATATACATATAAAATAACTTTACTATATTGAAGTGAATAACTATATTTATATTCTACATATTGCATACTATATAATCTATACAATAATATTTATTACTATAGTAGTCTATGAAATCTTAGATGATATAAGAATATAGTAATACAAAAGACATTGTTATTTGCTATATATATATTATATATATAGAGAACTTTAATATATTGAAGTGTATAACTATATTTATATTCTACATATTGTATACTATATAATCTATACAATCATACTTATTTACTATAGTAGTCTATGAAATATTAGATGATATAAGAATATAAAATACAAAGACATTGTTATTTGTTATATTATATATATATATATATATATATATATATATATATATATATATATAATTTTACTATATTGAAGCGTATAACTAAATTTAATATTCTACATATTGTATACTATATATTATATATACATAAATTATCCACATCTTAGAGTTTATACAATAGTATATATTTCACATATAATATTATTATAACTATGAATCTTATTGTATCATGTATATTATACTACTATATTTTATATTTTACATATTATATATTATATTACTATATTGTATATGTAAATTCAATTCACGTTGATATTTCAAAAAAAAGAAAGAGAGTATTTTTTATGGACAAACCAAAATAGAATTAAATGAATGTATTTGGTGGACGGAGAGAGTATATAATACCAATCTTAATTTGTCGTTCTAATTATCTTATAATATTTTATTTGATACTAACTTAAACAAATGGAGTCATGAAATTAAACTCATCAATTTTCACACTTCACGGATCCAAGTTTTATTGCTATATTTATTTTGCTATGACAATATTATTTCAATTGAATTTCATGTTATATACATTTTTAACACATATTATTTTGATTTGGTAGTGCGTAGTATAAATTAAATCTTTTAGACGTATCTAATTAACATTTGAAGGTTTATGTATGGTCTAATATAATGTTTTATCTTGGATTAATGAACGGATATGTCAAAAGTAATGTATTTAAAGAATTTAAATTTGTTTGATAAAAAAAATAGAGATTTGTGACAAAAAAAAAATTTAAAAAAAATGGGGTCTATCAAAAAGTTAATTTTGCAGTGAGCTGAAAGAAGTTAAACTTTTAGTTAAGTAATCCTTGCAAGTTTGCACTTTGCACACTTATAGCCGACCATTTCCTGTTTTGATATTTTGTTCTAATATAACTCTTAATATTTAGTAAATTCAATTCACATATTATAACTCTTAATATTTTGTTCTAATATATTACATATAAGGCGTTGTGGTTAAGCGGCAATGAGAGAGGGCTAAGGTCTTATTCCTTCAAGGTCGAGATCGATCCTCTAACTCGACAAATAATTTTAATTTTTCATACCGAGGCTCGACTAGGCTCGATTGCGGGCTCGATTAAGGGTTCGTGAATAGTTCGATTACATGGCTCGACAAAGGTTCGATGAACAGCTCGCGAACCTGTTCGTATATCAAACTCGCGAGCATGTTCGCGAACAAGCGAGTTCGAACATGTTCGTGAGCTGTCGAGTCGAACATCACCGTGCTCGAGCTCGGCTCGATAAAGTTTTGAGCTCGAAATCGTGGCTCGATCGGCTCGTTTATAAGCAGTCGAGCTCGAAAAAGCTTTTTCAATCGAGCCTCGAATAGCTCGCGAGTAGCTCGATTCGTTTACAGCCCTAACTGGAGCTGCTTTGGATTCTATGTCTCATGTAATTCTACTACATCGTTTGGTGGTAAGTCTTCAAACGACACCCAATAGTAAAATTTTCGATACCTTCTGCTCCTTAACGTATTCTTGGTAACTTCTTTATATATCTCATGCAATGGACTCTCAGTTTCTTCCTTCTAGAGTTGGAGAGAAATATTTCTTATTGATAAGGATTATCACATAAACAGACATCAATTAATCCATCCTTCACTTTTAAATGTACACCCAAAACTTAGAAATATGCGAAGCTTTTAAATGTATGCTAACTTTTAAGGAACCACTTGTTTCTGTAGGGGATTGCTCTATCCTGAAACATACTCTTCTTTATGTTGGGAGTAAAAAGTTTCCTCTAGATTTAGAAAGAAATCTTTAAACGTCTTTTCCGTACAATGGGTTCTCAATGCTGGTGTAACCTCTAGTTGTGATGTTGATTGGATTTTTCTCTCTAAGGATATCCCTAATTCAATATCGCATATGCTCTTTATTTTCTCGATATTTTCATCTGATAAGATGACTCCTCTAGTCATCCTCATAACATCAAATGATGTCTCTTTGAAACATGTTGTAGTGCTGACTATAGTACTTTTGGTTATTCTACTTACGTTAAGGTTTGAACAAATGTCAACACTACTATCACATGCTTAGGTTGTTAATATCGTAGTGTTGACTCAACGTTTCAGTATAAGTCCAAATCAAAAGACTTACTTAGGGGTATGTCAATCTCTAGCCTCAGTCTTGATGGAAATTCGTTGTCCTCCCAAATCTCTATTTCCATTCTTGTATGACGTACATAACGACTGACTAATCAACCTATTATGTCAGAGATGACATCTCCAATTCTTTCTCTATTTCTAAGTCTAGGTAGCACAATCTTTTGTTTACATTTTCTTCAAATTCTTTTGCAGAAGAACTTCTCTAGCATTTCATCTGGAAGCTTCTTGTTAATCAACTTATACCAAAAGTCAACTTCGACCATTATGTAAATCAACATAAGACATGATCTCAATGTTTGTGCAATTTATAGAACTAAGATTTATTCAAAAGAATGAACTCGCTTTTACGCTCCAGTAGATCACTCAACCTTATCAAGGATATGCAAAAATTACTCTTGAAATTTCTCTTTTGCCTGAGGCCGTCTCACAACTGGACAACTTGCAATGCCTTAAGGTGTCCGTAACTTCTTGTATTTATTCTATAACTAAATATAAGGTTCGTACCAATACGTTCTTCTCCGAGTCATCATCAGAGTCCAAATCATTATTGTCATTAAATGACCTGCTAGCATTAAGAAATGGTATAGCCTATACTAGATCAGTGCATTTACAAATTCTCATTTATGTCATATGCACTAGTGCCTTAACATTATTTCTCGACTTTGGAGATACCTACTGCACATTTGATTAAATCACTAAGTTCGTCAAGATAATCATAACTTTAGCATCTTTGATCTGTTAACAATGTCAACACTGATGATCTAGCTTTGAAATCGTTTTCTGCTTAGTGTTAAGTTCATCTTTGAAATCGATAAATCTATTAATTGGGATCTCACGGTCCCTTCTGTATTGTGGAAATGAGCACCACGCTCCTCTATACTTTGTACACGTCAATCTGCTTCTAGGATTTTAAGGACGATTTGATCATCTCAATGATAGGTCACTAAGAGTCTCAGTCTTAATAATTAATGAACTTTGTATCACTCTATTCACTTATACTTCAAATAGAGTTGTTCTAAAAGCATTTTTCATTCCTTCAAATTTTTGCTATAACCATAACACATATTTCCAAGAGTATATCTCATACTCAACGTTGTTGATTTACCTGCTATGAAAATTTGCCTCAGCGAGAACTCTGTTGTATCTTACTTGATACATCTCTCTAGTTGTATGTAATTATCTCGTTACTAAACTGTGAATTTGGACAACTATCTGAGTAAACCCAATAAAACTTTTTATTTTTAAGGTTAAATGAAAGCTTACTATGGTAGATTGCAATTGCAAAGGTTCAAATCCTAAACGATGGACTAAACAAAAATTGCAACATACTATGAGGTCGAAATAATTTGACCAGAGAGTAGAAATAAACTGACTAAAGAGTCGAATAATTAACTCATTGTCCAATTTCAACTGGCCTGTGAACAAGGACGGAGACATAGGGGTGTAAATACCCAAAAGACGACTACTGAGATCTTCTTGATCATATGGGGTGATCAGGTCCATCACAATCACATATCAGTCCCATGGATAAACAGTTTTGGATATGAAATTTCTTGGTCTTTGTGGAGATATGAGTAAAAATTACTGACTTGATGCTATACTCTAGCCTTTATGCATTTTGTTTATGATCTTCTCGTCATTCTAGAGTCTTTCAAACTACTAAATAACTTATTAGGATCAAATCCTTCAATTGCGTAACTAATGCATTATAACAACTGTGAGAAACTATACATTGGCCTCAATTTTCCATGTAACAATGGTATAACTTTTAAGGACTACTTACTAATTATTTTGAATGTATCTTCTTAACCATAGAGTTAAAAACCCAAATGGCATCTCACCTGAAACTGGGTCATGGAGTTCAAAACTCAAATGATAAAACTGTTGGTGTAAACTGCAATGGTTCCTTAACATAACTTATCAAGTTAATCGTTTAAACTGTCGTCTATACGAACCACGATGCAAGTAGGTCGTTATCAAGTAAAGTAATAATCGAGTCGATGTTCCGACGCGTGGACACTTCAAACGAAGGACTATGCCTATGCCACTGGCTTATGAGTGACATTCATCTTTAAGTGCATTGTATCTTTGTTCTGGATTCCTTCTTGCTCTTTTGGGGACTTCTTGATTCACTTCTCCCTCGTTGATTACAGTGAAATGGTCTCTATTCTCAACTTGTGGTAGATGGATAACTAAGATTCTTCGCTCTTCACTTGTAATAACCCAAATTTTTGGGCTTAAAAATTTCAAAAATAAGAAAATAGTTTACGAAGGAAACGAGAATGAAAGTGAATGTCGGTAATTGTCAATTTTGAATAAATCGAAATTTCTCTTAAAAAATTCGAATGAAATAATTTTTTTAATATAAATAAATATGTTTTTAAACATATTTAGGATATTATTTAGCCAAGTATTACACTAAGGAAGAAAAAGAAATATTTTCTCTATTTCTTGGTGATTTTCGAAATTATAGGAAATAAGTGATTAATTTGTGATTTAATATGTGATCACTTAATTTTATGTGATGAGTTGTCATGTTTATCTTGTAGTATATGATAAGATAATTATCTTGTACACCCAATCATGGTTCGAAAATGAGGTGTAAGTGATAAGGCTTGATGATGACATTTTTGTGATAAGTATGCTATGATATTTTATAAAATGATAAGATAAGGTTATGACTAAACATGAATAATGTTTATCTCATAGAAATGTGTAGAAATATGATAAGTATCATAAGAGATAAAATCTTGTCCTTAGTCTATGCAAATTTCGAAAATGATCTATGATTTTATGTGATATTTGTATCAAATAATTTATTTAATTGTACAAGCTTTAATACTTGATAAATATCATGAAATGTAGATCAATCTTATCTCCTAGAAATTGTATAAATTTTGAAATCTATGATAAATTTTGACCTTGGAATAAGGTTGGAAACATTTTTAAAACTCTTTGATAATGACATCTTATCCTAGTTGAAAATATTGACTTTTCAAATGTGACATTATTATATGATAATATTAAAGTATATGATATAGAAAAAAATAAAAATTTATCCTAAGGATCTAGAAGTGATCGAAACACACACACACACACTATATAAAGTGATAACTTATTTATTCTATGATAATTATAAGATACATTAATTAAATGATAAAATAACATAATAAACTATAGAATAAAATAAAATAAGTGTCTCATAGGCAAGTGGAGGTGGCGAAAATTAATGAGATAAGGTATGAGTTGTATTTTGATTTTTACACTAAGATATGTTATTATATCAAAAAGATAAGATATGATGAATAATTAATGTATAGGATAAGATAAAATTTGTCTCATGTACAACTTGATAGGACCGAAAATTGAGGAGATAAAAGGAGTTGTAATTTTTACTTTATATTAAGATATTTTCATAAGTAATGATTAAATCATCTCATAACATCTATAAATAGGAGACCACCCCTCTTACATACCACATGACCGAAAATAAGTAGGAAATAGAGAGAAATAGAGAGAAAAAAATAAAGAGTGTTCTCCAAAGCACTCTTCGACCGTAGATAGAAAAACGTCGCCGACGACGATCGAAGCCGATCACAAGGTTAGAAATCGTATAATCTTTTATTATACATGCAAAAATGTTGGAAAATCATATATGACATGTTATGCTACCTATTTTCGAAAATCATGTGATATATGAGAAATATATGCTATGTGTTTAAAATGATAGTTAAATATGTTTATATGACGTTTATAAGTATGTATTATGATTTTAGAACAAAGTTAAGCATGTATTAGAACATTATGTCATGACCGAAAATGAGCATGAATTTTAATTGTTGTTTTAAGCATGAAATAATGATAGTTATTAATGTTTAAACTTGTATGATTTTATGTGGAATTTTTGAAAAACAATTGTTCATGCTCTAAAATTTTCGAAAATAATAGGATGATCTTGTGTTGAGATAAAATTCATGTTTAAATGTTATTATAACATATTAATGATGTAGATTCATAATATAGTGTTATATGAATTTATTGGAATTTCTAAAAATTAATTGTACCTAAGTCATATTTTCGAAAATATGGACTTAGGACATCTTGATGAATAATTCATGATTAATGGAAATTATGTCATATTATTAATATATGATAATAATAATAATATGTTATGTGAAATAATTGGAATTTTTGAATAAAGTATAGTAATCATATTAGAATAACCGAAAATAAAAGAAAAGAAAAGACAAAGTTGTAAATTTATTTTTCTACATGAAATCACATAATTAGAACCAAAATATGTTTAAAGTATGTTATGATTTTATGTGAAATTTTTAGATGAAGAAAAATATGTTCACTTTGAAATATTTGATAAGTAACGTAAGATCTTGAATATAAAGTAATATATGGAGATTTGGTTCATATAGTGAATATATTGAGCATGAATAGTTGGTTGTGTGAAAAATCGAGGGCTATAAGGATATGATTGGAAATCGATAGAAAAAGGGTATACATGTGTAAGATGATAGTTGTATGAGTTAATATTAAAGAATACATAAAATGACGTTGAGAATAGGTCAATTAAGGTATAAACGTACGAAGTATATTGATACAATAGTACGAAACGACGTTAGTGATAAAGTTAAGGTTCATAATCTATGTGGAATGATGTGAACAGAAGGAACGGATATAAAGAGAAAGTAATGTCTCTTTTCAAAACACAGCGAATATAAATTGGCGTGATATAGTTGTTAAATCGTCTGAGGATCTTTGATGATGATAGAGTTAATGATAATACGTTCGTTGGTTGGATCGATGATTCTTGCGAGACATAATGATATGCTAAAAATCTCGTTTCTTACGTTGATAAGGTTTGACTCGAAGGAGAAAGGAAACGGAAAAGTAAAACCCTAGTGACATAAGAACTTTAAGTTCTCAAGGTGGGCACTCTTTTCAAAAGATTTTTATAAGTTTTCTTGGAAAATGATTTCTTGTTATTCTTGTCTTGTTTTCTGCAAATGTTGAGATACGATATTATGCGCGAAATGTTTTATGTTTTGTATATGTCCATTCGGGTTGCACAGGGCAATAGGAGATTCTGGTCGGATCTGGTTTGGAGGGTAAGGAGAAATTCGACTAGGGTTGTGTACACATGTTGAGCCTCACGAATCATTGGCGGACATGCTCTGAACATTGGGCGTTAGTTGCATCCGGGTGAAGGAGGCCTCCCTCCCGGCGCGTTATCCATAGCCGACTTGGAATATATGTTGTTGTTGTTGTGATGAGAAAATGACTGGCCAGTCGACTTTGAGAAATGATGAAAATGTTTTAGTAAGCACAAGGCCTTTTCAATAAAACCCTTGTGTCTTACTGTGATGAGGGCAGTATAATATTTCGTAAAATAAAATGTTTTCGGCATGTGTCCATTGAGTACTTTGTACTCAACCCTGCATGTTTGTTTTTAAATGTGCAGGTTGAGCTGGTGATGGAACTGAGCGGGAGTTGAGCGGAATTCTTTTGACAAAGTAGTATGGAATATTTTGTCGGTTCGCCTTGAGAATGCATCTTCACATGCATGTCTCACACGTTTATTCCGCTGCCAAACTCTTGAACTCTTTTATATTTTGTTATTATGTTAAAGTTCTTGATCATCCTGTTGAAAGCTTTATAAAAGCTACTGTTTTGTTGGAACCGTGAAACAATCTTTTATATAATCTATTTCCTTCTATCTTTAATCTCGTTCATGCTTGGAAATCCATACTTCTTCGCAGATGAAAAGAGTTGAAAACCTTATTCTTTTAATATTTACTTAATCCAAACCCCAAGTCACAGTCCCGTAAGGTATTAGCCGAATCGGGCTGTGACATCACTTTAATTGTAGTGAAGAGAGAACTAAACTTCTGTCTATGTCCACTTCTAAGTTAGTGTGATAGAAAGCAACATGCATCTTAAAGTATTCTATGTTCTTTGAGAGAAACTTATCTCGTTTGAGGCATACAAGCATCTAACTTAGTAGACTTTCTCATAAACTTGAATTCAAAACTTTGCATACTAAAAAAAATCTCAACTCAACTATTGAAAGAAACTAAACTACTAAAATATAAATTTTAGCATAATACTTGAAGAATTATGCACTTGCATAACCTTTTATGAAATCTTTGGCATGTGTCAAAACTTTAAACTTTTATTATTCTAACAACTTCATGTCTGCATAACTCTTTCAAAACTTTCAAGAAGACGTCTATGAAATCTTGAACAGTTTTTGAAAACTATTACCTTGCTATTTCGTTGAGCGTGATATAATGGAGTGCTGAGCCTTGTCGACTAACTGTTAAAGAGTCTAGTGACTCTAACTAGACTTAACTTGAAAGAACTTTAGGCTCAAAGCAAACGAACTGCTCTGATACCATTCTGTCACGACCGGACTTTGCTAAAGATAGCTAAGTTGGGAGCTCATGACCAGGGATGGGAAATTAGAAGTGGGGATAGAAAGGGGTCGAACTTGCTTAACTAAAACCTGAACTGACAACCGTAATTAAAATATAATCAAGTATTTTGCAGCGGAAAAGCATAGCTGAGATACACATATGAAGACATGTATCTCGGGACATTCTTTAACTAAAATCGACAAAAGCTCGGCTCTGCACTTCACCATTCACATCACAGCTCAACCTACACATTTAGAAATATATGCAGGGCTGAGTTGTGACGACCCGACTTCTCAAAGAAGTACGGATCATATGGATCGTCACTGGTATGATAAAGCAGCGGATATATATACATAACTAATCAATACAATTAACCATCAAACTACTCAACAATGCGTAGACTGAAAGGAATAAGCGGTTTCAATACAAACTCAAGTAACAGAAGGACTTGCCAAAAGGTTCAATGTTCAAATATAACCCACTGGGCTTAATTCAAGGAACGAGGTACAACCTCCAATTTAATACGATAATGAAACGCAGTTATAATTAAGACACCAAAATAATATCAGAGTTAGGCAGCAATACACGTGTGGACATGCATATGACGATACATGCCCAAGGTTCTAGAAACCTTTCTATTATAGCAACAAAACATATGCCACTCTGCACAAACTCGCACCCATCGTCAATCCCTGCTCAACCTGCACATCAAAAACGAGATACATGGTTAAGTACAAAAGTACTCAGTGGACTCATTGCCAAAAACATTTTCTTTGTAAAGTTATTGAACTGCCCACAATAGCAGATGAGGATTTTAGTTAAAAGACACATGCCTATCAAACATTTTATCATTTTCCAAAAGTGTTTGGCCGAACTATTTCATCCATGTTGTTCCATATCTGATCATTCATTCATTCATTCATTCCCGCACTATGGAGATGGCCACCTACACATAGTCGCCTTGACCGGTCGAGGTGAGGTAGCTAACCTTAACACACAGTCACACGTGTACACAATCTGAGTTAGTCCTTAACTAAGTCGGATCCGATCGTTACCCTTTTTAACGTTGGTGGACCAACACTTTCTCATACCACGTTGGATATACCAACCTCAGATTGGATCACAACAAAACATAAACATTTGGCAGTCAATAACAGTTCATGCAATAATATTTCATAAAGCTTTTGTAAATCATGCTTTGAGGTATGCATAACATTTAGTTTCAAGAGAGCCCACCTGCTAATCCGAAGTTAATAGTTCTAAGCGGATAGGGTGTGAGTGTCCTTCCTCAGCAACTACGCACGATTTAATCCTTCATAAGAAAATAGCATTTCTTAGATTCTTTATAATGATCGAGGGTCGTTTATAAATTACGACTTAAGGTTCCCCATTGAGGGTTTATTTATGATTCCATGTGGTGGTCTTAAGATAATTCCTATTATCTTACATTCTCAATTTCCAAACTATATTACTTCATCATTCATAGATGAACCTCAACTTATGAGTCATATACTCCGAGTCTATCCTCGACTCTTAGTCTTAGTGTAATACCCCAGATTTTTATAGCTCTGATTAAGTGCTAAGTACGTAATTAATTAGAAATTAATTACGTGAGTGACTAGGGACAATGCATCCTCAGATAAGATTTTATAAAGTTTTAACTCAAAGATCTATTTTAGAATTTTACTGCTTGATTGATTTAATGATAAATCTTTCAATTATTATTTTATTTCAATGTATTTAGAAAGTGAATTGCGAAAGTTTCGATTTGCTAGAAATTTCTATATTTCCAATTTCTTTATATTGATTTAATAATTTCAAAAGTTATATCATGTTATTACTATTTTTTTAGTAAAGAAAATTTAAGAACATAGCTTATTCAAGACTAATGGAATTATCTAGAACCATTAAACTTCTTAAAGAAGCTAAAAGATTAGATTATTCTAGAAGCCATTTAAAGGCTTGTGAAGGAAGCTTTAAATAGTACCCTAAGAATATATATATATATATATATATATTAGCTTCAAAGGTTTCATTTTCTTTTCTGAAACCAAATTCTCTTCCAAACTCCCAAAATTTTAGAGCCACCACACCACAAACCACGAAACTTTTCTCTTTAAGCTCGAGATCCGGACTTCTAATCTTCGTCAACTTGATAGATCAACGTCTTCAAGAGGTAGATCTCTAACCTATTTCAAGTTTTGAAGTGAAAAATCAAAGAAAACCACCCCATGAACCCCTACATGTTTCGGCCATATAGGGCCCTTTTCTTCGAGTTTTGTTCTTGATTTTTAGTTGACATATGCATAGACTACCTATTAGAAGTGTTATTATGTTGAGAAAACAAAGAAAATCCTCTTTTCAAGCTCTATATGTTTCGCCACTTTGGGCTAGTTTCAAGAATTTTGTTCTTTGATCTTTAGTTTATATATCTTAGATCTACCCTTTTAAAGTTGATTTATGCTTGAATCATGTATTGATTTGTTATTTTCATGAAAAACCTAAACTTTAGTAGAGAACCCTAACTTTTACCTTGAGGATTTGTTGATGATTTCTTGAATCAAGCTTAGATCTATGGAATTAAAGACGTTTGAGCATGATTATAGTCGATTGTGGAAACAAAAATTGAACCCTCCATTTTTCCTCTCATGACCGAAAGCTAGGGCTTAGATTTCAAGATGTTTTTGCTTTAATTTGTTTAAATTAAGCTAGTATATATGTTGTTGTGTATATATGATTAAGTTTGGCAAAAGAAATCGGAGTTAAATCCTACTCCGTTGAAAAGCCCCAATTTAGTATGTTTATGGAAAATCGAGAACTTATTATTTTGATATTATTTGATTAGTTTGATTGCAAAAGAATAATGTAGTTTATAAAATTAGCCTATTTTGAATTATCGAAAATTTTCTATGCTAGTTTGTAAAGTTCGATTTAGTTAGTTTGCGAAATTTCAAAGGGCGTTGGGATATTAGCTTGATAATTGAAGTTTGATTTCAAAATATAGATTCTTATGAGTATATAGCTTGATCAAGACTTACTTGATCGAAGTTTCCAAATGGAAAGATTTGAAAGCTAAAGATTTTCTTATATAGCGTTATGGTATCATATATATATAAATATATATGGAGTTAAAAGATTTAAGTTCTCATAAACTACATTCTTAATAAGTTAAGCAGTTTAGTTTTGGGATGCATTGACCTAGTAGCTTAGCTTAATCATAGAGTATCAAGAGAGATTTAGTCGAGGCTCGAGAGTTTGAAACTCTTAGTTCCTCTTTCCCCATATTTATTCTTCTTATCTCTTTGTTAAGGAGAAGAAGCAAGTGGGCGAGATTGAGATCAAGAAAGGAAAGGCAAAAGTCTCGAGTAAGCGATTCGGTGGGCTTTCTAAACTAAAATATGTTTATGCAAGTTTATGAAAATGAGCATGTGAAATTTTTTATAAAGTTAATTGACTTGCCTGTTTATGAGCATATTGCATATTGCCTATCTACGAGATGGACGATATCGCCCTATCTTTGACGAGCTGCCGATGAGGGTTTGTGTACAGTGATCGTGAGCTAAATGGCCGATCACGGTGTTTAAGAAGGAGGCCTATTTCTCAACACAAGAGTGCGTAGATATGGTGTTTATTTAAGATTTGTCTGCAGACATGTTATGATATGAATTGTTAGCACGTACATTGATCATAAATTAAGTGATTTCAGAAAGTATGATTCATAGGTTATTTCTTAAAACCCACGTGAATCTAAGAAAGTGGCAAGTCGATTATATAGCTCTAAGAGCATGTTTGATTGTTTTCGACAATTGCCCAACGAGTGCATCAATACTCATGCCTGCATGTATTTCTAAATGTGCGGGTAGTGCGGGAGATGACAACGGAGATTGAATCTTGAGCGAAGACCTATTTTATCATGTTTATGTTTGCCACAGGTTTATGTCTTCACACATAAACTCGGCTACTCTTCTTTGCCAACTCTTGTTATGATTTTGATGTATTATGGTGCGTAGTTACGATGGGTTAGACATTTAATAGACATCTTTGAATTCATGTCGAAGATCATGGCATCGGTTGCTAAATTGATTTGTATCCAACTTTGGTCATTTGGTTAATCACAGGTCTAATGACTCGTCTTTCTTTAAAATGACAACTGTTTATATTTGCGAGTCTCTTAAAATAGTTAGTCATTTCATTTCCTTCACCGTCGCACCCCGATTAGTCAGTTAATACAAGATTAGATAGGTCGGGGTGTGACAGAATGGTATCAGAGCAGTTGTTCGCTCTGGTCCTGTGAGTCTTCCTTGAGTCTAACCCAATTGTCTTAAATCATTCAAGCTCAGCATATCAAGTCCGTCATCTCCAGCACAGCCAGGTACAAGTAGTTGATTCTTTATAAAGAGTTCAGAATTCTTTCTGTATTGCTTATGGCTTTGTGCAATTTTTATATGTTTAGTATTGTATGCTGTATGAGTTGAATATGCATACAATTCGGTTAGTATCTAAAGATGGAAAATGGGACATACCGATGTGATTTCCCTGATATCTAGGTTGTGTTTAGTCAGTATGCCGAGAATGCGGATTACACCGCTTAATAGTATTAGAGTTAGATCGTTGCTGATTGGACGTACAGACAGATTCTATGAGCTTAGGTCGGAACAGTAGGCGAACTTCTCGGAATTTCTCGAGCAGTCCCAGGGCCGGTTTACGATTAGGCGACATGGGGTTAATGAATTCGATGCGATTACATCGGTTGATTCAAGTCTTGCCGGCCTGCTTTGGCGAGGATAGGCTTTCGATGCTCTTGGTTATATTGATTTTCTAGAAATCACGAAAAGTCGAGAATTTCTTTGGATTCCATGCTTTCATTCGAGCACGAATCGGGATCATTAAGGTCCATCCCAAGTGATTACCCTTTTCTCGATCATTTTCATTCATATATTAAATCGACTCTTTGCGGAGCATTATGTGAGGTAGGATGATCTTTCTCCCACCGCCATTGGTGTACTACCTCTTTAAATTCTTGCTCAAGATTTGATGAGTCTATGTTGATTGATCATACTCCTTTAGCTCCCGACATTGTTGAGCCGTTGATTCTCCTCTATTGATGGACTCGAGATATCCATCGAAATCGACATTTACCTGCATTAGATCCGTGGTTTGTTGTTATGCATCCCGTAAATATTTCTTTTCCTATCCGGGTCCGGTGATACCGAAATTGATGCGGATCTATTAGAAGCCGTTAGTTTGGCTCGCCTTCTTATTCGATTTATTTTGATAATCGATGTCTTCTCGATTGGCCCTAGTAATTATGTTTCAAGTAATTCACGGCTCTTAACCAATTCACGAGCTTCTCCGACACTCTCGTTATAACTCCCGAGTCTCGATCGATTTCGGTGATATTTCTAGTTGTTTATATGAGATTCATACATTTCAAGAGTCACCTACTCCTGTAGATGAGGGGACCAGTTCTTCTAGACCATCAGGTCTTTCCAGATCTTATCGGTATGAACCTGAACATATTGAGTCCGTTGGCAAGTGCAAGCTTGAGTACCTCCCAGTCAGTGAAATGTCTTTCGTTATTGACCCATACATCCTATATCCTGAGTTTAAAGTAATTTCGCATGACAACAACCCCAATGCTCCTAAATCACGAGTGCTAGACTACAATGAAGAGGAGATGGAACCTTTGCGGTTCGACACCGACACAATGACCCCATTGGGAAGATGAGATCGGCGATTCTTCAAAGAAGAAGCGACAATCGAAGAAAGTGTGATAGAGATGAACATCACCGGGAGTGAAGAGCTGATCAAGTAGTAGTCATTAGTAGTAGATCACGTGTGATAGTAAGGTACACAAGATGTGGAGAAAGGAGGTATTTGATCACGGCATATCGGACTAGATGGAATACTTCGATTGATTTGTTTATTGCTTAAGAAGTGGCAAGATTTGCCATTGCAGTTGCCATTGATTACATTGAGCCTGGTTTTATAGCTTCTAAGCAAGCTAATCTTCCCAAACTCCTAGCTACCATCAGTTTTCGGTATTTTGTGTACTTGAGTTTTCCTATTGGTTCATTCCCCTATGCCAATTTTATTTCACTATTCATCACTCAGGTTGGTGGTGTCCTTCTTTTCCTTTTAATGATGAGGATTTGAACCCATTGATGTTGATTCTTCTATTCACGAGTATGAAGCTAGTGCCTCTACTCTGAGATAAAGTCATCCTTACCGGATACTCGGTTGTCTATACAGAGTCTAATTTAGATCCTACACGCTTGATTACTCTTATCTCAAGATCTTGAAATGTTTCCTATTGACCTAGGCCGGTATGGTCATCCTTTTCATCTCCTGAGTTCCCTACAATCGATTAAGTCTATTCCTTTCTCTCATGTTCCCGAGACTTCTTTTCTAGAGGTCCCAAAAGAAACTCAAGCTAATTCATTGAGACCTTCTGTGTCTCAAGATCTTTCATGTATGACCACGAGTTTTACCAATTGTTGGCACATCACATTCTGACCGCTAGATATCGGTCAAATGCTTTTGTGACCGATCACGATATCACGAGTAGTTCCCCTTGTACTCATTTCCCCAACGTGCTATTGATCCATTATCTCTTGAGATTGAGGAAGAAGTAGAGATGCCAGACTCCAATGAAGCCGTAATGGCGTAAGAATGGAGTAGTAGAGATGGAAGAAGAAAATGATGTCAACAACGATAGCCTTGAGCAATGAATGAAGCTAGTAGCAAAGAGTGGGCGGCGGTTTGTAGACAAGATGGATGCACATGTATGTATATATGTGTACATACAAATTAGTGATGCCTATAGATATCTTATGATGCGGTGGTGTGCTTGAGAAGCCGTCTCAATATGTTTTGCCGAGATACCAAAGCATTTATATGCTTGGAACTTGATTTGCAAAGTCTTCCTAGCTTTTGTGAATATCACGAAGAAGAAGAACAATAAAGTGCAAATTTTCCTCAAGATTCACCTGTACCTTCTCTTCCTCAAACCGATCGTAGAATTACAGAGCTTTTTCTGCATCAGAAAGTTCTTGCTCCTGAGCAATTGGAGAATTTTATGAGGGAACAATTCAAGAGAGAATTGTTTGAGAAGTATATACCTCAAAGTTATAGCAGCAGAAAGAGATTGAAATTTGCGAACTTGAGCAAGGCAAAAAGACTGTGGCAGAATATAATAGTGAATTCTGCAATCTAGCCGTTATGCTCCTTTAAAAGTTGAGACAGACGAGAAAATGGCAGAAATGTTTTGAGCTAGATTACGCCAAGAGATCAGAATCATTTTGGCAAGCCTCACCAAGATTTCTTCTTCCAGATCAGAAGTCAAAAAGGAAAAAGAATTAGGAGAACAAGACTCTCCTAAACAAGAGATGATAGCAGAAACCAAATCAGTCTACGCAGAGAAAACCTTTCCCAAGTCAGTCAAGAATGCAAACGAGTCCCAAATGTAACAGAGTACATTCTGGGGTTTGCAGATGGGGAAGTAACAGTTGTTATGCATATGGACAAGTGGGCCACTATGCAAATAATTTCTGAACCGTTAGAGAACAGCTAGTGACGGAGGAAAGCAGAACCATCCGAGACAGACCCAACCAATGAAAGCCGTAAGTGGATATTCAAAGTAGCTGTTTCATCAGATCGAGATGCCGCTACATCAACCGCAACCGTCGCCATCGCCGTCGTCGCAACCGTCTTCGTCGTCGTAACTGCATTCACCGATGCCTCGACCGCACCAACCTCCATATCAAAAAGTATATGCCCTCTCTTAAAAACCACCTGAGAAGAATGCCAAGCAACTTGGCAGATGTTCTTAAGCTCAACAACAAACGTGCTTACCCCGTTGGATGGAGCTATCGCTATCATGCACGTATGTTCTAACTTAGATTTCAAACTAGGATTCCTTAAGCTTAAAGCGAGATCGCTGCAGCTGTTGCACACGAAGGACGTGGATCTTATATAGGAGCGTCTTGGTTGACAAACAGCATTATGCAACGATATGATGCGAGCAAAGAGAAATAGTGTTTCAGCCACCAGAAAGAGAACCTACATGTTTTATGGTATTAAGAAGAGAAGAAGCCATGTTCCTATGATCTCAGCCTTACAAACCGAAAAGCTGATGAATAACGAGGAAGATTGTGCTTACCTTGTATATCTGAATGGATGTCAAGTCCGAGAAGAGGGTAAGATATATACCGTGGTTAGAGAGTTTCAGGATGTTTTTCCTAAAACATTACCAGGGCTACCTTCGGACAGACAATTAGAGTTTCTCCATTGAGTTTGAACCAGGATCAGCACTTGTTTCAAAAGCATCTTATAGAATGGCCCCAAAAGAATTGCAGGAGTTAAAGATCCAATTACAAGAGCTTTTGGACCTAGATTCTCTCGACCTAGTGTATCTCCTTGGGGAGTGCCAATTCTATTTGGCAAATGGAAGGATGAAACTCTAAGGATATGTATGGATTATAGAGAGTTGAACAAGTTAACCTTGAAGAATAGGTATCCTTTACCCAGGATCTATGACTTGTTCAATCAGCTGAAAGGTGCAAGTGTTTTCTCAGAGATTGACCAGAAGTCAGGATATCATCAATCAAAGATTCGTCAGAAGAACATAGCCAAGACTGCTTTTCAAACGAGGTATGACCACTACGAGTCTGTAGTAATTCCATTTGGCTTGACTAATGCACCCGCTGTGTTAAGAAATTGATGAATTGTGTATTCCACAATTATCTCGATAAATTTGTTTTGGTATTTATTGATGATATTCTCGGGCACTCGAAGAACGAGTAAGAACATGAAAAACAGTTAAGAATCATTCTATAGACGTTGAGAATAGAACGATTGTTTGCTAAGTATAGCAAATGTGAGCTTTGGCCAAGGGAAGCGAATTTCCTTGGACATATCATTACAACAGATGGAATCGAGTCGACCCGCTAGAGTTCAAGCGGTGCAGCGATTGAAATCATCGACGACACAGATAGAGACTCGAAGTTTCTTGGGTTTAGCAGGACATTACGAAGGTTCATAGAAGGATTCTCAAAGATTTGAGAACTACCTTCAAAAAGGAATTATGTCGCAATGAACCCAAGAATATGAGGAAAGTAGTCGAGTTAAAGAACAGTTGACTACTACGCGCGGCTTGGCAATACGTAATCGGAAAAGGGTATACTCAGATATCGATGCATCAAAGTGGACTAAGAATGGTCCCGATGCAAGAAGGAATAATGATAGCTTATGCTTCACGGCGCTTGAGACCTCAAGAGTCCGTATATCCTATATATGATCTAGAATTAGCAGCTATTGTTCATGCTCGAAGAATTGGAGACATCTTTGCATGGATCAGTGTGAGATCTTTCACGATCACAAGAGCACAAGTATTTCTTGACACAAATATTTGAGCATGTGTCAAAGAAGATGACTAGAGCTAGTAAGCGATCATGATTGCGAGATCAAGTCTCTAGAAAGCGAATGTTGTCGTGATGCTTTCGATGAAAAAGCTAAATCCGATTAGGATTCGTCCTTACTCGAGAGAGAGTTGATCAAAGAGTTTGAAGAGGTGAGTTTGCAAGTGATGCTACCACCGAAATTACGAAAGGAAATTATAGTCGCTCTTATCAATACCACGATATGAGAACAAGAATCGCGAAGGATCAAAGATAAGATCAACGGATAGAAGCTATGAATTAAGATTAAAGCAGAAAAGCGGAAGAATATCATGAAATTAGGGATAACGCAATCATATTTAGAAAAATGATGTGCGTGCCCAATGAGGATGATTTAAAGAACGAGATTATGAGTTAAGCTCATAACACGCCCTACATCGCACACCCAGGAAGCACAAGGATATATCAAGATCTGAAGCAAATGTTTGTGTGGGTAGGAATAAAGCGAGAGATAGCCTCGTTGTTGATCGATGTTAGCGTGTCGACAAATTAAAGCTTTGCACCAAAGCAGTATGGTAAGTTGCAACCATCGGAGATTCTTGGTGGAAATGAGATCACATAGACATGGATTTCGTGACTAGTTTACCCAAATTGAAGCATGGTAATCGACTATTTGGGTGATAATCAATCGACTCACGAAGTGTGCTCATTTATCCCGATCTCTATTACGAATAGAGCTAACAAGTTAGCTCGGATATGCGTTCGAGAGATAGTACGTTGCATAGAGTACCGCCTCAATCACCTCGATAGAGACTCCAGTTTACATCTCGTATTGGGTGAAATCTCAATAAGAGATTAGTACAAGAGTGAATTGCGATCAACGTTTCATCCTTAAGCAGATGGTCGATCCGAAAGAACCATATAGGCGCTAGAAGATATGATCGTAATCTTAATATAAGATCAAGGAAATCAGCGGTGGCGAGTCCTACCATTGATTGATTTTCGCATACTACAACAAATACCAAGCAACGATTTATATGACGCTTTATGAAACCTTTTACGATAGAAAGTGTAGATGATCGCTTTTTGGGACAAAGTTGGAGAAAGACAAGTGCTTGGACCAGAAGCGATTCAAGAAATGGTCGTAATCGTCGACAAATAAAGAAAAGAATCCAAGAAGCTCAAAATCATCAAAGTCTGCGCGAGATAAAGGCGTGCGAGCTAAGCTTCAAGATTGAAGACATTGTATTCTTGGAAGTATCTCATTCAAAGGAATACATCACTTTGGAATTAAAGGAAAGCTCATACTAAAATTTATTAACAAATGCGATTCTAGAAGATTTGGGTCATTTGCCTACATTAGCTTTGCCTTCAAGGTTCGCAATACCCACATGTGTTTCATGTGTCATGATTCTGAAGATATGTGTTTGATCGAAACACATCATATATCGAGAATATTGTTCTAAACAATATCTAAGCTATGAAGAAAGTCGAGAATGTATTCTTGATCGAAAGAATCAATAACTAGGAATAAGTCGATTCCTTTAGTCAAGATTCTATAGGGCATCATGGCTGAAGAAGAGATTTAAGAATTTGAAGAAAGATGAAAGAAGTACCTGAGCTATTTTCGGAGGTACTAAATTTCGAGACGAAATTTCTTTAAGGGAAGAATGTAATACCCCAGTTTTTATAGCTACGATTAAGCGCTAAGTCGTAATTAATTAGAAATTAATTACGTGGTGACAAGGACAATGCATCATCGGATAAGATTTTATAAAGTTTTAACTCAAAGATCTATTTTAGAATTTTCTGGTTGATTGATTTAATGATAAATCTTTCAATTAGTATTTTATTTGATGTATTTAGAAAGTGAATTGCGAAAGTTTCGATTTGCTAGAAATTTCTATATTTCCAATTTCTTTATATTGATTTAATAATTTCAAAAGTTATATCATGTTATTACTATTTTTTTTAGTAAAGAAAATTTAAGAACATAACTTATTCAAGACTAATGGAATTATCTAGAACCATTAAGCTTCTTAAATAAGCTAAAAGATTAGATTATTCTAGAAGCCATTTAAAGAACTTGTGAAGGAAGCTTTAAATAGTACCCTAAGAATATATATATATATATATATATATATATATATATATATATATATTAGCTTCCAAAGGTTTCATTTTCTTTTCACAAACCAAATTCTCTTCCAAACTCCCAAAATTTTCGAGAGCCACCACACCACAAACCACCGAAAATTTTCTCTTCCAAGCTCAAGATCCTAACTTCTAATCTTCGTCAACTTGATAGATCAACGTCTTCAAGAGGTAGATCTCTAACCTATTTCAAGTTTTGAAGTGAAAAATCAAAGAGAAAACCACCCCATGAACCCCTACATGTTTCGGCCATATAGGGCCCTTTTCTTACGAGTTTTGTTCTTCGATTTTTAGTTGACATATGCATAGATCTACCTATTAGAAGTGTTATTATGTTGAGAAAACAAAGAAACATCCTCTTTTCAAGCTCTATATGTTTCGGCCACTTTGGGCCTAGTTTCAAGAATTTTTGTTCTTTGATCTTTAGTTTATATATGCTTAGATCTACCCTTTTAAAGTTGATTTATGCTTGAATCATGTATTGATTTGTTATTTTCATGAAAAACCTAAACTTTAGTAGAGAACCCTAATTTTTACCTTGAGGATTTGTTGATGATTTCTTGAATCAAGCTTAGATCTATGGAATTAAAGACGTTTGAGCATGATTATAGTCGATTGTGGAAACAAAATCGAACCTCCATTTTTCCTCTCATGACCGAAAGCTAGGGCTTAGATTTCAAGATGTTTTTGCTTTGATTTGTTTAAATTAAGCTAGTATATATGTTGTTGTGTATATATGATTAAGTTTGGCAAAAGAAATCGGAGTTAAATCCTACTCCGTTGAAAAGCCCCAATTTAGTATGTTTATGGAAAATCGAGAACTTATTATTTTGATTTTATTTGATTAGTTTGATTGCAAAAGAATAATGTAGTTTATAAAATTAGCCTATTTTGAATTATTGAGAATTTTCTATGCTAGTTTGTAAAAGTTCGATTTCGTTAGTTTGCGAAATTTCAACGGACGTTGGGATATTAGCTTGATAATTGAAGTTTGATTTCAAAATATAGATTCTTATGAGTATATAGCTTGATCAAGACTTACTTGATCAAGTTTCCAAATGGAAAGATTTGAAAGCTAAGATTTTCTTATATAGCGTTATGGTATCATATATATATAAATATATATGGAGTTAAAAGATTTAAGTTCTCATAAACTACATTCTTAATAAGTTAAGCAGTTTAGTTTTGGGATGCATTGACCTAGTAGCTTAGCTTAATCAAAGAGTATCAAGAGAGTTTTAGTAGAGGCTCAAGAGTTTGAAACTCTTAGTTCCTCTTTCCCATATTTATTCTTCTTATCTCTTTGTTAAGGAGAAGAAGCAAGTGGGCAGTTGAGATCAAGAAAGGAAAGGCAAAAGTCTCGAGTAAGCGATTCGGTGGGCTTTCTAAACTAAAATATGTTTATGCAAGTTTATGAAAATGAGCATGTGAAATTTTTATAAAGTTAATTGACTTGCCTGTTTTTGAGCATATTGCATATTGCCTATCTACGAGAGATGGACGATATCGGCCTATCTTTGGACGAGTCGCCGATGAGGTTTGTGTACACAGAGTGATCGTGAGCTAAATGGCCGATCACGGTGTTTGAGAAGGAGGCCTACTTCTCAACACAAGAGTGCGTAGATATGGTGTTTATTTAAGATTTGTCTGCAGACATGTTATGATAAGAATTGTTAGCACGCGCATTGATCATAAAGTAAGTGATTTGAAAGTATGATTCATAGGTTATTTCTTAAAACCCCGTGAATCTAAGAAAGTGGCAAGTCGATTATATAGCTCTAAGAGCATGTTTCGATTGTTTTCGGCAATTGCCTTGAGTGCATAAAGTACTCATGCCCCGCATGTATTTCTAAATGCGCGGTAGTGCGAGGAGATGAAACGGAGATTGAATCTTTGGCGAAGACCTATTTTATCATGTTTTATGTTTGCCACAGGTTTATGTCTTCACACATAAACTCATTCTACTCTTTTGCTGCCAACTCTTGTTATGATTTTGATGTATTATGGTACAGAGTTCTGATGGGTTAGACATTTAATAGACATCTTTGAATTCATGTCAAAGATCATGGCATCAGTTTGCTAAATTGATTTGTATCCAACTTTGGTCATTTGATTAATCACAGGTCTAATGACTCGTCTTTCTTTAAAATAACAACTGTTTATATTTGCGAGTCTCTTGAAATAGTTAGTCATTTCATTTCCTTCCGCCGTCGCACCCCGATTAGTCAGTTAATACAAGATTAGATAGGTCGGGGTGTGACACTTAGTGTTCTTCTAAACTTTATTACGTTATAGATTGTTAGTATTCAAGTTGTGATTGGTATATTAGGATATTCTTGAGCCACTAACTAGACTTAACAATTGTAGTTACGTCCTAGTAGGTTATGCTTGACGACTTGTCGTATTAACACGACGAATAAAATGGGAGTCTTGATGACATTCTTCGGGAATATTAACTCGACCTTTGAGACATAAGGATCGACATCTTATGTTCGAATCTTTGTTTACACTTCACGATATTGTTTGTTTCTCTTAACTCGTGGGAGATTATATAAGTTGTATAATCGCTATTCGTTGTCGAGTTGTCTTAACGCTCAATCTAACATCGTATTAGGTTGTCGTTGTTGAGTATTAACGTTGTAACTCAGCTTTTGATTTCTTTAACTTAGGAACTCACGTTTGAGTATCCTATTATTAATAGCAAGCCCTAAATTTGTGTCTAAATTCGATTCTCGTTAATTCCTTCTTAAATTATCGAAATTTGTCTATTTCTTTTGGATTCTCGTACATAAAGTACTATGTTGTTTACGTTTGAGGTTTTGTTTGTCGGCACAACATAAATATAACCATTCAATACCATACACAACATATACTATACTAAAACATTAGAAAACCTTAATTTATAACATAATACACAATCGTTGTGTATGTGTGCATAAGTGTTCCATTCATTCATCATAATCACATACCATTCATTCCAACTTATAGATTAACTATCATAGCATCATTTACCATTAAAATTAAACTCATGCTTAACCATTTTGCTATGTTTTGCGATAATTAGCAATAATTAGCATAAGTATCCAATAAATACCAATAAAATCATGATATACTCCTATCATACCATAGAATTTAATTATGAACTCAATACCATCAAATAAAAATTTAATCATGAGTTAATATAAGCCATTATTTTTGGTATTTATGATTTATTGAACATTGGTGTTCAATAAATTCCACAAAAATCATATCATGCTTATATCATATACTAAACATGAAATATCATCTCATATCATACATTAAAATTAAAACACATGCTTTTCACCACCTATATACTTTCGGTAATTTCAATATACATACATATATATTCAATAATTTTCATTCACTTCACAATATGTTTATATTATGCAATAAACATGTAATATTAACATTAAACATCAACTAATATTTCTAATATGAACCAATACTTGGAATTCTTTTTGTCCTTACACATATATTACATATGTGTTCAATAAATTCCCAACAATGCATATTAGGTTCATATTATTTCTAAACATCACATATCATATTATTTTCAACAAATAAAAATCAAATAAATCATAAATATACATATATAGTTTTCGGTCCTTATAGAAAAATAGGAGTATTGTCTCAATAATTTTAAGATTAATATATGATGTTCATATCATATATTAAACACTATACCTCAACTATTTTTCAACAAATAAAATCAAAATAAATTCCAAAAATTACATATAAGTTTCGGTATTTACATGAAAATAGGAGAAGTGTTCCAAAAATTTCAAGATTAATATATGATGTTCATATCATATATTAAACACTATATCTCAACTATTTTTAACAAATAAAATCAAACAATAGTAAAAAATTAAAACAATGGCCTAAAAATTCAATATAGGTCTCGGCCTTTTTTGAAAAAAAATCCAAACAAATTCTGAAAATTATCATATTTATTCTATATTCTCCTAATACATCAACAAGCAACAATATGAAATAATATTCACAAAAGCATGCTTTATCTCCTATAAAAAGAAATTATAACAAAATCAAAAAATAACAAACATGCTCCAAAATTCCCAAATTTTAAACAAAACCTTAGAACATATTTCTAAGCATATTTTGTTCATGGCTTGAGAGCATTTGGTGGCTCAAAAGCCACGAAATTGAAATGGGTTGAAACTAGGGTTTCAAATGAAAAAAAAAATCTAAAAAACATTCTACTCCATTAGGATGGAAGAGGATGATGAATATTATCTTTGTATGGTCTTAGAAACTTATTTTGAGAGTTGGAATAGGTTGAGAAGGAGGATTAAAGCTTAAAAGCTTGAAGAACAAAAGAGAGGATTAGAATTTGGAGAGAGAAAAATAGGTCTCAAAGAGAGAGAGAGAGGCTGGACGAAATGCTGCTCTCTTGCAGCCTAAAGAGCTGCTGTAAGCTCATTTGGGAGGTCTTGGTGGTAGTTGGGAGAAGGAATGGTCAAAATTACCCGATTTGGCATGTTAATACCGACTCTTTATGTTTTATCGCGCTTTCGATTGATTTCTCAGAAACTTAAGGTTTTATTTTCTTAAATAGCCTTAAAAATACTTATTTAATAGTTTACAATAATTTCATGAAGTTCGGATGGCATTCGGTAAGTCAATTCCGAGTTATCGCGGAAAAACAACGTCCGACGATTAAATTATGCTCATTCAAAATTCTATTGAATTCTTAAGCTTTCATAATTAATTTGAGTCTTATAAATTATTTCTTATTGATTTAGACCCTTGGTTTTAGTTTTGGTTCATTTGGATCAGTTTAGGGTTTTTCCGTTATATTTTCCCGGCGTTCGGTTAAGTTTTTCAAGAATTTCGTTCAGAAATTGATTCTTATGAATTCTAAATTCAGAATAATATATTCCTCCATGATTTGGATTGTTATAATTAATTTCCATGATTAGCATGGACTGAAAGTTGATCCGGCTCGTGAATAGTGCTTTTAAGGCTGATCGGGCAAGTATGCTCGAAAATTCTCATTCTTTGGTTTTCTCACATGTTTTCGTGAGAGGATTCTAGAAATGAAATCTTTTTGTCAAGATTTATTCTCGATCTTTCATTCTATGTTCAGGCTTATTCAGAAAACCCTAATCCGGTAGGACTAGTCACTGGTTTTTGATTTCTCTAGTTTTCGACATCCGAATATATTCTAATTCGTTTCGTTGGTCACCTTCAACATAATTAAGGTCTAAGCACCACAAATAATTGGTTTAAGCATTACTAATAAAATTTTTAAATTTTTTGGGTTATTACATTTACATACCATCCCCCATCAAATAAATTTCATCCCGAAATTTGCTAACTGATCGCAATTATTCCTACCAAATAATATGATAGTAAAACAGCAAGTATATATATCATATCCACGGGGACTGCGACTCGAGAACACAACAAATAATCAACACAAAATCTTGATTATTATTCAGGCAACAAAATATCAAGAGATAGAGATAATAATAAATCTAGACTCAAAAATAAATAAAGAATAAAACCAGATATAAATGACTGATCCTAGGGATGTACTTGACCTAACCAGATTCACACAATTAAACTATTAATCTGTTTACCAATTTAATCCGCATTCATATGAAGGATCACTAATGTAACTATAGTTTTCGCCAGGACAACCTATAGTAGTAGGTTAGCCTAAATTCTATCTTCGTCGGGTTTCAAGAGAAGTAAGCTAATTACCAAAAGCACACAAAGAATAGCCTCCTACAGTTCACCTATCTCCGCCAGGTCTCAAGGTAAAAACTATATTATATATTCAAGAAATCGATTATGCAATTAATTCCGCCAAGACATTAATCACATAACTAGCATGCATTAATATTGATCAGATACCAACACATGAGAATTAAAGCCAAGAATTATAAATCATAAATGAGACGACAAAACAATATCAACAAATAAATTATACGAATCTAGTCAGACATACAAACCCCAAGATCAATACGGAATTTAGCTACTCATAATTAAAATACTAAAGCAATAAATAAATAAAAATAACATAAACTGAAATAGATAGATAAAACCGTAAGATTCCACGATGAACAATGTAGCACTTGAATCCGGAAGATAAACTGAAAGCTACAATAAAATAAACTACAACTTGAATCTAAAAAATTAAAAACTTAAAGCTAAACTATTGAACCGGAATAAGGAAAAATAACGTGCAAAGCAAAAAGAATGAAATGTGTTCTGTTCTGAAAACTAAATTCTAGTCTCTTGTAAAGTGTGTGCCTCTCCCTTCTGACGTCTGAGGTGCGCATATATTGAACCCTAGGCCACTACGCCTCGCTAGACGCTTTCGCGAGCATAAGTCGCGATGTAAAGTTGAGAAGCTTTTAAAGTCTGCCGCATCTCTATTCTTCCTCGCGAGCTTTGCTCGCGATCAAAACTCGCGAAGCAAACGCGAAGTCATTTTGTACGTGCATCCATTTATTTCTAGTCATGGTTTGCCTCGTGACCCTGTCACGAGCAAATCTCGCTAGTCTTGTTTTCTCATACGCTGCGTGCAACTTTGTTGCTTTAAGCCTTTTCTCTCGTCCGGACTCCGAATTATGATCCGCTTATGCCTATGAACTCATATCGAGATGCTCTTTAACATAATAAACTTTTCACATCCATCCATTTCATCATATTCAATATCGTTTTTAAACAGATATTCTTTGCGTGAACTCGCGACCAGGCTAGCTAATTCCTCTTTATCGTGATCCACCTTTTTGACATCAAAACCTGTGCTAAAATGACATGAAATACACACGGCATAATATCTTTTAAGGTAAATATAGATATATCAAAAGACAGCTCAAAAGAACACTTATCAATTATAAACGAAACAAATATAGCCTTATAAATCAGGTAAAAATGAGGCTTATCAACTCCCCCAAACTTAATCTTTTTTTGTCCTCAAAAATCGAACAAGAGAGGACTCACCAAAGATAGGCAAAGAGTCGAACGACAAAAAGCAATAAGCCTCGTAGAGCAATGAGCAATAAAAGATTCAATCAAATGAATCAAATCACAACATCTTTCGTTAAACTCCACATATCATAATAATTACAAGCACAAGCCTCTTAAACTCGATTCCTCACAACATGGATATATATATATATATATATATATATATATATATATATATATATATAAGAAATCTCAAACACTCAAGTGTATCAAGGAGGATATGTATACTCAAAGTTTAAAACACATGGAATCTACCATAACCTTGCAATTGCCTAATTCTCCATTGCTCAAATATGTGCTCAAGAACTAAGATAAAAAAGGTCTTATAAAGGTTATAATGTAGCTCTTTGGTAAGGTAGGGTATATTTAGGCCAAGTGACTCATAATCCCATAATGAAAAACCATAAGTATCATAAGACACATTCCCAAACTTTCACAATTTATTTCAATTCTCCATACCAAGAAGTCATTTTTCTATAAGAACTCCATAATTATCATATAAGTGATATACTCATTTCAAGCTCTTTTTTTTTTTTAACTTATATGGATAAGCAACTATTTTTAATAATCACTTTCATCATTTATTTCCTTTCCTTTCTTTTTCTCAACCCTCAATTCAAGCAACTAAAAATCACGCTAACAACATAACCCAACCTATGGCTATATAAAAGAATTAGGTATGCTCAAACGGGCTCATCAAAGGATAATAAAATAATAGGTTAGTGTTTGGATAGTGTATATGCTAAGAAAAGAATGCCTAATATCATCTCATAATTCTTAAGCACATCAATGCAACCTCGAAAAAGATTCAGAGCAAGTTCTAGAGAAACACATGCAATTTCAAACTATTCACACAGAAAGACTGAAAAGATATGAAAGTCAAAAGCTCAAGTCTCACATGTTTCAAAAGTGTGATCAAGTTCTCAAAGGCTTAATACTCATAATAATCATAATATTCTTCGTCTCACAAAATCAGTTGCAATAAATTTTCTAATAAAAACAATTCTCATCATTGGCTGCTCGTCATTCAACTCAACCCAAAACAGACACAAAACTCAAACACGAAAAACAAGCCAAAAACAAACAAAAACAAAAAACAAACAAAACAAAGAAAAACATTGGGTTACCTCCTAACAAATGCTAAATTTAAATGTCTTTAGCTAGACCAATACTAACCTCGATCAATCTGGTGTTTTGGCAACATACTTCTTCCCAAATCTATGCTTGCTTCCATATTTTGCATTGACCGCAGGCCACCACTGAGTGTGAAAGTGGCTCCCCCCAAACTTGAATAAATCACTCGAAGTTCCATACCGAGTCCAACTCTTCTTTGTAGCATCCTCATCGACTGGTCGGTTGACATCCAAGTGTGAGACTTGTCTAGCTGTGGTAGTGTTGATCGAATAGCATTCCCCGTGCTCTGAACTATGTGTTGCTTGATGACATCATATATTGAGATTTTCAGCTCCTCATTGTTGACACGAAATGTAAGATCACCTTTCTGCACATCAATTAAAGCACGACCAGTTGCTAGAAAAGGCCGACCCAAGTTTAGTGGTTGATTTTTAAATTCGGGAATGTCTAAAATAACAAAATCAGCTGGAAAGATAAAATCCCGAATTCTTACCAACACATCCTCAACTACGCCCTTAGGATATGAAACTGACATGTCAGCCATCATTAATGAAATTGAAGTTGGCTTCATTTTGCCCAGCTTCAAGCGGTTGAACACAGATAAAGGCATCAGGTTTATGCTCGCTCCCAAATCACAAAGCACGTTGGGGAATGTATGCTCAACAATCTCGCACTCCAACGTGAAGCTCCCCGGATCCTTCTGTTTCAGTGGCAACTTCCTCTGTAAAATAGCGCTGCATTCTTCAGAAATGTTAATTTTTTTAAATTTACCCAACTTCTTCTTGCTTGCCACTGCATCTTTGAAAAATTTGATGTATCTGGGCATATTTCTGAGCACTTCAAAGAGAGGTATGGTGATGTTAACTTTCTGGAACATCTCTTTGAATCGGGCGTACTCATTATCATATTTTATCTTCCCGATGCGTTGAGGAAACGGAGCTGTAGGCTTTGGGAGTGTCAGTTGATTCTCCTATTTCAATTGCGAGTTTTGCTCTCTGGATTTTCTCGCGATGTTATCTCCGTCAGTCTTCACGAGTTTACCTCGCGATCCTTCATCGCGAGGTGAAGTCGCGATGTCTTCTCCATCATTCTTCACGAGTTTACCTCGCGACCCTTTCTCGCGAGGCAAAGTCGTGAGGTAATGTTCTGCGCGCGCCTTGCTTCATGCGGATTACCTCGCGAGGAAAGGTCGCGAGGCACGGCTCCGCATGCGCCCGCTTCCTTTTCGGTATTCCTCACGATCGGTCGTCATGAGGATGTCTCATCGCGAGGCAGAAATGTGAATTTGTCATCCTCGCTCTTTTCTCATCCAACTCTCTCCTTCATGCTCCACATGATTAGTATAGGATGTTCCGCTCCTCAAATAAATTGCATTACATTGATTCGGAGGCATATGATTCTTAGGATTCTGTTCAGTGTTGCTTGGGAATTGCCCTTGCCTATGCATCCCAGCTCGCTCATTGGCCATCTGCCCCACTTGGTTCTCTCTCATCTTCACTTGCTTTCCAAGGGCTATGATGATTATTTGTGGCATCGATCCGTGCTCTCCGTGAGTGTTCAACCTATTCCCAAGCCATCGAATCAATATTTTGTTGAGCCACAATTTGTTGGTGACTCGCTGCTATTTGTTTATTGCTCGCCAACACTTGTTGCATCATCTCTTCAAGGCTCGGCTTCTTAGGCTCCATAATCATCCCATTATTCACAAAGAAACCGTGGTGGTTGCTTTGAGTATTCTCAAGATTAACATAGGAAAAATTAGGGTGATTCCTATTGTTGGAATGATATGGTGGATTCCCACTTTGGTTCCCTTGGAAATTACTCATTTGGTTCACATAGTGAACCTCCTCCATATTCTGTGTCATGGCTACAGTCATCTGCCCTTTCATCTCGGCTTTGTATTCTTCTCTGAGTTGTGAATTTCTCTAACAAATCATCATACTTATCGTCCAACTCGCAGCAGCCCACTCTTCCGATCGTTTGCTCTCCATCGACCATTGATAACCGTTGGATGCCATCTCCTCAATAATTCTAAACGCTCATCTATTCCTCGATCGAGAAGGCATCCTTCACCGACGATCAACAATGCTACGGTGTTAGCATTGAGTCCACTATAAAATTGTGTCATTTGTTGCTCGGTGAAACCCATGTCAGGACACTTGCGGAGCGAGTTTCAATCGCCCGAGGCCTCAAATAACGACTCATCTTCCAATTGTGAAAAATGGGAGATCTCAACAATGATCTTTTGTGCCTTAGCGGTGGGAAGTATTTAGACAAAAATTCTCACAGAGCTGCTCCCACGTGGTAATCCGTGATCTGTCCAAGCTCTTGAACTATTCTTTCGCTAGGCGCCTCAATTAGAATATAAACATCTGTATCGGATGGCATCAGCTGGCACTCCGTTCTACTTGATAGTATCACATAAATCCAAGAACGCCTCTAAATGTGTATTGGGGTCTTCAGTAACCCCTCCCCCAAACTGCTCCGCTTGGATCATGCTGATGAGGGCAGACTTTAACTCAAAATTATTGGCATTGACGTTCGCCTCATCCTCCACCTTGAACCGATCCGCGGTGGCTCGTATATGTGATTGAGCGGTATGGGTTGTGCTCGCCCACCAACTGCCCATTCGATTATTCAACGCCAACATGCGTTGCATTGTCGCTAAGATCTCCTCCATCTCGCCATCCGATCATGGCCTTGAGTTTGTCTATCTGCCATTGCTAGTCTCCTTTCCCTGCGCTCCCTGTTATGTGACTTTTCAATCTCAAGATCCAATGGAACAATTTCTTTCCTTAGGGATCTTGTAATCATGCACTGCACAGAGAGATAAAAACCAAATCAGATCTAAGAAGCAACACAAAAATAATATTTTTGTTTCTATTTTTTTAAGCCTGAATTAATAACTACAATTATGAAAATTATCACTATGCAATCTAAACAGTCCCCGACAACGGCACCAAAATTTGATCGCTATTATTCCTACCAAATAATATGATAGTAAAACAACAAGTATATATATCGTATCCACAGGGACTGCGACTCGAGAACACATCAAATAATCAACATATAATCTTGATTATTATTCAGGTAACAAAATATCAAGAGATAGAGATAATAATAAATCTAGACTCAAAATAAATAAAGAATAAAACCAGATATAAAAGACTGATCCTAGGGATGTACTTGACCTAACAAGATTCACACAATTAACCTATTAATTTGATTACCAATTTAATTCGCATTCATATAAAAGATCACTAATGTAACTATAGTTTCTACCAGGACAGCCTATAATAGTAGGTTAGCCTAAACTCTATCTCTGTCGGGTCTCAAGAGAAGTAAGTTAATTACAAAAAGCACACAAAGAATAGCCTCCTACAGTTCACCTATCTCCGCCAGGTCCCAAGGTAAAAACTTTATTATATATTCAAGAAATCGATTATGCAATTAATTCCACAAGACATTAATCACGTAACTAGTATGCATTAATATTGATCAGATATCAACACATGAGAATTAAAGCCAAGAATTATAAATCATGAATGAGACGGTAAAACAGTATCAATAGATAAATTATACGAATCTAGTCAGACATACAAACCCCAGGATCAATACGGAATTTAGCTACTCATACTTAAAATACTAAAGCAATAATAAATAAAAATAACATAAACTGAAATAGATAGATAAAACCGTAAGATTCTACGATGAACAATGTAGCACTTGAATTTGGAAGATAAACTGAAAGCTCCAATAAAATAAACTACAACTTGAATCTAAAACATTAAAAACTTAAAGCTAAACTATTGAACTGGAATAAGGAAAAATAACGTGCAAAGCAAAAAGAATGAAATATATGTTCCGTTCTGAAAACTAAATTCTCGTCTCTCGTAAAGTGTGTGCCTCCCCCTTCTGACGTCTGATGTGCGCATATATTGAACCATAGGCCACTATGCCTCGCTAGATGCTTTCGCGAGCACAAGTCGCGATATAAAGTTGATAAGCTTTTAAAGTCTACCGCATCTCTATTCTTCCTCGCGAGCTTTTGTACGTGCATCCATTTACTCTAGCTCGCTGGTTTGTCTCGCGACCTTGGGTCGCGAGCAAATCTCGCGAGTCGTGTTTTCTCGCGCTGCGCGCGCGATTTTGTTGTTTCACTCCGTTCTCTCTCGTCCGGACTCCGAATTGCGATCCGCTTGCGCCTTTGGTCTCCTATCTAGATGCTATTTAGCAAAATAAACTTTTCACATCCATCCTTGTCATATCTATTTCATCATATTCAACGTCGTTTTTAAACATATATTCTTTGCGTGAACTCGCGACCGGGCTAGCTAATTCCTCTTTATCGTGATCCACCTTTTTTACATCAAAACCTGTGCTAAAATGACACAAAATACACATGGCATAATATCTTTCAAGGTAAACATCGATATATCAAAAGAAATCTCAAAAGATCACTTATCAATTATAAACGAAATAAATATAGCTTTATAAATCAGGTTAAAATGAGGCTTATCACTAACCTTGGAAAAGGTCTGGGTATCTTTCTTTCATAGCTGATTCTAATTCCCAGGTTGCTTCTTCTTGTCCATGGTATCGCCATAGAACTTTTACTAACGGTATCTCTTTGTTCCTTAGCTTTTGGATACGTCGGTCCAAGATTTCCGTAGGCAATTCCACATAACTCATATTTTTATCGAGGACAATATCCGTCGGCGGTATCACATTACTGGGGTCATGTATGTACTTCCTTAGTTGTGAAACATTGAACACATTGTTCACGCTTCCAAAACTTGCGTAAATGCAAGTCCAGAAGTCACCGCCCTATCCTTTCCAAAATTTCATAAGGTCCTATGAAACGCGGGTCGAAGCTACCTTGATTCCAATCTCACGATTCCTTTGATTGAGAAATCTTTAAGAAGACTTTGTCTCCCACTTCAAATGCAACTCGGCGACGCTTGTCGGCGCACGACTTCTGCCGCCTTGGGCCTCCTTGATCCGTCATGGATCGGATCTCACAATTTCGATCATCTCCCACGAGTTAGGTCCTAATACTCTTCTTTATCCCACTTCATCCCAAAGAAAGTGATGATCGACATTTCTTTCCATAAAGCGCTTCATACGGGCCATTCCAATAGTTGCTTGGTAGTCATGATCGAGCTAAAACACACTCAAATTCACTCGCAATCGCATTTGTAATTGTAGCGTGATAAGTTAACCCAAGTCGCTCTCAAGGAAAACTTAATGGCGATTGTTCATGTTGCACACAGAAAGCAATTAAAATCCTAAACATTCTAATACCAACGAGGGTTAGAAACATACGGGAATTTAAATACGAGAAGATAAACAGCTTCCTAAGCTAGGGGTTGTCAATCCCTAGTTGAACTACGAAAGCGATAAATCGAAAGCAATAAATCTAAACTAGGGGTTGTCAATCCCTAGTTGAACTATGAAAGCATGATAAATCAAAGCAATAAACAAAAGCAATATAAATCAAAGCAGCATGAAAACAATCCATTGTCACTATGGAATTGGAATCAATAATATTCATCTAACAATAATACTATGAAAATTAATCCGAAAGACTGATAAATCCCAAAAAGCATAAATCCAAAGCATAAATTGTTGAACAAGATAATTCAATCAAAGTAATGAAAACAGAAATTAAAACTAAATTGTATCTGTCTAATTGCCTGAAGAACTCCGGAAGAAAGCTTGGTGAACAAGAGTCATGGGCCGGAAATAAAATAAGAATCGAACCGAGAAACCACACCCTTGTAAAAGACCTAGCGCGCATATATATATTAAATAGGAGTGAGCGCCGGTTTGGAGTGAGCTGGTTTGGAGTGAGCGCCGTTCGTAAAATGTTCTGCTTTGAACTTGAACGTCATGCGGAAGTTGAGCGAGTTCGAAAATGTTCTCGCTTGAACTCAACGTCGGTCAAGTTGAAAGATGAGAGGAAAATCATTACGCCTCACAAATGAGCGCCGATCATTGTGAGCGGCCGTTGGCAAGGCGAAGATAGCGAGCGAACGAGGAGGAGGGCGCCGGGCGGCCCAAAGGCCGGAAGGGCGGAGAAGTCGAGCGCGGCTTGAAACTAACATACCGGGGTGAGCGTTGGGGAGAATGTCGGGTGGCGCCACGAGGCGGCGCTTGTCGATGGGGCACGGAGCGGGGCACTGGCGCTGCAACGCGTGCCGGGTGACAGCACCGGTGGGAGAGCGCTGCGGGCAAGCGCCACTGGCGAGGCGCTGGCGCTGGGCGTGGGCGGGGGTGCCTCGAGCGGAGTGCGCGAGGTGTGTCTGCGAATCGGGCGACGGCTGGGCACGGAGCGGGCGCTGCGTCGGTGAGCGCATTTAGACGAACGCATTTGTGCAAAATTGGAGAACGTTTGTTGGATCCCAATGCCGGATGGGCGCGCTGGCAAAGGTGACGGGGCCATGCGACGGGGTGTCATGCGCGACTTTGATGTTTCGCTCCGTTCTCTAGCGTCCGAACTCTGAATTAGGATCCGTTTTCGCCATCGGACTCCTATCGAGATGCTCTTCATTATACTTAATCCTTGGCAGATTCATTTCATCCTATTTAATGCCTATTTTCTGCAAAACATTGAAACGAACCAAGTAAGTTTGAATCGATAAATAATAATCAAACCAACGGCAAAAAAGAACAAATCACGAGAAATAACATGCACAAAGATATGAATAATAAGCACAAATTCATACCAAACAACTCCCCCACACTTATCCATTTGCTTGTCCTCAAGCAAAGTCTACACAAATAAGAATAGAGAAGATAATTCTTGCAACTTCACTTTTAGTCTAATCAATCAAACCTTATTGCTTTTTCCCCACACTTGGTGTTTACGTATTCAAAGATAATGTGAAATAAATCTAGGACGGCAATTGATTTCCAATAAATAAAAGGGTAACCATCGCGCACCCAACTCTCCGTTAGGGTGAACTAACTAATGTGGTCATCTTTAGCAACAAGTTCCTTTTAAAGCACAAAGAATGTTTTAATGATTTTGGAACAATATTCGAAGGTGAACTCTCGATGAACTCGAGTCTCCTATCGTGGTTTCCCATGTCCATTTCTCAATTTACAGAAAGAGGATGTAATCTCATCCTCCATTTCAACAATCTCAACAAAACAAATTCATACTTTTTCTTTTTCTTATTCTTTTCCATTTTTTTAATTAATATAAGGAGACAAGTATATAGACGACCACATTGTTAACACTACCCCTAACATTAGCCAGACAAATCACATCAATTTTTCCCTATTCATTTTCTAACAATCACAATCTCGTCAATTCACATTACACTCAAATCATATATCACCAAAAGTCTCGGAAATACAAAATCAGTTTGACCAATACCATAGAGTTCAGATGCAACAATCAAAATCCTAACTTACTCGCATAGACAAAGCTTACGTCCAACCAATCAAAATAAGCACAAGGGCACATCATTAAGCATACAAAAATATATATATATCACGCCCACAAAACCACATACTCTCTCCCCCACACTAAATTGGAGCACTGTCCCCAGTGCTCAAAACATTAATAACATAAAAATAACCAATAGAGGAGGAGACTTCCATGAAAATAGATGGCAGTGGCAGGGTTGGAATGTGAGCGTGCACGACAGAGTTGGAGTGTCACGGCTTCACCACACCGCTATAACGCTTCAATTCGAGCAAAACAAACTCAACGACAATGCATGCATCAACGAACAACGAAACAAAACAAAAGAAAGAAAGAAAAAAAAACTGCGGGTAAACTCCCACGTAGTACTCAGTTTAACGTCGTGAGCCCGACGTATTCCGGTCAACAACGGGCTATCCATAGTCCTTTACCTGCAGGAATACCATCTCAGCCAGAGCATTAGTAGAAACCATATAAGAACAGAGGATAGTAAAGAAAGCAAACAATGAATCATTTAAGCTCAAGTCAAACATCCTATTCTCCAAAGAAAAATAGATAACTACAATTCCCAAAGCACGATACTTTGGTGAATTAGGATGTTGACAAATTATTGATGTTACCTCAACCTTTGTTCTCATTTTGTCCTCCTCTGGGAACAATTGTTGAGGCAGTTCTTTCACTTCCATAGTGGGTTGTGGCGTGTCATCAATTTCATGGACCCACTCTTCCTTCATCCCCTCTTCATCTTCCTCCACGTGTTTGGGTAGTTCTTTCACCTCCAGAGTGGGTTTTGGCGTGTCATCAATTTCATGTACCCACTCTTCCTCGTCAGCCATCCTGGTAACAACTTCCTCGTGGCTTTGATCCTGCTTCTCATCCTCACGTGCCCATTCTTCCTCAATTTCCACCTTCTCTGGCTGCAACGGCTCATCTGATGTCTCTTCCACCCAATTCTCAATAATTGGGTCACTTTCTAGAATAGTGACCGCCTGGACCTGTTCGGATTGGTTTGGAAGTTCCTCCATTGCTCGTAATACCATCAAGCGTGTCATTAACATGTCTCGCTTATGTAACGTAGAGATGAGGCATTTGCAAAGATCCATTCTCAGGAACTAACAGATCCATTCGTGGGGCGAATGAATCCTCAAAAGATGACCTCTGAGGGTGGTGGTGGGTGCGGTGGTGAATAATACCCGCTGCGGGTCGCACCACTTTGTCAGGAGGTGGAGTCAGCTGTGATCACACCATTCATAATCAGTTGTGGGTTCCAATATTCCGGTCGGGTTGTGGTTCCCACCATTCCTAACCGGATCGAGGAGGCGGTTGCCGTCATGATCCCAACATCCCAAATCGGGTTGAGGAGGTCGTTGTTGTTTGCTTGTGGATCCCAACTTCTCAAATCGTGTTGTGGGTACCAAGTAAGGGTCATATGCTTGTGGCTCATAGCCGACGGACATCCTCGTAAAGTCGAACCGGCTCTTTCTTCGAAAGAAGAATTTGCCCAATACGACGAACTTTCCTCCCCCACTGCTTTGGGCATATTCGCATCGCTGGGTAACCCCGCATTAATGAGACACCAACAACAAAAACAAGATCACATGCACCGGGGGGAGAAAATAACCAAACAAAACGAAAAGAAACACGAGAAACAAACAACACAAACAATACGCCAAAAGTTTTCCCGGCGCGCCAAAATTGATCGAGCTAAAACACACTCAAATTAACTCGCAATCGCGAGGTAATTGTAGCGTGATAAGTTAACCCAAGTCGCCTCTCAAGGAAAACTTAGCAGTAGGCGTTGTTAGTGTCGCATACGTAAAGCAATTAAAATCCTAAACATTCTAATACCAACGAGGTTAGAAACATACGGGAATTTAAATACGAGAAGATAAACAACTTCCTAAGCTAGGGGTTGTCAATCCCTAGTTGAACTACGAAAGCGATAAACGAAAGCAATAAATCTAAACTAGGGGTTGTCAATCCCTAGTTAAACTATGAAATCGTGATAAATCAAAGCAATAAACAAAAGCAATATAAATCAAAGCAGCATGAAAACAATCCATTGTCACTATGGAATTGGAATCAATAATATTCATCTAACAATAATACTATGAAAATTAATCCGAAAGACTGATAAATCCCAAAAAGCATAAATCCAAAGCATAAATTGTTGAACAAGATAATTCAATCAAAGTAATGAAAACAGAAATTAAAACTAAATTGTATCATCTAATTGCTCAAGAACTCCCAAGAAAGCTTATGAATGTGAGCAGTCATGATCATGAAATAAAATAAGAATCGAATTGAGAAGCGCGACCCTTGTAAAAAAACCTAGCGCGCATATATATATTAAATAGGAGTGAGTGTCGGTTTGGAGTGAGCGCGGGTTTAAAAAATGTTCTACCTTGAACTTGAACGCTGGCTGAAGTTGAGCGCGAGAGGGAAAATCATTATGCCTCACAAATGAGCGCTGGCTCATTATGAGCGTCGGTTGGCAAGGCGAAAGATAGCGAGCGCACGAGGAGGAGGGCGCTGGGCCTGGAAGGGCGCGAAGTCAGCGCCGGCTTGAAGCGAACGTCTTGTTGAGGGCGAAGCGCTGGGAGAACGCCGGCTTGCGTCTGCGAGACGTCACGATGTCGATGGGGCGCGAGCGCTGGTATTGGCGCGGCAACGCTTTGGAGAATGGCCAACGCTACCGGTGACAAGGCCGGGTGGGCGAGCAGCGTGTTGTGGGGCAAGCGCCGATCGGGCAGGCACCGGCGCGCGCAGGCGCGCGGGCGCTGGGTGCCTCGAGCACGGAGTCTTGAGGGTCTGCGCGAGCCGGGCGACGGTGCTAGATGCGAGGCGGGCGCCGGGCGCTACGGTCGCGTGGCGCCGATTCAGCCGAACGCACGAGTAAAATTGAGAACACGCGCTGGATCCTGCGGATGGTAGATGATGCTGCAAGGCGGTAGCAAGCGCAGGCGTGAGGCCGTGCCACGGGTGCCGTGCGTAACTTTGACGTTGGCTCTGTTTTCTCGCATCCAACTCCTAATTAGGATCCATTTTTGCCAACGGACTCCTATCGAGATGCTCTTCATTATACTTAATCCTCGCGTATTCATTTCATCCTATTTAATGCCGATTTTCGCAAACATTGAAACGAACCAAGTAAGTTCGAATCGATAAATAATAATCAAACCAACGGCAAAAGAGAACAAATCACGAGAAATAACATGCACAAAGATATGAATAATAAGCACAAATTCATACCAAACAGCTGTTGTTGTAGGCGAATTCCACAAGTGGTAACACTTGTTCCCAACTTTCTCCTCTATCCAGGACAACGGTCCTCAACATGTCTTCGAGCCGCCTCGAATGGTCCTCTCGGATTGTCCGTCCGTTTGCGGGTGGAATACGGTACTGAAATGTAGTCGAGTCCCCAATTCCTTTTGTAAACTCGTCCAGAATCTGGATGTAAATTTTGAATCTCTATCAGACGTGATAATTTTTGGAACTCCATGCAAACGTATGACTTCTCGAACGTACAACTGCGCTAATCTTTCTGATCCATGTGTTATCAGAATGGGTAGAAAATGCGCGCTTTTGGTCAAATGATCGATGATGACCCAGATAGCGGCATTTTCTCTTTGTGTTTTGGGTAGCCCAGTAACAAAATCCATGACTATGTCATCCCATTTCCATTCCGGTATGTCCAACGGTTGTAATGTTCCATATGGCCACCGGTGGAGTGCTTTCACCTGTTGGCACATCAAATAACGTTTCTACGAATGAAGCTACGCCTCGCTTCATTCCATCCCACCAAAATTTCTCCTTGAGATCTTGGTACATTTTGGTGCTTCCGGTGTCTGATGTAATAAGTCTCATGGGCTTCTTTCAAGATTTCGCTCTTAAGCCCTTCGCCTTCGGGACACACACTCTCCGCCATACAAAAGAGAATATCATCTGCCGCTTTCTCGAAATTTTGTGGTTGCTTTGTCCTTATCTTGGCTCGCATTTCTCTAGCTTCTTGCTCTTCCTCCGAGCTTCTAAGATTCGGGCTCTTAAGTCCGGGATTGCAATCAACATTGCAATACAGCCATCTATCGTCTAAGACGGGTCCATGACTTCGATATTCATCTTCCGAAATTCCTTTATAAGTGTCTCTTCATGATCGGAGGAGACATCCCAAACTAAGGTGGATTTACGCCTCAAAGCATCGGTACAACATTAGCCTTGCACGGGTGGTAATTGATACCACGTCGTAATCTTTCACCGCTTCTAACCATCTACGTTGCCTCATGTTAAGATCTTTCTGCTCAAAGAAGTACTTGTGCTTTTATGGTCGCAGTAGATCTCACATCTAACTCCATAGAGATGGTGTCTCCAAATCTTTAAGGCATGTACGACCGCTTCTAATTCCGTGTCGCGTGAGATAGTTCAACTCATGTAGGCATAATTGCCTTGAAGCGTAAGCAATAACTTTTCTTTCTTGCATCAGAACACATCCTAGTCCATTCTTCGAAGCGTCCGTGTTGATTGGTACTCCTTATCTGCTTTGGGTACTGCGAGTACATGTGCTATTGTTAGCAACTCATTCAATCTCTGGAAACTAGCCTCACACTCGACGGTCCAAGTGTACTTGATTCCTTTTCTCAACAATTGGGTCATGGGTCGGGCTATTGTAGAAAATCTTCGATAATAGCCGGCAAGTCCTAAGAAACTCCGAATTTCATTCGGGTTCTTTGGTGGTTCCCATTCTCGAACCGTATCGATCTTCGAGGGGTCTACTTTGATTCCCTCGACGGACACGATGTGACCTAAGAATGTCACCTTGCCTAACCAAAATTCACACTTGCTAAACTTGGCAAAGAGTTACTCTTGCCTTAATGTTTGCAGCACAGTTCTCAAGTGCTCTTCGTGTTCTTGGTTATTCTTGGAGTATATTAGGATATCGTCTATGAATACTAAGACAAATTTGTTCTAAGTATGGGTGAAATACCCTATTCATGATATCCATAAATCCTGTTGGGGCATTTGTAAGTCCAAAGGACATAACGATGAATCCAAAATGATCATACCTTGTACGGAAAGCCGTTTTATGTACATCATCTGGTCTAATCCTTAGTTGATGGTATCCAGACTTCAGATCTATCTTTGAAAAGACTCCTGCTCCCTTAAGCTGATCAACAGATCGTCAATTCGGGGCAAATGATACTTATTCTTAAGAGTTATCTTGTTTAACCCTTGATAGTCTATGCACATCCTCAGTATACCATCCTTCTTTTTCACAAAAAGGACAGGTGCTCCCTATGGAGACACACTAGGTCTAATGAAACCTAACTGTAATAACCCAAAAAAAAAAAAATTAAAACGTAGCTCAACGAATTAATTTTTAAAAGTTAACGAAGAATTTAATCCGAATCACTTATTTAATATTTTTATGAATAAACGAGGAATTTATCGATTAATAACCGAACGATAATGTAATACGATCGGATCCGATAAATCGGATCGCGAATGTGTGCAATGACAATCGAAGTAATAATTTCTCGATATTCTAATCGTCATGGACGAGTCACAATCATCGATCCTAGTTCAGACAAAACGAGTGATTGTAGGGATGACATATGTCTAGCCCTCGCCCCGAGGATCTATCTTGGATATTTAATTCACCATACATTGATTATAAACCAAGCATCGTCTATTTAATTAATTGCAACACGTAGGGTTTTCTCGTGTTTACCTTTGGATCCGAAGAGGTCGATGGAGCGAGATGAATGGATCGAGCGGATCGGACTCGTGCTTTGACCTTCTCGGATCTGTATCCGGTTGCCCAATCTCCAACGCCGAGTGAGGACGATCTATGGAGAATGCTTGAAAAATCCCAATGCTCTCAAGAGGGTCTCAAAATTCTCTCTCAAAGCTATGAGATTACCGAAAATTTGAGTAGTATTAATGAGCATTAACCTAGACTTTATCTCTTACCTTATATTTATAATGCATTATCATAATCCCACAAGGAAAGGATTTATGCATATCCATAAATATAATAATATCATATAGGATAAAGAGAATAAAATCTTTCCTTTGAGAGCATATAGGGGCGCCGATTTCACTTTGAAGCTACAGTGCGGATGGGCCACCCAGGATCAAATGCAAGGAATAAAGATGGGCGCAAATAAATTAATTATCTTATGTTCACCCGAACATAAATTAATTTATAAACATTTATTCATGCCACTAGAGAATAAATCTTGACTTACCCTTTATTACGAAGGTGAGTCAGACTTGCACTTAGACATTACGAATCCCCGTATTTAAGATATCGAGCGTCCATTAATTATTTAGAGCATTACATTTGCTTAAAATAATTAATATCTTTAATTCATAAGCGAGTACCACTCAACCTTATTATTGTACTTGAGCTAACTCAACTGCGGGGTTTAGTACAATAAACCTTTTGAGCTCATAAGGGGCGTCATCATCCTTAACGGATCGTTGACTCGTCTGAGATAACTAGAATGACATACAAGCGCCCGCCACCACCCAAGATCACGAAGAATATTGGGTTAGAACATATAACTCTCACCCATAACAAGTCAAAGTGATGGTCAAGAACTCATATTCACCTAATACCTTATCGAGGTTTAGATCATCGTAAGTCACCGAGATCTTGGTTCTTCACGACGGTCACACGAAGAACACATCTCACCGTGATCCTTGATACATCGAGGCGTACCGGCATAGACAAGTAACCAAGTCAAGTCACTTCTTATCTATCTGCGACTATCTGACAACTCGTCCTCAAGTTGTCACGGTGTGAAAACTTTTATATCTCATTAAGCTTGACCAATCATACGGACTTACGTGATCTTCTACACCTTGTATGATCTAACTTATATATGAGATAAGGGACACGATATATGCAATCAAGTATTCATTTCGGATAGGAGATTGTAATAGTGGTAACGAAAACATTGTATACAAGCTCAACCAAAGCGCTTTCGGTATACAAATCAACAATCTCCCACTTATACTAAAGCAAACTTTTAGTATACAATGTGTCTCTCTACTAGCTATTACAAACAAAACCATCACTTTGCTTCTCCCACTTATACAAAGTTTCCTTTCTAAGTGGGTGCCATCTAGCATAATTCGAGTCCTCTAGCGTCCCAGCGTAGACTTATGCGGCGAGCATTAGTGAATGGATCCGCTAGGTTATCCGTCATATCAATCTTTGCCATCAAGACGTCCCTAGTCTAACGATTTCTCGTATGACATGGTACTTTCTCTCTATGTGTTTAATTTTCTTGTGGATCAGTGGTTCCTTCGAGTTTGCCATTGCACACGAGTTATCACGATAAACCATGATACTCTTGGGCAAACCGGTACCACATCTAGATCTATGAGGTGGTTCTTGAACCATACAACCTCTTTAGCACCTCAAGGCGGCTACATGTTCGGCTTCCATGGTAGAGTCCGCAATGCATCATTTGCTTTGCACTCACCAGGGATACTTTTCACCTCCCAAGGTAAACACATAGTCCGAGGTAGACTTTTTCTCATCACGGTCGGCTTGGAAATCCAGTGCAGCCTTAACCCAAAGGCATTAGACTATCTCGCATGGTAAACTAGCCTATAATCTCGAGTCCTTTTCGGTGCTTGAGTATATGCTTTCTCGCAATCGATGTGCTTGTCCGAGGTTAGGCGATATCATCTACTATGCTCTTGCAGCGAGATATCGAGCCTCGTGCATAGCATTGCATACATGAGACTTCCTAAAGGCGGAAACTTAGGAACTTGTCTCATTTCCTCTATCTCATTTGCAATAAAAGTGAGCGCTCCTTAGATAAAGGAACGCCGTATACGAAGGTAGCAATCCTTTCTAGGCGGTGCATACTAAAGCAGTAGTCACGTTATCAAATGGCGTACCTTGAGCCTGAGCTTGGGGCACTTAGCCTTCCAATGCCCGATCTCGCACTTGAAGCACTTGCCCTTCTCCTTTGGCTTTTCAAACATTGGTAGAGCCGCTGTATTATTCCCACTCTTTCTTTAGCATAGCATCCTTGAATTCCACTTTCCTTTTCATCTTCGATAAGCGGTGGTTTTCTTTGAGGTGCGTGCTAAAGATGCACCTTACCCATTTCGTTCTTCCGTTACTAGATCCTCTTTGCAATGAATCTAGAGTATAACTCTTATCATAAAGGGCGTTCTATAGCGGAAGTCATCAAAGAACTGGACAAAGTGTTGAGGATCATATCGATTACGACTCGTCGTCAATATATGCTCCAACCAACTCGAGCTCTCCGAAGAGATTGATCATTTGCTCTACATGGTCATGCACCGAATCACTTTCCTTCATTGAACTTGACATTATGGATTTTGTCAAATTATGACAAGCGATTACGTCGGAGCTCATAAATACGATTTCATAAGATTTAGCCATATCGAGGTTGCATCTTCCATCTCTTGATCTTTGGAGTGCAGGGACTCGCACATGGTGACAAAAGAAGGCACTTTGCCATTACATTTGATTTGTCCCATTTCTCGTGCTCATGCGCTCCTCGTGATGAATAAATCGTCTAGAGGCTTGGGGCGGGTGTAGTGAGTACAAATAAATTATCTTGGCGGTAAGAACATTCCCAATGTTTCGTTTCCACTCGATAAAATTTGGACCCGATAAAGGATTTTGTGCGAGCATATTGATAATCGATGTAAAGAGACATATCACGAAGCGATAATGTAAAACACATAAGCATACGATCGCACATAATTAGTAACAAATATTGTAACCTTTGATAAAACAATATTAATTGAAACCTCAATCGCCCAGGAATCCCACATGCAAGCCGCAGCGTGTGGGCGTTTACACATGAACCCCTCGACCCAGACTAAAATATACCTTTTAGTCATTTAATTTCAATCCATGTCGACTTAACCTTATGACAAATAAAATTAACGATTGGACCTTACTAGACCACATCTACATCGCAAGAAGGGACTTGTGGAAAGTTGTACTCGGTGATGTCTAAGCAATGACCACATTTTTAACGAGAAAATGAATTCTTAAATTGACATACTCACTCGGACCATACGCTTCTGATTCAAATTCTTTTGTTATCTCATTTTATATCTATCTCTAGAGAACTTATGAAAATCGCACATGCGAAGCCGCAGCGTGTGGGCGTTTACATGAAACTCCCACTTCTCGATAGATTTAAAATGTTTTATTTAGAAATCTCATCTAACAAACTTATGATAAGCAGTCTGCAAGCAGCCAGCGCGTGTGGGCGTTTACTCACGGTCGTATCACTTTGTTTAGAGATCAAAAGGTGGAAGTGCGGACATTTTAATTTGGAAAATTAATATGTTGGGTTGCTGCTTAGTCTTTTGTTCAAAGGTTTGTCCATGCGGATCACGTAATCTGGCATGCTTGTCATAGAACTCGACATGTAAAACATGCTCGCGATTCTAAAATATGCTTGAAAGCGATAAACACCGGCATGCTTACTATGCGCGCTTATCGTAAAACACTTAAAGGTTTGTCAGCGTAATTTAAACATACATAGCATGCCAACGCATAATTTAAACATCCACGACATGCGATGAGCGATAAAAATAAAATAAAAGCGTCCATCGTGGCCCTTTACGAGGAACACACTTTCTTGCCTAATCTATTACATAGAATTGCAAAGTATAGAATTAAACTTGAACACGGGCACGGACCGGATTCAAAAGCAGACCTCGCGTGCAGGCACGGACCGGATCGTCAAAAAGGATTCGGGCCAAAAATACGGTTGGGCTGAAAAGCAGAATGCGGGCCGTGTCGGCCCAAAAATATCTTGGGCAGCCTGAAACCGGCCCATCTTGCGCCCAGCTTTCTTGCCGCCGCCCCTCATTCGCCTGTGACGACCCAGTAGCAGCGCCTCTGCCGAGAAGGCCGCCCGATGCCGAGGCCACGCGCAGTACGCCGAGGGACTGCTTCGCCGAGGCACGCCGAGATCGCTGCTTGTGGCGGCTGCCGGCACCCTACGTCTTGCATCTCGCGTCTTGCCGTTGGCTGCCGCGGCGTCGCCGAGCTTCCCGTAGCGTGCGTTGCGCCGCTGCTGCGATCGCTGTCGAGCCCGTCGGCGGCGTGTGCTGGCGCTGGGCGCTGCGGCGCGATGCGGCGTTGCTACCAGCGCTTGCGCGCATCTTTGCCGAGCTTCGCACGCCCTCTGCCGAAGCGCCGGGCTCGCCGATAAACTTCGCGCACCTCGTTGCGTCGCCCGATCGTTCGCGTCGTGTTGAGTGCGCTTGCGACCATGCTATGACGAGCGAGCTTTACTTCGCGGGAAGCCGCCCTAGTCGGCGCGCGTTCGCGGCCCGTGCCGCCATGTCTGCGTCGCCCGCCGCGCGCCGTGCGAACCCATGTTTCCATCGTCTGGTTCTTGGGTGCTTTCATCTTCGTTCTTCTTTACGGATAAGATTTATAGAAAATAAATCTAATCTAACCACGGATTTTCTCGTGGTGTAAAAACAAAATCCGACAAAAATAAGCGAGCCACGATGAGCAGCGGATCAACAATTAATTAGCGCGCGTAATAATCAGCGTGAATTAATTCAGCAGAGCGAATTAGATCGAGGCTCGATACCAATTGTAGGGATGACGTATGTCTAGCCCTACCACGAGGATCTATCTTGGATATTTAATTCACCATACATTGATTATAAACCTAGCATGCGTCTATTTAATTAATTGCAACATGTAGGGGTTTTCGTGTTTACCTTTGGATGCGAAGAGGTCGATGGAGCGAGATGAATGGATCGAGCGGATCGGACTCGTGCTTTGACCTTACGGGTGTATCCCGTTGCCCAATCTCCAACGCCAAGTGAGGGCGATCTATGGAGAATGCTTGGAAAATCACCCAATGCTCTCGAGAGGGTCTCGAAAATTCTCTCTCAAAGCTATGAGATTACCGAAAATTTGAGTAGTATTAATGAGCATTAACCTAGACTTTATCTCTTACCTTATATTTATAATGCATTATCATAATCCCACAAGGAAAGGATTTATCATATCCATAAATATAATAATATCCTTATAGGATAAAGAGAATAAAATCTTTCCTTTGAGAGCATATAAGGCGCCGATTTCCTTTGGCTACGAGCTTGGATGGGCCGGCCAGAGGATCAAATGCTGAGGAATAAAGATGGGCCTCAAATAAATTAATTATCTTATGTTCGGCCAGAACATAAATTAATTTATAAACATTTATTCATGCCACTAGAGAATAAATCTTGACTTACCCTTTATTACAGAAGGTGAGTCGGGACTTGCACTTAGACATTACTGAATCCCGTATTTAAGATATCGAGCGTCCATTAATTATTTAGAGCATTACATTGCTTAAAATAATTAATATCTTTAATTCCTTAAGCGGTACCACTCAACCTTATTATTGTGCTTGGCTAACTCAACTGCGGGGTTTAGTACAATAAACCTTTTGAGCTCCTTAAGGGGCGTCATCATCCTTAACGGATACGGTGACTCGATAAAGATAACTAGCATGACATACAAACACGCCACCACCCAATCTGAAGAATATTGGGTTAGAACATATAACCCTCACCCATAACAAGTCAAAGTGATGGTCGACCTCATATTCACCTAATACCTTATCGAGGTTTAGATCATCGTAAGTCACGAGATCTTGGTTCTTCACGACGGTCGAGACGAAGAACACATCTCACTGTGATCCTTCATACGTCGAGACGTGCCGGCATAGACAAGTAACCAAGTCAAGTCACTTATATCTATCTGCGGCTATACCGACAACTCGTCCTCAAGTTGTCTCGGTGTGAAACTTTTATATCTCATTAAGCTTGACCAATCATACGAGACTTACGTGATCTTCTACACCTTGTATGATCTAACTTATATATGAGATAAGGGGACACAGATATATGCAATCAAGTATTCATTTCGGATAGGAGATTGTAATAGTGGTAACGAGGAAACATTGTATACAAGCTCAACCAAACTTCTTTCAGTATACAAATCCAACAGTGATATGTCGCTATCGTAAATTATCTCAAAAATCATAATTTCAAGAAATGGTGTGTTTTGAGTATACCAACAACTTCAGCAAAATCTTTGTCTCTCTCTCACCTCTGCAGACCATATACACAATCCGCAGCCCTCTGCTGCAGCATAAGACAACAAATTCTTCTTCTCACTTTCACTATCTCATTCTTGTTCATTCATATACGAGACTTCCATTACAAGTTCCACTCTCAAAATTCCTCTTTCAATCTCACAACACCCTCAAGAAACAAAGAGAGAGAAGAAGAACAACAAGGTAACAATTCCTGTTTTTAAAACATTCAACATATTTCTTAAACAGACAACCAATTCCATTTCTTTTCTTTGAAGCAATTCTGGTGCCGTCGATTGAAGTAGGAAAAGAAGGAAAGCATATACATTAATCTCGCCAAGGTTCTATCTTAGCCACCTGCTACATTTACAAATTTCTCATGTTTAAAATTCATAAATTTGTTTACTGATACAAACATACATGAACAAATGGAACTGGAATTTTATATGCTCAAGTACATAGGAGTTTAGTAAAAATAAATCTTAAAAAATCAGAGGCTATTAACCAACGGCGATAGCAGCATGAGCACGATGGCTTTGTACAAGACGACGACGCCAAGCATCCTCGGCGAGGCCTCCCGAGCCCAAATGGTGTGGCAAACCCGAAAAAGAGAGGGCGGTGAGAGATTGAGAGAGAGAAACATGACGGTGCACGTGTGTGCATGAGTGAACGGCAGCGGCGGCTGGCGGATCCGGGCGCCACGCGGTGGCTGGAGCACGGCCGGAGACGTGAGAAAGCGGTGACAGTTTTGCCGAGAGAGAGAGATGCGCTCTGTGCGCGTGTGTGTGTCTGAGTGAGATCCGTGAGAAGAGGAGATCGTCTGCGATGCGACGTGGGTAGATCGAAGGGAAATGGGTGTTCAATTTTTCAGATCTGTGTGCGTATATGTGTATGTGAGTGTGTGCGTCGGTTTGCCAAGAAATAGAGAGAGAAGAGGCGCTGGTCGCGACGGCGATGTGCGGCTCGACGGCACGCGATGATGTCTGTCGGAGATGGGAGGCGACGGTGGCGCGGTATGTGGTGGGAGGCGAGAAAGCGAGAGAAAAAAGAGTGATGAGATGAGAGAAGAAGAAGAAGAGAGGAGGGCACGGTCGGCGTACCTGCCGACCGGACGTGGCCGACCGGCCATGGAGTGCAACAGCGATCCGTCTTGGCGTGTGTGGTGAATGTCGAGAGAGAGAGAGTGAAATGGGAGGAGGTGGGCGGCTAGGTCATAGTAGTTTAGGTTTTATTTTAATTTGTTGGGCCAAGTCAAACGGGCCGAATTAACAGTGATGGGTGATATGGTTTTAATTTTTAAGTTGTGATAATGGGATTAGTTCATATGGGTCAAAAATAATTCGTTTGGGCCTTGTTCAGTGGGCCGAAAACTTATTAGATTTGGGCTTAGCTTATACTTAATTATATGGGCTGAAATTAAAATGGTGTTGGGCCTAACTGAGATGGGCCGAGAATGAGCTAATAAAATGGGCCGAGTTTGGATCCAAAATAATATTTATATATGCTTCTGGAATTAAAATGATATGGGCTTTTAAATTAAAATGATATGGACTTTTAAATTAAAATGATATAGGCTTTTGAATTAATTGACTGGGCATTTAATTAATTGGATTGACTTTAGAATAAATTGGTATGAGCTTCTAAATTAAAATGATATGGGTTTTTCAATTAATTGAGTGGGCATTTAATTAAATGGATGGACTCTTGAATTAAATTGAAGATGGACTTAGACTTATTTTAAATATTGGGCTAAGTATATAAATGGATAATGGACTTGAATTAATTACTTCTAGAATCCATTAAACTAAATTAAGGATTGAATTAATTTCATATTAATTAAATATTAGATTTAATTCTAATAATTAAATTTTGGAGATTTATTTTTAGTTAATTAAATAATAATCTAAATATCAATTAATTAGAGTGAGTTAATTAAATTCATTAGATTAAATAAAGTCTAATTTTTAGAAATTGAATAACATAATCAATTAATTATGTTAAGGGATAATTGAAGAGTTATTCTTTTAAGTGATTTATTTATATAATACGATGAACCTTAAGCAAATTGCTAAAAAGGTGTGATGGAATTAAATCCTAATTAGTGGATATCTAAGATGAATTAAAGTAATTTGATTGATTAATCAAATGCTATTGGACTTTAAAATTAATCCATTTAGTTAACTTTAATTGTGGATTTAATTAATTAAATTAAAGATTTAATTAATTAATTAATTAATGATATTGATTATGTCAGTAGATGCTTGAGAAATATTAGTAACTTTAATTAAGTAAACGTTTGTTAGATGATGATTGAATTACGAAATATTTATTGATTGTGTATGAGTTTCTCTGTTAGAATATATGGGACGTGTGAGGTGAGAAATGCGGCGAGAAATGATAATAATGAATGAGTTATTGGAACTCGAAATCGTTGATCTGCGTTAACAAGCGCAGCGAAGATTAGTTATGAACTTGAATTGAGAAATTGTACAAAACGGCGTGAAGAAACATCGATCGTGGAGAAGAATGCAACGACAAAGTGTCTTCTATCGCTATGGCGAGACTAATCGAATAGACGAAATATAGTTGTTAATTGAGTCTTATCGATAGCAAAAATCTAGAACCCAAAGACTTAAAGGATATCGAGTGCGTTAAATATTAGCGATGCTTCTCGAAAGAAGCGAATGACATACTAAATTATATTTCTTACGTTGATAAGGTCCAACAGGTGTGGGCGTGAGCGAAAACGACAAGGATCGCTAGCGGTACTTGAAGAAGGACAATTCTTGAGGTGGGCTTTCTTGAAACAAAATGTTATGCATATCTCAAAGCATGATTTACAAAGCTTTATGAAATATTATCACATGAAATGTTATTGATTGCCAAATGTTTATGTGTTGTGGTTATCCTATCTGAGATTGGTATATCCGATGTGGTATGTGAATGTGTTGGTCCACCAATGTTAAAAAGGGTAGCGATCGGATCCGACTTAGTTAAGGACTAACTCGGATTGTGTACGTGTGACGTGTGTTAAGGTTAGCTACCTCGACGGGTCACGACGACTATGTGTGGGTGGCCACCCCATAGTCGCGATTGAATGAATGAATGATCGATATGGAACAACGTGAATGAAATAGTCGAACTGGCGCTTTTGAGAAATGATAAAATGTTTGATAGGCATGAGTCTTTAACTAAAATCCTCATGCGCTATTGTGGTCGATTAATAACTTTTGACAAAGAAAATGTTTGACAATGAGTCCTTTGAGTACTTTTTGTACTTTGCCACGCATCTCGTTTTGATGTGCGGGTTGAGCGAGATTGATGATGGGTGCGAGATGGTGCGAGTAGCGATTGTTTTGTTGCTTAATTAGAGGATTTCTATAACCTTGGGCATGCATCGTCATATGCATGTCCACATGTTCATCTTTGCCTAACTCGATAATTTTTGATGTTTTGATTATAGCGCCTTCATATCGTATTGAATTTGAGGTCGTACCTCGTACTTTGAATTATGCCTACTGATTGGGTTATATTTAAATCTTGAACCTTTTGACGAGTCATACGTGACTCGAGTTGGTGATGAATAGCTTATTCCTTTTTAGTCTATCGTTGTTGAGTAGTTAAATGGTTAATTGCATTGATTAATTATGTTTATATCTGTTGCTTTATCATCTGGGTGACGATCCATATGATCCGTACTTCATTGAAGTCGAATTAGTCACAAAGTGGTATCGAGCACTTGTTAGCTCTGAACCTAGAAACCCTTTCCTTGAATCCTAAGTTGAAAGTTGAGTCTAGAAATTGTTTACGTTTGGCCCTCTTGCTTTGCACTCCATCGTCGTCACCTTTCGGCGAGGAAGGAGGTAACTATTTCAATGAAAGTTTCTTGAAATGATGGAAGTATATGAAATGTGAATTGGAATTTCAATATTACCTTGTTGAGAAGTTGAAAATATTTTGGAAAGGGGAAAATTTTGAAATCGAAAAGTTATTGCAATTGATTGGTCATTTGTTTGATAGAAAGTTGCGAGCTTAAGGTCTTGGTAAATGAGTAAATGAGAATGCTTGATTTTTGCGCAATGTGTCACGATTTGTGTTTACTGTTGTACGCAAAGCATGATAGAAGCATGATGTAAATGAGTATGTTTCCCTGAGAACATAGACTCTTAAGGCGCATGATCCCTTTGCTTGTTGAACTTAGTATGAAAACATAAGGTATCCCCAAATGAGCGAAATACTAAGGAAGAACGAGAACATAGGAGTCCGAAGAATCAAAATCCTAACGGATTCGAGGATGAGAACATGATGAGTCTACGATGACGAAGCGACTGGTTAACTGAAGGAATTCGTACTGATTAGGAGTCCCAACCGCTCTACGCGAAGGAATTCCGAACGTCATGCGTGTTGCCTCTATCGTAACAATAATGAAATGAATCAAAGTATAACTATAGGGAAGCATAAAAGGAAATAATGATTTGTAAGTGCATAATGAGAACGGATAGGATGCGATGCGATAATGTGAGTAGCAATAAGAAATCCATGTAGGGAAATCTGATTTTAACCCTCTCCCGATGATCTATCTTGGATGTTTAATTCACCATACATTGATTATATGCCTAGCATGCACCTATATAATTAATCGCAACACGTGGAGTTTTCTCGTGTTTACATGCGAATCGTCGAGGATGAGCGGATCAAGACTCGTGCTTTGATCTTACGGGATCGTATCCGGGTGCCTAATCTCCAATGTCGGTGAGGACAATCTATGGAGAATGCTATAGAAAATCACCTCTTTCTTTTCTCTCAAATTTTCGAAAATTCTCACCAATTGATTATGGTAATTCTCAAAAATAATGATTGAGGATTAGCCTTGATTTTCTCTCTCACCTTATATTTATAATACACTCCCAAATCCTATCTAGATAAGATTTATGCATATCTAATAAATATAATAATATCCTTTAGGATAGAGAGGATCACGTCGAGTCCCACTAGGACTCTTGAGAGAGAGGCGAAATTCACCAAGCTACAGGGCCTGGATGGGCAAACCAGGATCAAATCTGAGGAATAAAGATGGGCCTCAAATAAATTAATTATCTTATGTTCATTGTAACATAAATTAATTCATAAACATTTATTCATGCCACTAGAGAATAAATCTTGACTTACCCTTTATTACCGGGTTGAGTCGACTTGCACTTAGACTTTACTTAATCCCGTATTTAAGATATCGTCGTCCATTAATTATTTACATTCGATTAGCTTAAAATAATTAATATCTTTAATTCATATGTAGTACCACTCAACCTTATTATTGTACTTGAGATAACTCAACTGCAGGTTTAGTACAATAAACCTTTGAGCTCCTTAAGGGGCGTCATCATCCTAAACGGATACGGTGACTCGACACGGGTAACTAGCATGACATACTGCACCGCCACCACCCAGATGCGAGAGAATCTTAGGTTATCTCATGTAACCCTCACCCATAGCAAGTCAAAGTGATGGTCGACAACTCATACTCACCTAATACCTTATCGGGGTTTAGATCAACGTAAGTCTCCGAGATCTGGGTTCTTCACGACGGTCGAGATAGAAGAACTCATCTCACCGTGATCCATCAATCGTCGGAGACATACCAAGTATAGATAAGCAACCAAGTCAAGTCACTTCTTATCTACACCGCGACTATACCGACAACTGGGTCCTCAAGTTGTCTCGGTTGTGATACTATTTATATCTCATTAAGCTTGACCAATCATACAGACTTTTGTGATCTTCTACACATCGTATGATCTAACTTTTATATGAGATAAAGGGACATAGATATATGCAATCAAGTAATCAATTCAGATAGGAGATTGTAATAGTGGTAACAGGAAACATTGTATACAAGCTCAACCATAACTGCTTTCAGTATATAAATCCAACAATCCAAAACCCAATAAGATAGGGTGACCTCTTAGCCTTTACCCGAAGGCTAGACATCGATCGTTATCCTATTCTAAGAAACCATACTGTCTCTTCCCGGAGACCAAACCAAGAAAGTAATGCCATAAGGATTTGGGCATGTAAGTCATAGAATAAGGTAGATTGCTATAACCTTCTTTGTATAGATGTTTATTGTGTACGTACCTTCTTCTAGATACACGTTATGTTTATCGTGTCTGACCATAGTGATTCTTTCCTTTTCAGATGGCTCGGACTGTCTTCACAAATAGGCGCCCTCTGTCCTCTAGGGCCACCCCCGGGGAGGTTATACGTTCGTACTGCTCCTACCAAATGTGCCACGGAGACGACCTCGGCGAGTTCCTGGCGCACTTCACCCGTCATTGGGCCGCTGCACACGCCCGAGGTACATCCCATTATGACGGTGTGCTTCGACTTATTATGAGACTGTCATCCGACTGGCAGGGGTACGCCCGTGAGATATCGGAGGACTACATTTACCGGCGCCGAGAGAGCTTTGATTTGGAGGCGGACCGCCTCGCTTTGCTAGCCACTTAAGCTATGTATTCACGGTGTACGGAGCTGCACCACGTGGGCCGTATCTTCCCGCACGGGAATACACTTGGCACGACGAGATTCCAGAGTGGCTCCATCCAGAGGTGCCCCGCCTAGCAGCCGATGGACCCGTGTTCTTAAACTCGGCGCGACGAGATTCGCGGGGACATGTTCGAGGCGGGACCTTCCCGTCCCCGAAAGCTCACCTTCCCGGTCCTACCACCAGTAGGATTCCATCCTTGTCACTGCCTGCCCAGACCATCGCCGCCGGTTATGCCATGCCCGTATCCACCTCCACCTGCTGGCTCTCCCCCAGTCCAACCGCCGCCACCCCGCATGCATCTGTGTACCACAATTCTATGGAGATCGAAGACCCACGTGGCCTAGCTGGCGGCACCGTGAGGGGAGCCTGTACTCGTCTAGCTGCTGCTCCATTCCTAGCCACCGCCTTCGAGGAGGTCATGGCCGAGATCCGCCGAGACTTGGCAACTATGGAAGATGCCAGGGTCATTAGAATCCAAGAGCCCGTGGCTCCCGCACTCGACGCTGGGGAGAAGACCCCGAGGAAGATCCTGAGGAAGACCCCGAGGAGGACCCACCAGCTGACGATGAGATGGAAGGAGTGGAGAGTTCCCATGCTTCCAATCCTGACTCTGACGCATGGAGCCCTATCTACACTCCGGGCGATCATAGATCTAGTTCTTAGGACTAGATTATCTTTTTGTCTATATACTTTGTATATCTTTTGATGCATACGGAAACGATGAGTCGTTCCGACATGAACCCTATTTTGATGACCACGGTGGCGTTAGATTTTTGTACGCACCGTGACTAGGTACACGGAGTGATGCTGATATTTGTTTTTGGGCATCATACTCTGTACCTGGTCTTTTGTAATCTTCAAAACGCTAATGAAAGTCCTCGTAGAGGCAATTGATATGATATGGTGATAGCTCATCGCGAGCCTTTTGTTTTAATATTACGATATGTGGTGTTCGATGATGTGCTAGATTTATGCTCATAATTATATGAATACCGTGCTGATGTATATATACATTGATCTTGATGGATAATATAAGACAATTTCTAATTGCGTGTGTTTATGAAGGATATGATGCCACCGAGAAGAAGAAATCGTGAAGTAACACCTGAGAGAGAAGACACTCCACCACCCCCACCACCACCACCGGTGAGACGGATTGAGGAACTATTCTCGTGCGTAACCCACCGACCTTCAACAGACTGGAATCCTGTGATGCCGAACTTTAGATTCGGCTGCGAGCGAATCTTCAACTTCTCCACCGCACCTCTCGTGAACGCTTGTCATGCTTGCCTTCCAGATGACTGGTGCCACCGACTTCTGGTGGGAGGCGAAGAGGAAGACTCTATCTGAGGAGGAGCTGGAAAATTTCTCCTGGGAGGAATTTAAGGAGGAAGTGTACGAGAAGTACATTCCTAAGAGCTACCGGAAGAGAAAAGAACATGAGTTCTACAACCTGCGCCAAGGAAAAACCACGGTCACAGATTACGACCGTGCATTCTATGAGATGTCGCGGTATGCGCCTCAGTTGGTCGACACCGACGAGAAGAGGACTGAGAAGTTTCAGGCGGGACTTCGCCATGAGATAAGGGTATCGCTAGCTGGTCACGGAAATCTGACTTACCGTGAGGCCCTCAGTCGGGCATTGGACATCGAGGCTGCTATGCCTGAGGACAGGATTGTCGCTATGCACCCCCCGAATCACCAAGGGGATCGTGGGAAGAGAAAGTGGGAATGACCCCACCAAGGACAAGGATCTAATGCTGTCAAGGCCGATAGGAGGCCATGGCAAGGGAACAACGTGCCATCTGGGCACGGGCAAGGAAATGGACGCCCTATGGTACCCGCACCTGGCGGGGGAAACCAGAAGTTCATAAGGCTCCCTGTGTGCCCAAGGTACCATAGAAGTCCCAAGGGGGCGTGCGCATTCACTAACGATGGATGTTTCAAGTGTGGCTGAAGGTCACTACTCGTGGACCGCCTTGTAGTACGCCAAGGGGAAAACGACCGTCCCAATGTGCCCAACCAAGTCCAACCGATCCGGGCTATTCAAGCCCAACCGTTCCAACAACAGCCCCCGGTCCAGTACTATCATCCGAATCAACGACCATATCAACCACGGTGGCAACGACGACAACAATGGCGACAATGCAAAGCAGCAGATAACGGCAACCACAACCACAACAACAACAACAGCAGCAATCGCAGCAACAACAACAACATCATCAACAACAACAACCACCACCGTAGGCCAAGGCCTACGCCCTCCACCAAGAAAGAGAGTTCCCACAGGAGCCGCCAAGGAACCAAGGAAACTTGGCAGGTATGGGAATACTCCTCCATTACCTATTATCCTATTGTTTGACATCGCGCCGCATTTTTTATTGTCAAGCATGCGAGAGAACTTAGGATTAGATCCTAAACGCGCTGAACAAATCATGAGAATATCTTCTCAGTAGAAGGAGGTGTAAGAACGGTAACTCACATATGCTCGAACCTAGAACTCGGACTAGGCTCACTTAAGGTCTCGACAGATAACCTTCACGCCATACCTATGACAAATGTGACATAATCCTAGGAATGGATTAGTTAACCAACATAACGCGACAATCCTGTAACGAAGAAAATTTCTTTCTAACATCCCGAGAGAAACCTGACTTTCACGGAATCAGCATGGGAGGAGAGTCCCAATCATATCCGCACTACGAGCAAGGAAGTTGTTTGAACAAGACAGAGAACCACGCCACCTCGCCTATCTCCAAGAGGAAGAGCGAATGAGAGAAGGATAGAAGATGTCCCAATCGTGAAAGAGTATCCGATGTATTTCTCGCATTTAACCACCGGGATTACCACCAAACCGATAGATCGAGTTCACGATCGACCTTAAACCGTGTTCGCCCGTGTCAAAAGCCCCATACCGAATGGCACCAAAAGAACTTGAGGAATCAAGATCCAACCGCAAGAACTCTTGGAGTTAGGATTCATTAGACCCAATGTGTTCCATGGGGAGCACGTGTCCTTTTCGTGAAGAAAAGGATGGTACATCGAGAATATGCATAGACTATCGAGAGTTAAACAAGATAACTCTTAAGAATAAGTATCCTTACCCTAATCGACGATCTGCTTGATCGCCAAGGAGCAGGAGTCTTTTCAAAGATAGATCTAAAGTCGGATATCATCAATTAAGGATTAAACCAGATGATGTACCTAAAACGGCTTTCCGACAAGATATGGTCATTTCGAATTCATCGTTATGCCCTTTGACTTACAAATGCCCCAAAGAAGATTTATGGATATCATGAATAGGGTATTTCACCCGCATTTAGACAAATTTGTCCTAGTATTCATAGACGATATCCTCGATATACTCCAAGAATAACCAAGAACACAAAGAGCACTTGAGAACGGTGTCGCAAACATTAAGCCAAGATCAACTCTTCGCCAAGTTTAGCAAGTGTGAGTTCGTTTGGCGAGGTGACATTCTTAGGTCACATCGTGTCCACGAGGGAATCAAAGTGGACCCTCAAGATCGATCACATTGGAGAATGGGAGTCGCCAAGAACCCGAATGAAATTCAAGTTTCTTAGACTTGCTTGGCTATTATCGAAGATTTATCGAGGATTCTCAACGATAGACCGACCCATGACCCAACTGTTGAGAAAGGGAATCAAGTACACATGGACCGCCGAGTGTGAGGCTAGTTTCAGAGATCAAGGAGTTGTCGACGACAAGACTGTACTAGCAAAGCATCGAGGCGTATAAAGAGTACACAATCTACACGGATGCTTCAAAGAATGGACTAGGATGTGTGCTGATGCAAGAAGGCAAGGTTATTGCTTATGCTTCAAGGCAGTTACGCCTACATGAGTTGAACTTTCCTACGCATGACCTGGAATTAGCAGCGGTCGTACATGCCTTAAAGATTTGGAGGCATCACCTTTATGGAGTCAGATGTGAGATCTATACTGACCATAAAAGCCTGAAATATTTCTTTGAGCAGAAAGATCTTAACATGAGGCAGCGTAGATGGTTAGAACTAGTGAAAGATTACGACTATGGTATTAATTACCACCCAGGCAAGGCTAATGTTGTAGCCGATGCCTTGAGTCGCAAATCCCACGCTAGTTTGGGATGTCTCCTCACTCATGAGGAAATACTTATAAAGGAATTTCAGAGGATGAACATCGAAGTCATAGACCCGTCTCTGACGATAGAGAGCTGTATTGCAACATTGATTGTAATCCCAGACTTAAGAGTTCGAATCTTAGAAGCTCAGAGGAAGAGCAAGAAGCTAGAGGAAATACGAGCTAAGATCAAGGACAACAACCTCAAGAATTTCAAAGAAGCAACAGATAACGTCTTGTTGTATCACGGGAGAGTGTGTGTTCCAGAAGACGAAGGGCTTAGGAGCGAGATCTTGAAAGAAGCCCATGAGACTTCTTACACCGCACACCCCGGAAGCACCAAAATGTACCAAGATCTCAAAGAGAAATTTTGGTGGGATTGAATGAAGCGAGACGTAGCTTCATTCGTAGAACGTTGTTTGACGTGCCAACAAGTGAAAGCACTCCACCAACGACCGTATGGAACCTTACAACCGCTAGACATACCGAAATGGAAATGGGATGATATAGCCATGGATTTTGTTACCGGGCTACCCAAATCACAAAGAGGAAATACCGCTATTTGGGTCATCATCGATCGTTTGACCAAGAGCGCATATTTTCTACCCATCCCGATAACACATGGATCAGACAGACTAGCAAAGTTATACGTTCGAGAGGTCATACGTCTACATGGAGTTCCGAAGACTATCACGTCTGATAGAGATTCGAAATTTACATCCAGATTTTTGATGAGTTTACAAAAGGAATCGGGGACTCGATTACAATTCAGTACCGCGTTCCACCCACAGACGGACGGACAATCCGAGAGGACCATTCAAACACTTGAAGACATGTTGAGAACCGTTGTCCTCGATAGAGGAGAAAGTTGGGAACAAGTGTTACCACTTGTGGAATTCGCATACAATAACAGCTACCAATCAACTATTGGAATGGCCCCGTACGAAGCTCTTTATGGAAATAAATGTCGATCACCACTCTACTAGGATGAAGTGGGAGAAAGGAGAGTATTAGGACCTGACTCTATGGGCGAAATGATCGAGATTATGAGACAGATCCGCCAACGGATCAAGGAGGCCCAAGACCGACAAAAGTCGTACACCAACAAACGTCACACGGAGCTACATTTTGAAGTGGGAAATAAAGTCTTCTTAAAGATTTCTCCATCAAAAGGAATCGTGAGATTCGAAATCCAGGGGAAGCTACGGCCACGTTTCATAGGACCCTATGAAATCTTGGAAAGAATAGGGCCAGCGGCTTACAGACTTGCATTGCCGCCAAGCTTCGGGAACGTGCACAATGTATTCCACGTTTCACAGCTAAGAAAGTACATACATGACCCCAGCCATGTGATACCACCGACAGATATTGTCCTCTATGACAATATGAGTTATGTGGAACTACCTACGGAGATCTTGGACCGACGTATCCAAAGACTGAGGAACAAAGAGATACCGCTAGTGAAGGTCCTATGGCGACACCATGGATAAGAGGAAGCAACTTGGGAACTAGAATCAGCTATGAAGGAGAAATACCCAGATCTCTTCCAAGGTTAGCAAATTTCGGGACGAAATTTATTTTAAGGGGGATGGTATGTAATAACCCCAAAAAAATAAAATTTAAATGTAGCTCAACGAATTAATTTTTAAAAGTTAACGAAGAATTTAATCCAAATCTCTTATTTAAATTATTTAAATGAATAAATGAGAAATTTATCGATTAATAATCGAACGATAATGTCATACGATCGGAGCCGATAAATCGGATCGCGAATGTGTGCAATGACAATCGAGGTAACAATTTCTCGATATCCTAATTGTCATGGACGAGTCACAATCATCGATCCTCGTTCGAACAAAGCGAGTGATATGTCGCTATCATGAATTACCTCAAAAATCAAAATTTCAAAAAAAAGGGGTATTTTGATACTAACATCAACTTCAACCATATCCTCCTCTCTCTCTCACCTCTGCAGACCAAATCTCACCTCTGCAGCCCCTGCTGCAACATAACAAAACAAATTCTTCTTCTCACTTTAACTATCTCATTCTTGTTCATTAACATACGAGAACTCCCATCACAAGTTCCACTCTCAAAATTTCTCTTTCAATCTCACAACACCCTCAAGAAACAAAGAGAAAGAAGAAGAACAACAAGGTAACAATTCCAGTTTTTTTTAAACATTCAACATATTTCTTAAACAGACAACCAATTCCATTTCTTTTCTTTGAAGCAATTCTGGTGCTGTCGATTGAAGTAGGAAAAGAAGGAAAGCATATACATTAATCTCACCAAGGTTCTATCTTAGAACCTTGCTCCATTTACAGACTTCTCACCCTGCTCCATTTAAAGATTTCTCACGTTTAAAATTCATAAGTTTGTTCACTGATACAAAACAATGCATAAACATTCATATATTTATAAATGACAGTTCATCCACAACAAAACATACTTCCTCTACACCAAAAATTCGACAATACATCCAGAATTTATAGAATTACATACTGCCTTTGAACTCAAAACATAAAAGAGATCGAATCAAATAAAATTATAAATGCATAGGAGATGTTGTTGAACATAAAGTGTTTAGACCGAGCCACTTACGACTCGGCCGGTAACCAACGGCGATGGAGAACGCATTAGCCTTGCACAGAGAGAGACGCCTGAAGTCCGATGTGGCCCCCCGAGCCCCGCGTCGGCGGCAGATTCTACGCCGAGAAGTAAAGAGGCGATGGCCTGTTCGTGTGATCGTGCGTATATGTGTGTTGCGTGTGTGAGAGAACGAGATGCAACCGAGAGAGGCGCTTGTGGTCACGGCGGCGATGGCACGGCTCGACGACCGGCGATGTGTCTGCCGGAGACGGGAGAGACGGCGGTGGCGCAGTAGGTGAGGTGGGAGAGATGAGAAAACATAGAGAAACGAGAGTGATGAGATGAGAGAAGAAAGAAGAGAAGAGAGGAGGGCACGGTCGCGCACCTCGCCGACCGGCGACATGGCCGACCGGCCATGGGGGCGGTGGCAGTCCGTGCGCGTGTGTGAGTGAATGCCGAGAGAGTGAGAGAGTGAAAGTGGAGGGAGTGGGCGGCTAGGTCATAGTAGTTTAGGTTTTTAGTTTAATTTGTTGGGCCTTAGTCTTAGGCCGATTTCTAATTCATTTGGGCCAAATGAAACGGGCCAATTAAATGGTTGGGTTGCTTTTTAAATTTTTAGTTGTGATAATGGGCTTGGTTCATATGGGCCGAAAATAATCCGTTTGGGCCTTGTTCAGTGGGCCGAAAACTTATTAGATTTGGGCTTAGCTTATACTAAATGATATGGGCTTTTAAATTAAAATGATATGGGCTTTTGAATTAATTGAGTGGGCATTTAATTAATTGGATAGACTTTAGAATAAATTGGTATGGGCTTCTAAATTAAAATGATATGGGCTTTTGAATTAAATTGAAAATGGGCTTAGACTTATTTTAAATATTGGGCTAAGTATATAAATGGATAATGGACTTGAATTAAATACTTCTAGAATCCATTAAATTAAATTAAGGATTGAATTAATTCCATATTAATTAAATATGAGATTTAATTCTAATAATTAAATTTTGGAGATTAATTCTTAGTTAATTAAATAATAATCTAAATATCAATTAATTAGAGTGAGTTAATTAAATTCATTAGATTAAATAAAGTCTAATTTTTAGAAATTCAATAACATAATCAATTAATTATGTTAAGGGATAATTGGAGAGTTATTCTTTTAAGTAATTTATTTATATAATACGATGAACCTTAAGCAAATTGCTAAAAAGGAATGATGGAATTAAATCCTAATTAGTGGATTTCTAAGATGAATTAAAGTAATTTGATTGATTAATCAAATGTTATTGGACTTTTAAATTAATCCATTTAGTTAACTTTAATTATGGATTTAATTAATTAAATTAAAGATTTAATTAATTAATTAATGATATTGATTATGTCAAGTAGATGCTTGAGAAATATTAGTAACTTTAATTCGTAAAACGTTTGTTAGATGATGATTGAATTACGAGAAATATTTATTGATTGTGTATGAGTTTCTATGTTAGAATATATGGGACGTGTGAGGTGAGAAACGCGACGAGGAAATGATAATAAGGAATGAGTTATTGGAACTCGAAATCGTTGATACGCGTTAACAAACGACGAAGATTAGTTATGAACTTAGGATTCATAAATTGTACGAAACGACGTGAAGAAACATCGATCGTGGAGAAGAATGCAAAGACAAAGTGTCGTCTATCGCTATGGCGAGACTAATCGAATAGACGAAATATAGTTGTTAATTGAGTCTTATCTATAACGAACATCCTAAAACCCAAAGACTTAAGGGATATCGAGTACGTTAAATATTAGCGATGCTTCTCGAAAGAAGTGAATGACATACTAAATTATATTTCTTACGTTGATAAGGTCCAGCGTGGACGTAGACGAAAGCGACAAGGATCGCTAGCAGGTACTTCAAGAAGGACAATTCTTGAGGTTGGTTTCTTAAAACAAAATGACATGCATGTCTATCTCAAAGCATGATTTACAAAGCTTTATGAAATATTATTCCATGAATGTTATTGATTGCCAAATGTTTATATTTTGTTGTGATCCTATCCGAGATTGGTATATCCAATGTGGTATGTGAATGTGTTGGTCCACCAACGCGTTAAAAAGTGGTATCGATCGGATCCGACTTAGTTAAGGACTAACTCGGATTGTGTACACGCAGTGACCGTGTGTTAAGGTTAGCTACCTCGACCAATCACGATGACTATGTGTAGGTGGCCACCTCCATAGTGCGCGAATGAATAAATGAATGAATGATCAGATATGGAAACAACGTGAATGAAATAGTCAGGCCTGACACTTTTGGAAAATGATAAAATGTTTGATAGGCATGAGTCTTTTTACTAAAATCCTCATGCGCTATTGTGGGCAGTTAATAACTTTTGACAAAGAAAATGATTCGGCAATGAGTCCACTGAGTACTTTTGTACTTAGCCCTGCATCTCGTTTTTGATGTGCAAGTTGAGCGAGGATTGATGATGGTTGCGAGGTGGTGCAGAATAGCAGTTGTTTTGTTGCTTAATTAGAGGGGATTTCTGGAACCTTGGGCATGCATCGTCATATGCATGTCCACACGTTTAAATGCTGCCTAACTCTGATAATTTTTGATGTTTTGATTATAACTGCCTTCATACCGTATTGAATTTGAGGTCATACCTCGTACTTTGAATTGTGCCCTGATTGGGCTATATTTAAACCTTGAACCTTTTGACGAGTCCTTCTGTGACTCGAGTTGGTATTGAATAGCTTATTCCTTTTTAGTCTATGCGTTGTTGAGTAGTTAAATGGTTAATTGCATTGATTAATTATGTTTATATCCGCTGCTTTATCATATCGGTGACGATCCATATGATCCGTACTTCATTGGGAAGTCGGGTCATCACAAAGTGGTATCAGAGCACTTGTTCGCAATATAGTTGTTAATTGAGTCTTATCGATAACGAAAATCCTAAAACCCAAAGACTTAAAGGATATCGAGTACGTTAAATATTAGCGATGCTTCTTGAAAGAAGCGAATGACATACTAAATTATATTTCTTACGTTGATAAGGTCCACTTGATTGGATGTGAGCGAAAGCGACAAGGATCGCTAGCGAGATACTTCAAGAAGGACAATTCTTGAGGTGGGTTTCTTGAAACAAAAATGTTATGCATATCTCAAAGCATGATTTACAAAGCTTTATGAAATATTATCACATGAAATGTTATTGATTGCCAAATGTTTATGTTTTGTTGTTATCCTATCTGAGATTGGTATATCCAATGTGGTATGTGAATGTGTTGGTCCACCAATGTTAAAAAGGTAACGATCGGATCCGACTTAGTTAAGGACTAACTCGGATTGTGTACACGTGTATCGTGTGTTAAGGTTAGCTACCTCGACGGTCACGATGACTATGTGTAGGTGGCCACCCATAGTCTTGCGATTGAATGAATGAATGATCGGATATGGAACAACGTGAATGAAATAGTCAGGCCTGACGCTTTTGAGAAATGATAAAATGTTTGATAGGCATGAGTCTTTTAACTAAAATCCTCATGCGCTATTGTTGTCAGTTAATAACTTTTGACAAAGAAAATGTTTCGACAATGAGTCCACTGAGTACTTTTGTACTTAGCTCTGCATCTTGTTTTTGATGTGCAGGTTGAGCGAAGATTGATGATGGGTGCGAGATGGTGCAGAGTAGCAGTTGTTTTGTTGCTTAATTAGAGGGGATTTCTAGAACTTTGGGCATGCATCGTCATATGCATGTCCACACGTTTAAATGCTGCCTAACTCTGATAATTTTTGATGTTTTGATTATAACTGCCTTCATACCGTATTGAATTTGAGGTCGTACCTCGTACTTTGAATTGTGCCCTAATTGGGTTATATTTACACCTTGAACCTTATGACGAGTCCTTCTGTGACTCGAGTTGGTATTGAATAGCTTATTCATTTTTAGTCTATGCGTTGTTGAGTAGTTAAATGGTTAATTGCATTGATTAATTATGTTTATATCCGCTGCTTTATCATACCGGTGACAATCCGTATGATCCGTACTTCATTGGGAAGTCGGGTCGTCACACTAACTCCAAGAGTTCTTGCAGCTGGATCTTCAATTCATCAAGTTCTTTTGGTGCCATCCGGTATGGGGCTTTCGACACGGGGGCAGAACCTGGTTCGAGGTCGATCGTGAACTCGATCTATCGATTTGGTGGTAATCCCGGTAGTTTATCTTGAAATACATCGGGATACTCATTCACGATCGGGACGTCTTCTATCTTTCACACATTCTGGTCTTTCTCCTGGAGATAGACAAGGTAGGCATGATTCTCGGTCTTGTTCAGCAACGTCCTTGCTTGTAGTGCGGATATGATTGGGACTCTCCTCCTATGATGATCCTGTGAAAGTCTGTAGGTTTCTCTCCGGGATGTTGGAAATAGATTTTCCTTTCATTACATAGGATAGTCGCATCATGTTCGGTTAATCAATCCATTCCTAGGATTATGTCCACATCTGTCATAGGTATGACGTGAAGGTTATCTGTCATGACCTTAAGTAAGCCTAGTCCAAGTTCTAGGTTCGAGCATAAGTGGGTTACCGTTCTTATGCCTCCTACTGGAGAAGAAATTCTCATGATTTGTTCAGCGCGTTTAGGATCTAGTCCTACGTTCTCTACGCATGCTTCAACAATAAAAGAATGTGAGGTGCTAGTATCAAACAGTAGTACAACAGGCAATTGGAGGAGTATTCCCATACCTACCAAGTTTCCTTGGTTTCTTGGCGGTTCCTGCGGGAATTCCCTTTCTTAGTTGAGGGCGTAGGCCCTGGCTTGTGGTGGCGGTTGCTGTTGTTGATGGTGTTGTTGTTGTTGCTACGGTTGTTGCTGCTGTTGTTGTTGGGGCTGTCGGTAATGTTTCTTTGGTTGTCGCCACTGTTGTTGTCGTTGCCGCCGTGGTTGATGCGGTCGTTGAATCGACTGGAAGCTTTGAACCGGGGGCTGTTGCTGAAATGGTTGAGCTTGGATAGCCGGACCAGCTGGACTCGGTTGGGCACATTGTGATGGCCATTTTCCCCTTGGCGTATCCCAGGGTAGTCCCTGGAGTAGTGACCCTTCTGCCATACTTGAAGCATCCGTCATTCATAAATGCGCATGCCCCCTTGAGACTCCTATGGCATCTAGGGCACATGGGGAGCCTCACAAATTTTGGTTTTCCCCACCAAGTGCGGGTACCATGGGACGTCAACTTTCTTGCTCGTGCCCAGATGGCACGTTATTCCCTTGCCATGGCCTCCTATCGGCCTGGCCAATGTTGGATCCTTGACCTTGGTGGGGTCCTTCCCACTTCCTCTTCCCACGATCCCCTTGGTGATTCGGGGGATGCACAGCGACAGTCGTGTCCTCAGTCAAAGTAGCCTCGATGTCCAAAGCTCTACTAAGGGCCTCGCGGTAGGTCAGATTTCCATGACCAGCTAGCGACACCCTGATTTCATGCCGAAGTCCCATCCGAAACTTCTCTGTCCTCTTTTCTTCGGTGTCAACCAGTTGAGGTGCATACCGCTACATCTCGTAGAATACACGGTCGTAATCTGTGACTGTGGTTATTCCTTGTCGCAGATTGTAGAACTCATGTTCTTTCCTTTTTCGGTAGCTCTTAGGAATATACTTCTCGTATACTTCCTCCATGAAATCTTCCCAGGTGTAATCTTCAAGTTCTTCTTCGGATAGAGTCTTTCTCTTCGTCTCCCACCAGAAGTCGGCGGCACCAGTCATCTGGAAAGCAACGCATGACAATCGTTCTTGAGAGGGGCAGTGAAGGAAGTTAAAGATTCGCTCGAGTGTGCGAATCCAGAGTTTAGCATCCACGGGACTCCCAGTCCCGTTGAAAGTGGGCGGGTTCTGCCTGAGGAATAGTTCCTCAATCCGCCTTCGGTGTTGGTGGTGGTGGTGGTAATGGAGTGTCTTCTCTCTCAGGTGTTACTTCACGATTTCTTCTTCTCGGCGGCATCCTATCCTTCATAAATATACGTAATTAAATATCATCTTATACTATCCATCAGGATCAATGTATATATATCAACACGGTGTTTATATAATTATGAGCATAAATCTAGCACATCATCGAACACCACATATCACAATATTAAAACAAAAGGCTCTCGGGGAGCTATCATCATATCACATCAATTGCCTCTACGAGGACTTTCATCAGCGTTTTGAAGATTTACAAAAGACCAGGTACAGAGTATGATGCCCAAAAACAATTATCAGCATCACTCCGTGTACCTAGTCACGGTGCGTACAAAAATCTAAATGCTACCGTGGACATCAAAATAGGGTTTCATGTCGGAACGACTCATCGTTTCCGCATGCATCAAAAGATATACAAAGTATATAGACAAAAGACTATCTAGTCCTAAGAACTAGATCCATGATCGCCCGGGGTATAGATAGGGCTCCATGTGTCGGAGTCAGGACTGGAAGAATGGGAACTATCCACTCCTTCCATCTCATCTTCAGTTGATAGGTCCTCCTCGGGGTCTTTCTCGGGATCTTCCTCAGCGTCAGTGTGGGAGCCATGGGCTCTCGGTCTCTAACGGCCCTGGCTTCCTCCATAGTAGCTAGGTCTCGGCGGATCTCAGCCATGACCTTCTCATACACATCATCCGGAAATAGGGTAATAGCAGGACGGACATCGGTCTCTCTCAAGGTACCTGTGGCTAGGTTACGTGGATCGTCAATCCCTACAGCATCGTGGCCCAATGATGAGGGTGGATTGGTGTGGCGGCAGCTGGATTGGGGGAGAGCCGATATGTGGAGGTGGATACGGGCATGGCATGATCGGCGGCGATGGTCTGGGCGGGAAATGATGAGGGTGGAATCCTACTGGTGGTAGAACCGAAAATGTGAGCTGTCGAGGATGGGAAGGTCCAGCCTCGAACATGTTCCTGCCACTGCCAGGAAAGAATACGGGTCCGTCAGCTGCCAAACGGGGCACCTTTGGGTGGAGCCACTCTGGAATCTCATCGCTCCAAGTGTATTCCCGCGCGGGAAGATACGGCCCATGTGGTATAGCTCCGTACACCGTGAATACATAGCTCAGGTGGCTAACAAAGCGAGACAAGTCCACCTCCAGATTGAAGCTCTCTCGGCGTCGATAGATATAGTCCGCCGATATCTCACGAGCATACCCCTGCCAGTCGGATGACACTCTCATGATCAGTCGAAGCACACCGTCATAATGCGATGTACCACGGGCATGTGCAGCGGCCCAATGACGTGTGAAGTGCTCCAAGAACTCGCCGAGGTCGTCTCCTCGGCATATCTGGTAGGTACGGTATGAGCGTACGACCTCATCGGGTGTGGTCCTAGAGGATCGGGGATGCCTAGTCGTGAAGACAGTCTGAGCCATCTAAAATGAAAGTATCACTAAGGTCAGACACGGTAAATATAACGGTATATCTAGAAGAAAGTATGTACACAATAACATCTGTACAAAGAAGGTTATAGCAATCTATATTATCCTATGAACTACATTCCTAAATCGTCATGGCATTACTTTCATGGTTTGGTCTCCGGGAAGAGACGATATGGTTTCTTAGAGGAGAGCAACGATCGATGTCTAGCCTTCAGGTAAAGGCTAAGTGGTCACTCTATCTTATTGGGTTCGGGATTCCTCATTTCTATTCGCTTTATAGCATCAGATTATATCCGTTCTCATCATGTACTTACAATTCCTTACTTCTTTTTATACTTCCTTAACGTTATACTTTGATTCTTTTCATTATTGTTACGATAGAGGCAACACGCATGGTGTTCAGAATTCCTTCGCATAGAGAGGTTGGGACTCGTAGCAGTGCGAAGCTCCAGTTAAGCAATCGCTTCGTCATCGTAGACTCGTCGCGTTCTCATCCTCGAATACATTCGGATTGTGATTCTTAAGATTTCTATGTTCTCGTTCTTCCTTAGTATTTCGTTCAATTGGGGATACCTTATGTTCTCATACTAAGTTTGGCGCAAAGGGATCATGCGTCTTAAGAGTCTATGTTCTCATGGGAAACATACTCATTTACATCCTGCTTCTAGCATGCTTTGCATATAGCAGTAAACATAGATCATAACATGTATTGCGACAAACAAGTATTCATACATTACTCCTTACCAAGCCCCTAAAGTTTGCAACTTTCTTTCAAACTAATGACCAATCATTTGAAACAACTTTTCAATTTCAAAATATTCCTCTTTCCAAAATATTTTTCAACTTCCCAACAAGGTAACATTATAAGTCCGTTTCACTATTCATATACTTCCATCATTTCAAAACAACTTTTAGTTGAAATAGTTACCTTCTTCCTCGTTGAGCAGGACAACGAGGGAGTGCAGTACAGTGGTGTCAAACACAAATAATTTCTAGACTCAACTTTCAACTTAGGATTCAACAAAAGGGTTTCTAGGGTTCAGAGCGAACAAGTGCTCTGATACCATTTTTGACGACCCAACTTCTCAAAGAAGTAAAGATCATATGGATCGTCACTGGTATGATAAAGCAGCGGACATATATACATAACTAATCAATACAATTAACCATTAAACTACTCAACAATGCATAGACTGAAAGGAATAAGCGGTTTCAATACAAACTCAAGTCACATAAGGACTTGCCAAAAGGTTCAATGTTCAAATATAACCCACTCAGGGCGCAATTCAAGGAACGAGGTACAACCTCCAATTCAATACGATAATGAAACGCAGTTATAATCAAGACACCAAAATAATATCAGAGTTAGGCAGCAATAAACGTGTGGACATGCATATGAAGATACATGCCCAAGGTTCTAGAAACCTTTCTACTATAGCAACAAAACATATGCCACTCTGCACCAACTCGCACCCATCGTCAATCCCTTCTCAACCTGCACATCAAAAACGAGATGCAGGGCTAAGTACAAAAGTAATGAGTGGACTCATTGCCGAAGACATTTTCTTTGTAAAGTTATTGAACTGCCCACAATAGTACATGAGGATTTTAGTTAAAAGACTCATGCCTATCAAACATTTTATCATTTTCCAAAAGGGTTCGGCCGAACTATTTCATCCACTTTGTTCCATATCTGATCATTCATTCATTTGCGCACTATGGAGGTGGCCACCTACACATAGTCGCCGTGACCGATCGAGGTAGCTAACTTTAACACACAGTCACACGTGTACACAATCCGAGTTAGTCCTTAACTAAGTCGGATCAGATCGTTACCCTTTTTTAACGTTGGTGGACCAACACTTTCTCATACCATGTTGGATATACCAACCTCAGATAGGATTACAACAAAACATAAACATTTGGCAGTTCATAACAGTTCATGCAATAATATTTCATAAAGCTTTTGTAAATCACGCTTTGAGGTATGCATAACATTTTATTTCAAGAGAGCCCACCTACTAATCCGAAGTTAATAGTTCTAAGCGGTTAGGGTGTGAGTGTCCTTCCTCAGCAACTACGCACGATCAAACCCTTCATAAGAAAATAGCCTTTCTTAGATTCTTTCTATTGATGAGGGTCGTTTATAAATTACGACTTAAGGTTCCCCATTTAGGGTTTCTTTATGATTTCATGTGGTGGTCTTAAGATAATTCCTATTATCTTATATTTTCAATTTCCAAACTTTATTACTTCATCATTCATAGATGAACCTCAACTTATGAGTCTTATACTCCGAGTCTATCATCGACTCTTAGTCTTAGTGTTCTTCTAAACGTTATTACGTTATAGATTGTTAGTATTCAAGTTGTGATTGGTATATTAGGATATTCTCGAGCCACTAACTAGACTTAACAATTGTAGTTACGTCCTAGTAGGTTATGCTTGACGACTTGTCATATTAACACGACGAATAAAAGGGGAGTCTTGACTTGATTCAAGTGATCACATGCTATCATGTAAGTAAGTACTTAGGAATAGATGAAGTTCTTCGGGAATATTAAATCGACCTTTGAGATATAAGGATTGACATCTTATGTTTAAATCTTTGTTTACACTTCACGACATTGTTTGTTTCTCTTAACTCGTCGGAGATTATATAAGTTGTATAATTGCTATTCGTTGTCGAGTTGTCTTAACGCTCAATCTAACATCGTATTAGGTTGTCGTTGTTGAGTATTAACATTGTAACTCGGCTTTTGGTTTCTTTAACTTAGGAACTCACGTTTGAGTATCCTATTATTAATAGCAAGCCCTAAATTTGTGTCTAACTTCGATTCTCATTAATTCCTTCTTAAGTTATCGAAATTTGTCGATTTCTTTTGGATTCTCGTACATAAAGTACTATGTTGTTTACATTTGGAGTTTTTTTTTGTCGGCACAACCTAAATATAACCATTCAACACCATACACAACATATACTATACCAAAGCATTAGAAAACTCTAATTTCTAACATAATACACAATCGTTATGTATGTGTGCATAAGTGTTCCATTCATTCATCATAATCTCATACCATTCATTCCAACTTATAGATTAACTATCATAGCATCATTTACCATTAAAATTAAACTCATGCTTAACCATTTTGCTATGTTTTCGATAATTAGCAATAATTAGCATAAGTATCCAATAAATACCAATAAAATCATGATATACTCTTATCATACCATAGAATTTAATTATCAACTCAATACCATCAAATAAAAATTTAATCATGAGTTAATATAAGCCATTCTTTTCGGTATTTATGATTTATTGAACATTGGTGTTCAATAAATTCCACAAAAATCATATTATGCTTATATTATATACTAAACATGAAATATCATCTCATATCATACATTAAAATTAAAACACATGCTTTCACCACCTATATACTTTCGGTAATTTCAATATACATACATATATATTCAATAAATTCCATTCACTTCACAAATGTTTATATTATGCAATAAACATGTAATATTAACATTAAACATCAACTAATATTTATAATATGAACCAATGCTTGGAATTCTTTTTGTCCTTGCACATATATTACATATGTGTTCAATAAATTCCCAATAATACATATTAGGTTCATATTATTTCTAAACATCACATATCATATTATTTTAAAAATAAAAATCAAATAAATCTTAAATATACATATATAGTTTTCAGTCCTTATAGAAAAATAGGATTAGTGTCTCAATAATTTCAAGATTAATGTATAATGCTCATATCATATATTAAACACTATACCTCAACTATTTTTCAACAAATAAATTCAAAATAAATTCCAAAAATTACGTATAAGTTTCGGTATTTACATGAAAATAGGAGAAGTGTTCCAAAAATTTCAAGATTAATATATGATGTTCATATCATATATTAAACAATATATCTCAACTATTTTCAACAAATAAAATCAAACAATAGTCTAAAAATATGTATATATATTTGGCCTTTTTTGAAGAAAATATGAGATGTGTTTCAAAAATTTCAAGATTAATATATGATATTCATATCATATATTAAACACTATATCTCAACTATTTTCAAAAAAAAAATTAAAACCATGGCCTGAAAATTCAATATAGGTCTCGACCTTTTTGGAAAAAAATCCAAACAAAATTCTGAAAATTATCATATTTATTCTACATGCTCTTAATATATCAAAAAGCAACAATATGAAATAATATTCACAAAAGCATGCTTTATCTCCTATAAAAAGAAATTTTAACAAAATTTAAAAATAACAAACATGCTCCAAAAATTCCCAAATTTAAAACACAAACTTAGAAAATATTTCTAAGAATATTTTATTCATAGCTCGAGAGCATTTAGTAGCTCAAAAGCCACGAAATTGAAATGGGTTGAAACTAGGGTTTCAAATGAAAAAAAAAATTCTAATTTTTTTTCACTCCATTAGGATGGAAGAGGATGATGAATACTACCTTTTTATGGTCTTAGAAACTTATTTTGAGAGTTGGAATGGGTTGACAAGGAGGATTAAAGCTTATAATCTTGAAGAACAAAAGAGAAGATTTGAATTTGGAGAGAGAAAAATGGGTCTCAAAGAGAGAGAGAGAGAGGCTGGATGAAATGCTTCTCTCTTGAAGCCTAAAGAGCTGTTGTAAGCTCATTTGGGAGTTCTTGGTGGTAGTTGGGAGAAGGAATGGTCAAATTACCCAATTTGACATGTTAATACCGACTCTTTAAGTTTTGTCTCGCTTTCGATTGATTTCTCGAACCTTAAGATTTTATTTTCTTAAATAGCCTTAAAAATACTTATTTAATAGTTTGTAATAATTTCATGAAGTTCGGATGGCATCCGGTAAGTCAATTCCGAGTTATCGCGAAAAAACAGCGTCCGGCGATTAAATTATGCTCATTTGAAATTCTATTGAATTCTTGAGCTTTCATAATTAATTTGAGTCTTATAAATAATTTCTTATTAATTTAGACCCTTGGTTTGAGTTTCGGTTTCGTTAGGATCATTTAGGATTTTTCCGGTATATTTTCATGGCGTTCGGTTAAGTTTTTCAGGAATTTTGTTCAGAAATTAATTCTTATGAATTCTAAATTCATAATAATATATTACACCATGATTTTGATTGTAATCATTAATTTCCATGATTAACACGGACTGGAAGTTGATCCGTCAAGTGAACAATGCTTTTAAGGTTGACCAAGCATGCCCGAAAATTCTCATTCTTTGGCCTCTCATATGTTTTCATTATAGGATTCTAGAAATGAAATCGTTTTGTCGAGATTCATTCTATGTTCAGGCTTATTCAGAAAACCCTAATCCGGTAGGACTAGTCACTAGTTTTTGATTTCTCTAGTTATCGACCTCCGAATCGATTCTAATTCATTTCGTTGGTCACCTTAAACATAATTAAGGTCTAAGCACCATAAATAATTGGTTTAAGCATCACTAATGAAAGCTTTAAATTTTTCGGGTTATTACATGAGTACAAAAGCACTCAGTGGTCACATGCCGAAAGATACATACATACTTGTGTAAACTGTAAATTATCATGCCATCTCAACAGTAACGCAAGGTGTTTTATCTTAAATGGCCCAAGCTTACTAAATTCTTTTGTGAAGCTAAAGTTTGTCTGATCAGACTAAGTTCTCTTGTAATCACCATATCTGTAACTATTGTTGTGTCCCTAGAAGAAGGCCTCCTTCCACGGTCACTGGACCGGTCAACCCTTTATGATGACTCTTGTTTCAATCAAAAGTGATCTCTTAATTGACTCATAATCGAATGAGGTGTTGTAAACGGTAAATCCTAAACATTCTAATATCAAGGAAGGGTTTTTGAACATATGGGAATTTAAATGCTGAAAGGAAATATAAATAACGAAAAGCAATCTAACTAGGGGTTGTCAATCTCTAGTGGAGAACCTAAGAAATCACGAATACAGAAAGCTAAAGCGAAGAACAACTAAACTAGATCATCAAACTTAAAGCAATAAAATTCATAGGAGAAAGATTCAACATATAACTAAATTCCAAAATCCATTGCATGAAATGTAATGTAATCACGAAGCAAGAAATCACAAAGCAATATAAATCAAAGGAACATGAAAACAATCCACTGTCACTATGTAATTGAATTCAACAAAAATCACCAAACAATAACACTATGAAATTGATTACGATAGAACTGATAAATCCAAAAGCATAAATTGATAAACTAAATTATTCAATCGATGAAAATGAAAGCAAGAATTAAAACTATGATTTTATCTGTCTGTATTGTCGTTGAAAAGCTCCGGAAGAACAATGGTGAAGAACAGCGTCGCGGAAGACCAAAATCAGAACTGGCGAAAAGCGCCGCGGAAGACCAAAATATAGAACTCCTCTTCCCTAACGCGTTTATATATAAATTAAATGAGTGAGCACCGGTTGTAGATGAGCGCGGGTTGAACAAGCGTTCTGACTAATGGGTGAGCGCCGGTTCGAAATGAGCATCGGCTGGAGAAACGTTATGTATTGAGAGTGAACATCGGCTCATGGGGAGCGCTCGCTGAAAGATGCTTATGTCTCAGAAATGAACGCCGGCTCAAGGCTGAGCGTGCGCGCGGGTGGACGAGCGTCGGATGAGCACTGGAGGAGTGCTCTCTTTGAGCGCCGGTTGAGGAGGCGCGCGCGAGGAGAGGGGCGTGAGCGGGCTAGCGCCAGATGGCATGCCAGCGCTCGCGAGTTGCGAGCCTGAGCGCTGGATTGGTCTGAACGCGCGGAGGGAACGGGCGCTCAAGAGAAACTGAGAGGGAGCTCAACATGTGAGAGGGCGCTCAAGCTTGAGCAGAGGGCGTGCAGGTGAGCCGGCGCTCAGCCATGAACCGGCGCTCACCTACTGAACGCGTGATGAGTTGCGGCGAGCGCGGACGTGAGCGTGCGCACGGAGCGTGTGTGCGCGACTTTGAAGAACTGCTTCGTTCTCCCTCGTCCAAACTCCGAATTGCGATCCGTTTGCGCCTACGGACTCCTATCGCAACGTAATTTACTTCATAGGAAGACAAAATCCTTGATTCCTTCTTCACTATTCATGAGAATCATTGAAAGTGTCGGCTCTCTGCACCAAGTTCCACGCCGTAGAGTTTCTTGTCCGAATAATGCCCAAATCATGAGTTATTTCCTACATCAAACCAAGAATTAGAATTCAATCTTTATAACATAATAAAATAATAAATTATGCTAAAAGTAAAACTAAAGATCGACAATTTAAATCCAAAAGCATAGAAAAATACGACCAGATTCGGACTAAACAACTCTCGGTAACTTGTGTACACAAATCCTATCTAGGGGTCCCTAGCACAGGACTCGAATTCGATTATGGGGTTTTTGGCATAGCCAAACACAGATAGATATCATACACAAATATCAAAACATTTATGGCAAGACAATATTTGAAAGATTTTCAGTTCAAAGATTCTGAAAAGAAAATAACTGCTTGAATGAATCATTTTATTTTGTTTATATATAAGAAAGCCCACCTGTTAGCACTATTACTCACATGACCACAGTATTTTCTTGTTGTTTCTTTATCACTTCGTCGTCCAACCTTTATCGCAAGAATTATAAATAAGAAATACGAAGCGAATGGTTATTCTTATTGAGAGAAATTCCAAACTTTATTCAATAAGACTTTATTAGAGAATTTTCACTCCATATAAGTCTTGCGTCATCGCTATATTAATAAATTACTAATACTCATAGCTCGTCTTCTAATGTTTAGAAATTAAAGGACATTTCTTTTGTATGATTGATTAAGATAGAATCAATCGCTTATCAATTAGGAAAATAAACGAATCTTGATCAATCATTACATAATTAAAACTAAATAGATTAATTTATGAGTCTGAGCTAACCCGTTTTAAGCTTAATTCAATCGTTATTTGATCTTAGACTTGAACTTGAATTTAATTCCAGTACTATTCCAATTATCTACCTGACATAGTTAAATCTCTATATTTAATTAACCAAGTCCATAAATAAATATATAAACTTATTCAGTATATCAAGTTGCGAGTCGATTTAATTCATCTTATCGCTTAGTCTTTATTATAAATAGCTAGAGGTCTAACTAAATGAATTGAAACATACACATAAAGCCCAATTATTAAAAGGCCCATTAAGTATTTAATTTAAAATTATGGTCCATTTATTATAATTGGATAATGGGGTTCAATAACAAAATAAGGACATTGGGCTAAGAAAGAAATCAACCCATACTTTTACAAGGATTTCGAATTGGGCCTCTGTCCTAAAATAATTCCAACCCAACATTTAAATTCTGAATGGGCTAGATAAATAAAATCCTATGCAACCCATTATCCCTTTTTTTCGGCCAAACGTTGTTGGCCCAATACCATAATCTAATTAAAAAAAAAACTAATCTACATTCCACTCTCTCTACCCTTACAACCTATCGTCTCTCTCTCACTCACAAACTATCATCTCTCTCACTCACAATCTGCCGCCCTTGACACTCCTCTTTTTCGACGGTATTGCCGTCGTCGGCATCCTTTCATCCCTGCTACTACCCAAAATGAGATTCCCTCTGTTTTCCTCTTTATTTCATATAGGCCACTCACCTCTCTCACCGCTCTCTCGGTGACTCCTCCATCTCTGCTGTGCTTGTCTCCGATGGCACGTCGTTGTCGGCGACCGCCACTGCACCGACGTCTACTCCTCCATCTCCCTTTCCATTCTTCCATCTCCTCTCACATCTTCTCTCCCTCTGTTCTCTCACCAAAATACACACAAACAGAACTCTTTTCCCTCTCTTTCTCGTTCTGGCCGTCGACTAATAGTCCGGTGCCATTGCCGGCTCCCTTCTAGCCAGCGTCGCTGCCGGGGTGACAGCAGCAGCGTTGCCATTTATCTCTGTCCCCTAACTCTTGATGTAAATGGAAAGTAGCAGCGTGATGCTGAAATTCCGACACCGAGCATCACCTTGAACATGTCACCCAACCGCCGACAAAGCCATCATCGTCGCGGCGTCAATGTCAATGACCCTGTTCTTCTCTCCTTTCTTCTCGGCGTAGCGTCCAGTAGCAAAATAGCCACTGCCGTCGTTTTCTCTCCGCTCTGCCGCCATCTTTGCGTCTCCTTCTCATCTGGGTTGGATAGCCGGCAGCCAAGGCCATCGCCGTCGCCTTCTCTATTTTTTATCCACAATAGTAGCACACGGCCGCTGCTGTCCAAATATCACCATCGCCATCCTCCGCCCTTTGCCATCCAGTCTGCAATCGACTGGATCGATCACCACCATGCTAATTCAAACTTATCCAGCTTCCTTCTCGGCTATTCAGTAAGCAGGAAAGTTGCCGCCACCATGGTGCTACAACCACTGCCCATCTCACTCAACCAATCTGTTTCCAGTATTAAAATCCAACAATCTCCCACTTATAGTAATGCAAACTTTTAGTACACAATGTGTTTCTCTACTAGCTATTACAAAACACCATCACTTTGCTTCTCCCATTTCTACAAATGTTTACTTTCTAAGTGGGGGCCATCTTGCGCAATCCAAGTCCTCGAACATGCTCGTCGTAGACTTTTTATGGCAGGCTCTTCATGAATGAGTCAGCTAGGTTATCTGCAGTTTCAATCTTCTCAATCAGCCTATCTCCTCGTCTAACGATTTCTCGTATGACTTGGTACTTTCTCTCTATGTGTTTTATCGCCTTGGTCCGTGGTTCCTTCGAGTTTTCCACTTGCACCTGAGTTATCACAGTACACTATGATACTCTTGGGCAAACGAGGTATCACATCTAGAAACATGAGATAGTTTTGAGCCATACCGCCTCCCTAGCAGCCTCTGAAGCGACTACATATTCGGCTTCCATGGTAGAGTCCGTAATGCATCGCTGCTTTGCACTCCGCCAAGATACGGCTCCTTCTCCCAAGGTAAACACGTAGGGGAGGTAGACTTCTTGTCACAGCCCAACTTCTTAATCAAGAGATTAGACTGCGACTTAATGACTCATCGTGACTATTAGGGTTAACAATGATATAAGATATTTAAGTAAGTTGTGACAACCATAATTATGGAGATCTATTTAAGGAATGACATCAAGTTGAGATATAATTGTTGATCCGGATAATATAAATTTTACTCCATAGAATCGAATGGACAAAGATAACAAAATATGATGATCAACAACATTCAACCATTTTCATAAAAGGGGTTTTCCTTTCACAAAGACAACAATCGCATAATCATTTCTCAAGTCAGAGTGTGGTAACAGAAAGGGTAGTTGAGTTACATGTGTGAAGACATATAACTATGGGCAACAAAGTATAGCAATTTACATAGGGTTCCTATTTATCAGCAAAGTAACAAGATGAAACAACGATTTTTCCAAAACAACTATCAACAAAGTAGAACTAAACAATTTCGACTTTAACAATTTCCGAGAATCATAAACACAACCCAATCAAATAGACTTCAATGACGAAGGATATAACGAGTTCGGTTCCAACTTTATTCACAGATCAAAACAACCATTCAAACCAAGAACATTCCAAACCATAATATAATAAAGAGTTCGACTCTACTATCAACAGCATTGACATAAAGTAATTCGATCATAAGGTTAATAACAACATAGCAACATTTACGAACAACAACCACAGTGTTCCTTTCCAATTCCATCTCTGAAATCCAAGCTCAACCTGCATGTTTAGAAATACATGCAGGGCGTGAGTACATAAGCACTCAGTGGACAAAAACAGTTAAAAATTTGCTCTTAGAGCTATAAGATTGACTTTCCGAAAATCAAATTTCTTGATACCCTGACCGATCGCTTTAACTTTGCAATACACGGGGGTTTTAGTGAAAAACATGTGCATGCTTTTTAAAGTAAACACTTACTTACTTTCATTTTCACAATTTTAAAACAAATGCATATGCATGATCTTTGTCTCTCTTAGCACATCTTTCTCTTCCCATATCCACGTATTTTCTTTGTGTTGGAAGAGGCCTCTTCTCAAACACCTTAACATTACATACCCGTGTTGATGGACCCTATGGTACCATGCCAAACATTCGGCAAGTCAATAATTTTGAATGTCATGCAATAGATAATGAAATAATATAAATGAGCACGTGCTATAAGTTTTTAGAAAGCCCACCTGTTGCTTTTACTCTGTAAGCTTAATAAACTTCCCTTTTTCTTCTTCCTCTTCTTCCTCAATCGTCTTCCCTTTTCTCGATGTACCTTTAATTATTTGATAATATTAGTATTCATATAAACAACATTTCTTGTCCCTCAACATCTATAAATTCCTCTTATTCCTTCTTTTTCATTTCTTATGTTTTGTTTAGACATTTTTGTCTAACTTTTACCTATAATAATTTTAAATCTTTTCAGGTCATTGCATCCTTTATTCTTTAAACTTTCTTTATATTTTATCTTATTCGACTTTCACGAATCTATTTAATATTCAATGAACAACTAATTAATATTAGCAACTTCAATTCACTTTCTTATCTTTATTTAAGCATTATATTCATTTCTTTAGGCATTTTAAGCATAACATTTTTATTTAATCACCTACTTCAAACTTTTCACATAACTAAGTCATAAGCTATCAACTTTCTTCAATACTAATATTTTTCTTACTATTAGTATACTTTAGGTATACAAACCATTACTAATCACTTAATATCATATAACATAACCTATTTGTCATCAAAATTCCATTTCAACATAATATGTTCATAAACTTCAATTTTTCACATTTTAGTTCTAACATCCTCAATTAGGCTTCATTAGTCCTTATTTACATAATATGTTCACAATTCATAAGATCTATAAAGAATAACATTAAAATATCAACTTCCTTTTCTCTAAGTTTTCAAAATTTCACAATTATATACATAAATTATAATTTCCTTCAACTTCTTTTCAATTTCTCATTTAAGTATCATATGTTAGCTTAAATCATCAATATTAATACCATATATTAACTTTAGCATATATATAGCAACTAAAACCTAAACTAAATTTTTGATTGTCAACATATAAACTTAGAAAATTCTAATAAATTCATATAATACTTAAATCATCATATTAAACTCATATATCAAGTTAATTGAAGAAAATAAAATCAATACATCACTTTCTCAATTTTTTGAAAAATTCAAAATTATATATACATATTCTAAATTTATTTTTGTTATCCTTTCTTTCAATTTATTAACCTAAGCATGCTTTAAACACATAATCCTAACTTATTTCTAATATAACATCAATAATTCATCACTTTAGCCTAAAGCATATAAACTAGGGTTTTTCAATCTCAACACAAATCTTACTCTAAACCATCAATATTTCATCAATTCCAAATTAATTCATCAATTTCATGCTATAATATCAATATTCATCCATAATCCCCACATAATACATAAAATCCTTCAACTAACATATTCATTAATTTTAAAAATATACAAAAATAATTCATGCTTAAAGATTGAAGAAAGGTTAGAAATATACCTTGTAAATCTTGAAATCAATATTAGAAAGGAATTTATGGAAGAAATTAGCTTAGGAATTTTTTTATCTCAAGTGTGTGTTGTGTGTGTGTAGTCGTGAGTTTAGGAAGAATTTAGGAGAATTTTTGATAAAGTGTGTAATAGTGTAGGTATGTTATATTTATAGCAAAAATTATTTTAATTTCCATTTAATTAAAACATGATTATTCACCAAACTCATTTATTACTTTTACTTGGTCACCAAGTATATTAATTATACATGCTTAGTCATTCTTATCTAGAACATTCTTTATTTTATGCTTAATATTTAATATTTATTCTATGTAATACTAATAATATAGTATGTATAGATATTCCATTTAATGTGGCTAATCATATATATATAACTTATGTTCTTAATTTCCTACTTTAGGACATATTATAATTACACATTCATATAATTATGTTTACTATATAACATGAAAATATAACACTCAAAATAGCAAAATTTAAACTTTCCTAAAATTATAGAATTTATTTGTTCATTAAGATCAAATAATCAATCAAAATATTATTTTAAATTCTAAACAAAATCTTTCATTCAGTAAATTTTATAATTCAATTGTTAATCATATTTCATTTTTCTAAGTGACATTATATATTTTAAATCATAAGCATATCTAATTTCTTTCTTATTAAGGATGCAATGCCCTGTTTAACCTTTAATCGCTAACTAATTACTAATTAAAAATTTGGGGTATTACACTTCTTCTCATCACGGTCAGCTTGGAAATCTGAGTTTGAATAACCCAAATGCATTAGACTATCTTCTTGGTAAACTAGCCTATAATCTCGAGTCCTTTTTAGGTACTTGAGTATATGTTTTACCGTAGTCCAATGAGCTTATCCAGGGTTAGACTGATATCTAGCTACTATGCCTACCACATAGCAGATATCGGGCCTCGTACACAGTATCGTATACATGAGACTTCCTGCGGCAGAAGCATAAGAAACTTGTCTCATTTTCTCTATCTCCTTTGCATTCATAGGTGACTACTCCTTAGATAAAGGAACATCATGTCTGAAGGGTAGCAATCCCTTATTGGCGGTTTGCATGCTAAAACGAGTAATCACAGTATCAATGTAAGATGCCTGAGATAAGCTCAACAATTTTCTCTTGCGATCTCGGTAAACCTTGATCCCAAGAAGTTACACTGGATCTCCTAAGTCTTTCATTTGAAACTGATCGGATAACAACCTCTTTACGTCTGATAATAGCGTCACGTAATTTCCAAGTAGAAGGATGTCATCTACGTAAAGTGCAAGAAATACCACGTCACCGTTAACATCCAAACGATACACACAACTCTCACGGGGCAACTGGGTAAATCCATAGGACTTTACCACCTCGTCAAAGCATAAGTTCCATGATCAGGAAGCTTGCTTAAGTCCAGAAATGGACCTCTTAAGCTTCCATACTAGATGCTCTTCACCCTTCACCACATAACCTTCGGGTTGTTGCATATAAATGTCTCTACCTTACTCTAGGTAACTAATTATAAAAGTGGTTTTCACATCCATTTGCCAAACCTTTAGGTTCAGGTGAGCTGCTATGGCCAGAAGAATTCTGATGGACTTGAGCATTGCAATAGGCGAAAAGGTCTCATCGAAATCGATGCACTCAATCTGAGTGTGTACCTTTCGCCACAAGCCGCTTTTAAAGTCGAAACCTCTCATCCGAATCTCTTTCCTCTTGTATACCCACTTACTAACTATTGCTTCCTCGCCATCCGGTAGAGTTGTTTTCAGATACATCCATAGCGGTGTGACATGATCTTGCATCTGCCTCAGATCGCCTCACCGTATGTCCATGGGTCGATTATACCGCTGCTTCGACTAAACCAAGATTTGCCCACGAACATAAATCGCTCGGGTTGACGAATAACCCTCCCACTACGACTAGACGCTACTGGCACAATGGCAACGGTGGATACAATAACCTGTGATTCTCTATCTTACACAACTGGCTAGGTAGGTGCCATTGTTACAGTTAGTATCTCCAGTGGAACTCGACCCACTTCAATTTCTTGAAGTATCTGATGTCGATCTCTCCCACTAGAGATGACATCTCATACCTTTGGCCGAATCGGTGGTGGAATACGATCATCTTCTAATTCCTGAAGAATGATTTCAACTTTGGATTTGTGGTTTTTCATGTAGTCCTCCTCCAAGAATCAAGCGTTAGTGCTAATAACGACCTTCTGATCCTTATGATTATAGAAATAACCACCTTTCGTTTCTCTAGGATAATCAATAAACAGCCTTGCATCAAATCTAGCCTCCAACTTGTCAGCCTTCTTGTTCAGCACATGTACTAGACTGCCCCATATCCTTATATGGCTTAAACTAGGCTTGCGCCCAAACCATAACTCGAAAGGGGTCTTATCGATTGACTTGGACGGTACTAGATTGAGCAAATATGCCGATGTTTCTAAGGCATACCCCCAGAACAAAATATGCAATGTTGCATAACTCATCATTGATCTAAGCATCTCTAAGAGAGTCATATTTCTTTGCTCTGACACACCATTTTTCTGTTGTGTGCCTGGTGTAGTGAGCTGGGATATAATCCCACATTGCACCAAATAGTCCATGAACTCGTTACTGATGTATTTGCCACGGCGATCAGACCGCAGTGACTTGATACTCTTATCTAGCTTTGTCTCCACTTTCGCCTTAAAGTCTTCGAATTTCTCAAAGCATTCAGACTTGCGGTGAAGCAGGTATGCGTATCCGTACCTTGAGTAATCATCAATGAAAGTGACAAAATACTCGTACCTTCCACGAGCTTTTATGGACATTGGTCCACACAGGTCAGAATGGACTACCTCCAATATTTCTTTGGCTCTGTACCCCTTCGCCTTGAAGGGTCTGGTCAACATCTTTCCTTCTATACAGGATTCGCAGACTGGTAACGGAGTAACTGTGATATCACCCAACGCTTCATTCTTAGCCAGTCTTTGGATCCTATTTAGATTGATGTGACCTAATCTAAGATGCCAAAGATATGTGGTGTCATTTAGCGTAGAAAACTTCATCTTCTTATGGATTGATATAGATGCAACATAATTATAGGTATTATGCTTGGCACAAATAGTATAAAGCGAATTATATAAAGTGTCACCAAAGATAACTTCGTCATTTTTTATGATAGAAACACCACTTAAACAACATAATATCTATGAATAAATAGTTTGGAAACCGAAATAAGGTTTTACCAAAACTTTGACATATATAAAACATCCTTTAATACTAAAATCGAACTATCAAAGCATTAAGTAACATCTCCGACTGCAACGGCCTCTACTTTCACCGTGTTACCCATTGAGATCGTTATATCACCATCAAACAGCTCCGTTGTCTGCAGGAACCCCTGCAAGGTGTAACAAACATGATCAGTCGCACCCGTATCTACTACCCATGAATGAGTAGAACAAGTCGCTAAACATGTTTTCGTTACAAAAGGAAATGGAGTACCTTGAGCCTTGAGCATGGGGCATTTAGCCTTCCAATGCCTAGTTTTGCCGCACTTAAAGCACTGCCCCTCTCCTTCGGCTTTTTCAAGCCTCCGATGTCAATTATGTTCTTGCTCCCACTGATTTCCTTGCCACTACTACCTTTAGCACCCTTTTTCTTCTTCCACATTTCAATGAAAAATTGGGGCCCTTAGATGTGCTAGCAAGGGCATGTGCTCCTTTTCCCATGACTCCTTCCACGGCTACAAGATCATTGAGCAACTGACTAAGTGTGAACTCGGTCTTGCTCATGATCGCGTTCACGTGAAAGTTCTCAAAAGACTTCAGCAGCGTTCGAGGATGATATCGACCTTGGCTTCTCCGTCGATACCTTCTCCCAACTGATCAAGACTATCCATGAGATGAGTCACGTGGGAGACATATTCATGGACTGAACTTTATTCTTCCATCCTACACGCCAAGATTTCTCTCATTGTGCGGAAGCGGACTGTCCGATCCGACTGCCCAAACTTGCTCTCGAGATTTGACCATATTTCAGTCGCGTCTACCATCAACTGATGCTGCAGCTGGAAGCCTTTGAACATAGTAGTCATCATATAGCACTTGACCATATTGTTTGATTTATCAAAAGTCTGCTTGACTCTCGCTGCTCATTCGTCGATGCGTCAGTAAACATCCACACACGAACCCCTCGACCAGACTAAAATATACCTTTTAGTCGTTTAATTTCAATCCATGTCAACTTATCCTTATGAAAAATGAAATTAATTATTGGACCTTACTAGACCACATCACTATCGTAAGAAGGGACTTCGCGAGAAGTTGTACTTGGGTGATGCCTAAGTAATGACCACAATTTTGACAGTGGAAAATGAATTCTTAGAATTGGCATACTCATTCGGACCATACCATTTCCAATTCAAATTCTTTTTTCATCTCATTTTAAATCTATCTCTAGAGAACTTATGAAAATTGCACATGCAAGCCAAGCGTGTGGACGTTTACACTTGAAACTCCCACTTCTCAATAGATTAAAATGTTTTATTTAGAAATCTCATCTAACAAACTTATGATAAACAGTGTAGGCAAGCCACACGTGTGGAAATTTATACACAGTGTGTACCACTTTGTTTAGAGACCAAAATGTGGAGATCTTGACGTCTTTAATTTTTTAAAAATTAATGCATCGGGTTTCTTGCTTAGTCTTTTGTTTCAAAAGATTTGTCCATACAAATCACGTAATCCTAGCATGCTTTCTGTAGAACTCAACATGTAAAACAAGCCCCAAAACACGATAAACCTAGCATGCTTGCTATACGCATCCAATCATGAAAACATATTACAAGTTTATACGTAATTAAATATAAATAGCATGCTACTGCATAATTTAAATATCCACGACATGTTTTGAACGACAAAAAATAAAATAAAATCCATTCATCGCGGCCCACTCGTGGATCCTGTACTTCCCTACCTAATTTATTACATAAATTTGCAAGTACAAATCTTCAAAATTTCGAAATGGGTCTCGCATGCACGGGCACGGACCGACTCGTCAAAACTAGATTTGGACCGAAAATAAAAAACTGGGCTGGAACAGTGAATCGGATCGGTCGGGTCGAAACCGATCCGGGTCAAAAAATCGGGTCTGGGCCAGAAATGGGCCAGGTCGGCCCAGATGGGCTAGGCCGCACGCTAGGGCACATCCCACACGCACGTCCAACCGCCCATCGTCGCGCCGTCGCCCTGTCGAGGACTACTGCCGAGCGTCGAGAATCAGCGAACATCAGGCGCCCTACCATCGAGCCTGCCCACATGGATCATGCATCGGGCGCTCGCGAGCGTGCATGCTGATGTCACGCCTTGTCGCCCCTATCCGCCGAGCATCACTGCCTCGTCGCCTGCACGTCTGCTTTCATGCCCCAATTCCCGAGGAAAGATACGGATGCCGGGGTGTGATTAGGGGTGGCGGTTAAGAAGCGGAAAAGAAGGAGGAGATACATAAAACATACATAATAAGAAGATACGACCATAAAATCGGGCAGCATATCCTCTATAACTAGGACATATCCTGAAGGGGAGGGGTGAGCAAACAATCCACCAACACAATCATATCGACATCATAACTTCAATGAACGTGATCTTGATTAAACATTAGTAATGCAGGGAAACAAAATAGCATTACATCATGTTGACTAGACCGGTCAACCACATAGCATGCTCTCAACGAGACTCACAACATAATAACATAATAGCGAATCTTGTTCCCAATCATAGAGCAAAATAAAGGGACCAAGAGTACATCAACAACAGAATACGTAGATATAACACAACATCACGGAATCAAAAAACATGAGAGAAACCGCAGCTCAACCCTCAAGATCGCCCATCCAAATTCTCCTCCATCTGGAAAACATTTGAAAAGATTTTGGGGTGAGTACTAGCGCACTAAGCAGGGGTTTTTAACATAAAACAAAAACCATGATACCGTATTTAGAGCACTTACCTTAGAAGGTTTTAAAACGTAAACCCACTTCTAAGTTAGCAAAAGAGTTTTTTTGATACCCCGACCATTATTATCACATCCCATCATAGAACCACGGCTCGAACGTATCCCGCCAGCCCATCACATCTCTACCGAAACATATCTAGCCAGCCCACAATATCTCGACTGAACATATCCACCGCCCACGCCCGTAACATGTCCAAATGGCTAACTCGGTGTGGACTTGAGGTCTATCTCGTCGTAACCATAACCACCTCATTATCATTTCCGTGTGGACTTTCGGGTTCATCCCCTCGTAACCATAACCACGTGTTTGGGGTCTATCCCTCACGATCAATACTCAAGATGGTGATCAACCCACCGAATAAAGATCCGTGCACAATCACAATAGAACCATATCTCGGATAAGAGAACAGTAATAACTTCGTTAAAACATTTTCACGGCGCACATGTTTTATTTTGAAATATCAGAGTAAATAACTCAAAATAAGCATATATTACCCAACCTGAACAGTCAAAAACGTCAACTGGGAGATATCTACAGATCCAACAACTTCATCGATTGCACTGTAGGTACCTGGTAACAAGATGGAACAACTTTTGGGGTCATATCCCACAAAGCAAAGCAACAACGTGATCCAAATGAAGATCGAAGCGAAACGGGGGTTTTCGACTTTCTGAACCCATATTTGGCACCCTCCGGGTTTTCAAATCAACTCGATGCAAAAGGAAAATATATTCAGGGCATCAAGACCTATAATAGGATACCTTCAAAATATGCATGCATGCAAGTTGACACAAATCTTAGCAGCGCAGAAGCTTCAAAAATCGATGCCTATCCTCAAATCCAGGATAAACCATCCAAAACCAATGCATGAAAATGGAAACATAAGCAATATGCATAACGAGGAACATGGAATGACAAACTATGTTCAAAATGGATAACCCGGGCATGTACTTCATTTAGAAACTCGAAACAACGGAAAAACATCCCCACATGCAGAAACGTAAAAACGGAGAAAACGGAATCGGTACTTTAGTAGAATGCATAGCCCGAAACTCAAAACCTAAAGGGCCCGTAGCCAAAATGTGGCCCTTTGACCACCAATCGGCGACCAAGAGGGGCGACGCCAGTCGGCGACCAAATTGGCAGGCCTCCGGCCGTTTTCTCGTCCCGTCCCTTTAGAAACCCGAGTTCTATGCTATGCTATCTACTAAAAGGAGGAATCAAAAAAAGAAAAGGATAAAAAAAAAAAAAATGGGGTATCGGGAGGGCGATCGGCGGTGGTGGTGGAAAGAATGACGCCGCCGCCTGATAAACGCGCATTTTACACGTTTATTGTTGATATTTAAAGATGAATTTAGATCGATAAAGTGTGTTTATGTATTGGATCTCAATGCTTTTATATATTTTTGGAAGATACTACTCTTGGGGTTCTTCTTTGGTGTTTTGTAGGCTTTTCAGGTGATTATCGATGCACAAGGTAAAGATATAACCAAAGATGATGAATTGGATATGAAAATATGGATGTGAAAAGTTTACAATGTTAAAGAGCATCTCGATAGGAGTCCATAGGCGCAAACGGATCGCAATTGGAGTTCGGACGAGAGAACGAGAGCGAAACCGCTGGTCGTCGTCGTGCGCTGAAAGCACGTCTGGCGTTGCGCGCGTCCGGCGTTGAACGCCCAGCACGCGTTTGCAAGCCACCAGGCGCCCGTCCGGTGCTGGGGCGGACGCTCACTCTGCACTCATCCGCACTTCATCCGCGCCCTTGTGTCCGTCCGTGCCGCGGCTCATCCGCGCTTGCCCTCGCGCGTCCGACGCTTTGTCCACGTTCGACGCGGTGTACCTCTCAACTTTCACTCCAGAAGCCTCTCGCGTCCGGCGCTTTGCCCAGTCCAGCGCTGGACGTGATATTTTGGGCCCATTTTCGGTGATTTCGTAGGCTTTTTATAGGGTTTATAAATATAAGAACACCAGACGAAGAGGGCTCGATTCCACAACCGCCCATAGCTTCCCAACATGTTTTTCCTCAGTTTTTATTCAGTTTTTTTCATATTTTTTAGCTTTAGCTTTGATTTAGATTCATTTAAGTATTAGTTTTACATTAGTTCTACGATTCGTTAACGCTTTGGAACACTTTCGTCCGAACAATTTCCGTATTTTTCTCGTTTCCGCTTGGGTTTGATACGAACCCAAGCATTGTTCTTCCGACGTCAATTACGGTTTTATCTATTTAATTTCTGCTTCCATGATTATTTCGTATTTTATTCCGTTTATTATGTCTAGCTAAATTTTCGTTCTAATCCTAGGGTTTGCATGATTCTATCCTAAATGTTGTGATTCCTGTTGTTGCTATTTACCTTCCAGATATTGATTTATTATTCTTGGTGCTTAATTATATGTGTTAATTTCTGATCAATCTTGATGCATATCATAGTTGCCGCTAACTACTTAACCGCTTTAATTGTCAATCGATCTTGAATGCATAATACTGAATAAGCCTCGAGTCGAGGCGAGATAGGAACATTCAGAGGAAGCATATTCTTTGTGATCCTTTTGGAGTTGCTTTTTTCACCTAGAGACGTAACAGTAATAGGAAAAATTAGCAATCAACTGCCACAATTGTCGTAACTTAAATTGTTGGTTACATATGTGATCTTCCATCTTGTCTCGGATTAAAATGGTTAATAGTAGCGGGATAAACATACGTTGTGGGTAGGATAGTGCATCCCTAGGGTTAGTCTTTCTAGTTTATTATCTCTTTGTGTATTTATTGCCTTAGTTTATTTTCAAGTTGTTGCCATTTTTGCTTTGGATTTAATATCCAAGCCCTAAACCTTATAAACCAAATCGTTCTCGATAATGATGAATTGTTGTTGAGTTAGCTTCGTGTTTTCAGACATAATCCTCGTGGATACGATACTGCCTTTCCTATATACTTGCACGCTTCGTGTTAGAAAAGTGAGCGATCAAATTTTGGCGCCGTTGCCGGGGATTGTTAAGATCATATAGAAATAACTTGACGATTTGGAATTATTAATTCAAGTTGTATTTTTATTTTATTTTTATTTCTTGCCAGAGCGATTTCCTTCTTTTTCTCCAGGTAGTTTATGTTCACAAGATCCCAGGTACCTCCTGAACTACACTTAGATCCAGAAATCAAGAATTCCCAAAGGAGAAGAAGACGAAAAAGAAGAAGGCAAGCAATGGCAGCGAATCCGAACAACGGGGGCATTCCTCCCAAGCAAGTTGCACGTCTGCTAGAGGATTTTACAGAGATGCAGCGCCAAATGGCGAACATGGGACTCCTTGTCCCTTCTCCAGAGGGAAGACCGCTGAATTATATGTATCGACCTCCTACTCAGCAATTTCAAGGAGGCGGATGGGGCCCTGGAAGTGAATGCTAATAATTTCGAGTTGAAGCCGGCCCTGATCAGTATGGTTCAAGGGGAACAGTTCGGAGGAGGAGTCACAGAGGATCCGAATTCCCATCTCGAGACATATCTCGACATATGTGACACCATCAAACAGAATGGGGTGCCACAAGACACGATCCGGATGCGCATGTTCGGATTCTCTCTGTGCAGCCAGGCGAAGGATTGGTTCAAAAGCCTAGACCGCATCGATAGATAGCTTGGAAACTCGCGAGAAGTTTCTTTCTAACTATTTTCCGCCGGCGAAAGCGCAGAAGATAATAGCCGAGATCTCCCATTTCTGCCAACAAGGAGACGAGTCATTATTTGAGGCATGAGAGAGATTCAGGGGCTTATTGAGAAAATGCCCACAACATGGATTCTCCAGGGAACAACAGATCACGCAGTTATATAGTGGGCTGACATTGCATACGAGAAGCATTATAGATACGTCGACAGGGGGATGCCCGTTGAATCATCGAGTAGAAGAGGCCAACCGCATCATAGAAGAGATGGCGGCCAATAGTTATCAATGGCCGATGGAAAGAACGCCAGTGGTTAAAGCAGTTGCTGTAGAGGTTGACTCAAAGTACGACGATCTTATGAAGAAGTTCACTCTTTTGAAGACCCAGATCGAGACAGAGGATGCCAAGTATATCAATCAGAGGAACCATGGGGAAAATCCGGCATACCATCCTAACAACAGGAATCATCCTAATTTGTCATATGCCAACCCTAATAACTTCCAACAACCTCCAGCGAAGCTTCACCGCATGTAATGGTATGATTCAAGAACCAAGAAGCGAGCCTAGAGGATATGATGCAAAGCTGGTTGTGAGCAACCAACAACCGACGACTCAATGTAATCTGCTCATCAAGACTCGCCGAGGGATAACACGCTTGGAATCCACTATAGGAGTAATGGGCAAACATATGAAAATAATGGAGAATCAGATCGGTCAAATAGCTGCACAACAGAATGCACAGCAAAAGACGGGACAATTTCCGAGTAATACAGAAGTGAACCCAAAGAATAAGTGCTTTGCTATCCAGTTGAGGAGTGGACGAGCTTACCAAGACCACCCGGGTGAAAAGACGAAGACGGTGAAAAGAAGAGCACTCGCGATCATGAGCCCGGCCGCAACACATCGATGGTGAGTATTCTGAGGGGCTCGCGAGTGACACATGTCGCTAGGAAGAATGAAATGACCGTGGAGAAATCAGGCGGTGAGCTTGGGGGCAAAGTCAGCTACCGAGCCCGTGACCTTGAGCCCGAACGCGAAGAAGACAGCTAAAGCAGCTCAGATCCCTAGCGACCGCACTCGCGGCCGCGAGACTGGTCGTGAGGGACGCCCAGTAGAGAAATATCCGACCTATACCCCTCCGATTATGTTCTCGAGTCGTCTAGCCAAGCCGAAGCATGATGATAGGCTGACCCGATTCCTGGAAATGTTCGAGAAGGTGAATATCAATATTCCCTTACTAGATGCGCTCAAAGATATGCCGGGGTACATGAAATTCCTAAAGGATGTCGTCACCAACAAGAAGAAGCTGAAAAAGTTCGAGACGATTAATTTATCTCAAGAGTGCAGTGTTGTGCTGCAAAAGAAGTTGCCATTGAAGCAGAAAGATCCAGGCAGCTTCACTATACCTTGTGTCATTGGAGGGCATACTTTCTCCAGAGTTCTGTGCGAGCTAGGGGCAAGCATCAACTTGATGTCGTTGTCCATATTTAACAAATTGGAGATTAGAGAATTGAAGCCTACTACAATTACTCTCCAAATGGCAGACGCATCAGTCACCCATCCAAAAGAGATAGTGGAAGATGTGCTTATCAAAGTCAAAGGATTTATCTTCCCAGCGGATTTTGTAGTCCTTGATATGCCAGAGGATGGGAACACGCCTCTCATTCTAGGGAGACCATTCTTAGCCACGGGCAAGGCTCTGATCGATGTGCAGGAGGGTGATCTCACCTTCCGCGTGAATAAGGATGAGTTGACCATTCGATCTATGATGCCATCACGAGAAATGATAACTCAACACATGAAGATTGCTATTCGGTCACCACTGCCACAGCCAGCCCATTTTTAAGCTTGAATTCCAATCGACCATCGGACGAGCATGCTACAAAGAAAAGGTGGACTCGACATAAAACTCAGAGTGAGTCGTTTACGTTTGGGGGAGGCTACACATACGCTAAATGGTGGTTTGTTGTCAATGATAAGTACAAAGGCAAGCAAAAGTTTGGAAAGACCACAGTTGTCAAATCGTCCGATTGGTGAGAGGTAACGTCGAGCTAGCGACGATAAATCTAGCACTGGTTGGGAGGTAACCCAACGTATTTACATGCTTTATGTTTTTATGTTTTGTTTTTCTTATTTTTCTTTGTTTTGTCGTGTCGTGTCATGTTTTTTCGTTTTTTAGTCCCAAGGTATATTTGCTTCTATCCACCGCCGGAGTAGCGCGGCATATGAGGTAAGGTCTCTACCAATCACTCTCTTCTGCAAACCTTATTGCCTCCATTTCACACTGTTTACAATAAGTTTGGGGGGAGTGGACGAGTTTGATTTGGTTGAGAGTCCTTGTTTTATGTTTTGCTTTGTCTTGTTAAGTTTTTATATTTTTGGGGCTTTTGTCGTGTCTTTTGTTTCGTTGTTGTGTCGGTCGATCAACGAGTTTAAGTGAAATGTGTTAATCCATGTAGCCAATGATGATAGAAATTTTATGAAAAATATGTTGATAGTGCACATGATGTGTTAGAAAACGAAGCATGAATGACTTGAGATTGCTTAGTTTGTTGTTTTCTCCATTTTGATTAATCCGTGAGACTTGAGCTTCACTGCATAAACATCTTAGTACATTTTCTTTTAATTGTGTGATATCGTGCATGTAATCATCTTCTAGAACTTGCCGTATTTTCTGTGTCGAGGCCGCAATGTGTGTTTCGAATATGGAAAGGATAAAAGGCCATCTTTGTTAACCACATATTTACCCAAACACTAACCCAATGATATATACCGTTTGTCGCCTTCTTTGAGCCTTTATTAGACTTTATTCTTTTGTTAACCGGATGATAGGAGGAGAGGATGGATATGGGAATCAAAAGGGGGTAAATTTGTTTTTGATATTCTAAGTTGGGATAAAAGATGGAGAGTAAGAGAATGGTACCCGTGTGAAAAAGGATGCACCCTATAAGCTCTATTACAAAGCCAAGAAAAATTTTGTGAAAAATGTGAGCATAAAGGGATTTCGTTATCAAAGTATAAGGTACCTTATGTGCATAAACGTTGATTTAGCATGTGGGAAAGGAAAAGGGAAATGGACAAAGTCCATATGATTTGAATGTATGAATGGAAATACTTAGAGTTATTTTTGAGTCACTTAGCCATAAATTATCCTACCTTAACCAATGTGCCTACATTACAACCTGTGAAAAGACCTTTTTGATCCTAATTTGAACGCATTTGATGTGGTGGAGATATTAGAGAAATGGCAAGCCTATGGTAAGATGTTACATTGCATTGATTTTTAAGTGTATACACGTCCTTAATTTCTTTATGAGTTTGAGTGTATTCTATATTTTACGCACATGCCGTTGTGAGGGTTGAATTGAATGAGATTTTTGCTTTCAATGGTTTTACATTGTTGAGTTTACTAATGTCATAATGTGCGCTAATGATTTTGAGCTTTGATATATTTCTAAGGCTTGATTTTGTTAATCACCTTTGCTGACGCTCGTTGATCTTTCGTTGTGTCTCTCTTTCCTTTTTTTTTTGTTTTTGTTTGAGGACAAACAATGCTTTAAGTTTGGGGGGTTTGATAAATGCACATTTTACACGTTTATTGTTGATATTTATCGATGAATTTAGATCGATAAAGTGCGTTTATGTATTGGATCTCAATGCTTTTATATATTTTTGGAAGATACTACTCTTGGGGTTCTTCGTTGGTGTTTTGTAGGCTTTTCAGGTGATAATCGATGCACAAGGCAAAGATGTAACCAAAGATGATGAATTGAATATGAAAAATATGGATGTGAAGAGTTTACGATTTTAAAGAGCATCTCGATAGGAGTCTATAGGCGTAAACGGATCACAATTCGGAGTTCGGACGAGAGAAAGGCGAGCAAAACCGCTGAAAGTCAGCGACGCAGCGAGCGCGCGCAGCGGGCGTCTCGCACTCATCCGCGCTTCATCCGCGCCCCTCGTGTCCGGCGCTTTGTCCACGTCCGGCGCGTGTACCTCTCAACTTTCACTCCGAAGCCTCTCGCGTCCGGCGCTCCGTCGATCCGTACCGGGCGTGATATTTGGGCCCATTTCGATGATTTCGTGGGCTTTTATGAGGGTTTATAAATATAAGAACAGCGCACGAGGAGGCTCGATTCCACAACCGCCTCCATAGCTTCCCAACACGTTTTTCCTCAGTTTTTATTTAGTTTTTTTTCCATATTTTTTAGCTTTAGCTTTGATTTAGATTCATTTAAGTATGAGTTTTACATTTGTTCTACGATTCGTTAACGCTTTGGAACGCTTTCGTCCGAACAATTTTCGTATTTTCCTCGTTTTCCACTTGGGTTTGGATACGAACCCAACCATTGTTCTTCCGACGCCGAATTACGGGTTTTATCTATTTAATTTCATTTTCCATGATTATTTCGTATTTTATTCCGTTTATTATGTCTAGCTAAATTTCCGTTCTAATCCTAGGGTTTGCATGATTCTATCCGAAATGTTGTGATTCTATTTGTTGCTATTTACCTTCCGCACATTGATTTATGATTCTTGGTGCTTAAATATATGTTAATTTCGATCAATCTTGATGCATATCATAGTTGCCGATTAATTACTTGACCGCTTTTAATTGTCAATCGATCTTGAATGCATAATCTGAATAAGCCTCTGAGTCGTAGTGAGATAGGAACATTCAGAGGAAGCATATTCTTTGTGATCCTTTTGGGTTGCTTATTTTCACCTAGAGGCGAACAATAATAGGAAAATTAGCAATCAACCCGCCACAATTGTCGTGAATCGAAATTGTTGGTTACATATGTGATCTTCCATCTTATGCGGATTAAAATGGTTAATAGTAAGCGGGATAAACATACGTTGTGGGTAGGATTAGTGCATCCTTAGGGTTAGTCTTTCTAGTTTATTATCTCTTTGAGTATTTATTGCCTTAGTCTATTTTCAGTTGTTACCCTTTTGCTTTGGATTTAATATCCAAGCCCTAAACCTTTATAAACCAAATCGTTTCTTGGATAATGATGAATTGTTGTTGAGTTAGCTTACGGGTTTTCAGACATAATCCATGTGGATACGATACTCATCTTACCTATATACTTGCATGTTTTCGTGTTAGAAAAGTGAGCGATCACCGCCGAGCCTCCCCGGCTTGATCCCCACTCCTCCAGTGCTTCCGCATCGTACCTGGAGCTGCTCGGCTCATCCGTAAACATAGAGAGACGAAGAAAATGAAAGTTAAAAATGAAGGCCCTAGCCTCTATTTGTAATACCCTGTCCTTCCTAAGCTTCAGGTTTGTATGGTACGTTTTTGAGAAAAGTTAAAAGGTTGAATTTTTGTTTCGGTGATACGACCGTCATGAAACCTCAGGCGTTGTGAAGAGTGTCTTATGACGAATTCATAGACACTAAGTATGCAATTTTTCGACCACCCACGAAGGTTTGGCACTCCGGGGAAGTTATCGAAAAACTGGACTTTTCATGGGTCTTTTAAAAGCATATATTGTTTATAGTCGTTGTGTCCGTATTTTATTTCGAGTCCATGGGTACCAAGTTTGCTAAATTTGAGTCCATTTGCAAAAGATGCATCGCTTTTACGCTTTCGAAAAGGGCGCTTGCATAGCGTTGTGCGCCCTAACTTTCCTATAAATAGAGGCTAGGCCTTCATTTTCAACGCTCATTTCCTTCGTCTCTCTGTGTTTACGGACGAGCCGAGCAGCCAGTGCAGCTGCAGGCAGCTGGAGGAGTGGGGATCGAGCCAAGAGAGGCTCGGCCGTGCGCCATTGTCTTCTTCTTGCCACCACCACCGATCGACCCTCCCCAACAACCCGTTTTTCCATTTTTGTCCTTTTCTTATTTGATTCCTTCTTTAGTAGATAGCATAGCATAGAACTCGAGTTTCTAAAGGAAGGGATGAAAAAAGCACTGGAGGTCGCCGATTTGGTCGCCGACCACCGCGCCCTCTTGGCAGATTGGTGGTCAACGGCCACCTTTGGGCTATGGGCCTTTAGGTTTGAGTTTGAGCTATGCATTCTACTAAAGTACCGATTCCGTTTTTGTTTTCGTGTTTCTGCATGTCGGGATGTTTTCCGTTGTTTCGAGTTTTCTAAAGGAAGTACATGCCCGGGTTATCAATTTTCAACATAGTTTGTCATTCCATGTTCCACGTTATGCATATTGCTTATGTTTCCATTTTCATGCATTGGTTTTGGATGGTTTATCCTGGATTTGAGGATAGGCATCGATTTTTGAAGCTTCTTTGCTGCTAAGAATTGTGTCAACTTGCATGAATGCATATTTTGAAGCTACCCTATTATAGGTCTTGATGCCCCAATATATTTCCCTCAGATCGAGTTGATATGAAACCCGGAGAGTGCCAAACGTGGGTTCGAAAGTCAAAACCCCTTTCTCCGATCTTCGTTTGGATCACGTTGTTGCTTTGCTTTGTGGACGCGACCCCAAACGTTGTTCCATCTTGTTACTGTACCTACCAAGCGATCGGTGAAGTTGTTGGATCCGTGGATAGCTCCCTATTGACGTTTTAATTGCTCAGTTGGGTTATATATGCTTATTTTGAGTTATTTACTCGATATTTCAAAATAATACATGTGCGCCGTAAAATGTTTTAACAAAGTTATTAATGTTCTCTACTCCGAGATATGGTTCTATTGTGATTGTGCACGGATCTCTATTCGGTGGGTTGATCACCATCTTGAGTATTGATCGTAAGGGGATAGACCCCGAACACGTGGTTATGGTTCTGAAGGGGATAGAGCCCGGAAGTCCACACGAAAATGATAATGAGGTGGTTATGGTTCTAACGGGGATTGACCCCTGAAGTCCAAACCGATTTAGCTGGCTGGATACGTTCCGGGCGTGGGCTGGCTGGATATTGTCCGAGCCGAGTTATTGTGGGTTGACTGGATATGTTCTGGGCCGAGTGAGATATGATGGGCTGGCGGGATACGTTCTGAGCCTTGGTTCTATAATGGGAGTAACAGTAATAACGGGTCATGTAATGAAAAAGGAAAAATTTGTTTTGCTTACTTAGAAGTGGATTTACGTTTTAAAACCTTCTAAGGTAAGTGCTCTGAACACGGCATCATGGATTTTGATTTATGATAAAAACCCCAGCAGAGTGCGCTAGCACTCACCCCAAACTCTTTTTCAAATATTTTCACAGATGAAGGAGGGTTGGACGGGCGACGCTGAGGGGTTGAGCTGCGGGTTCTTTCATGCCTTCTGCTTTCGCGATGTTGTGATTATATATATTTACTCTGATGTTGATGTACTCTTGTCCCTTATTTGACTTTCTGATTGGGAACAAGGTTCGTTATGTTATTATGCTGTGAATCTCGACAAGAGCATGCTATGTGGTTGACCGGTCTAGTCAACATGATGTAATGCTATTTTGCTTCCTTGCATTACTTATATTTTTAATCAAGATCACGTTCATTGAGTTATGGTGTTGATATAATTCTGTTGGTGGATTGTTTTCTCACCCCTCATCTTCAGGATATGTCCTAGTTATATAGGAGATGCTGCCCGATTTAATGGTCATATCTTCTTATCATGTATGCTTTATGTATCACCCCCTTCTTCCCCGCTTCTTATCCCCCACCCCTAATCACACCTCGACATCCGTGCCTTTTCTCGGGAATTGGGGCGTGACAGCTTGGTATCAGAGAAGTTTTCCTGGCATTGGGTATCTAAAATTTTCTGATATTAAGGCAGTTCATTTGCTTTATATTCTATACGTTCTTGAAATTGAGTGTTTATAACTTGTTCTTCTAAACTGTTTATCAGGTACAGCTACCCTTAGCTCACCGTTAGGCCGCCTCCTTTAAAAATGGGATGAGGTATGTGTTTATTTGTTGATGCTTTATGTGGTTATGTGTAATACCCCAGATTTCCATAGCTCTGATTAAGCGCTAAGTACGTAATTAATTAGAAATTAATTATGTGAGTAACTAGGGACAATGCATCATCGATAAGATTTTATAAAGTTTTAACACAAAGATTTATTTTAGAATTTTCTGATTGATCGATTTAACAATAGATTTTATTTATTGTTTAATTGAAAGTTTAATTTTGAAAGAGTGATAAATGAGATTTCAACTTGCTAGCAAATTTTACCTTTCTATTTGATTCATTAAATTGAGATATATATATATATATATATATATATATATATATATATATTATCCCTATTTTGTTGAGTACCTATTTCAATATATGTATATGTTAGGATGAAGACTTAACGTCTCTACTAAATTGGACCTAGCACAAAAGGTATTAATGAACCCAAATGTTTATTAAAACTTATTCAAGAAGCTAATGGAATTATCTAGAAACATGTAGCTTATGTTGGAAGCCATAGAAAATTCTAGAAAAGGATAGCTTTCCATAGAAGATTAAAATAGAAACCTAGGATATATATATATGTATTTAGCTTGTTCAAGACTTCATTTTCACTCATTCCTCTTCAAAATTTGAAACACACACACACACACACAAACGAAATTTCTCTCTTCCAAGATCATGATCCGGACTTCCAAACCTCTTCAAATCGATGGATCGGCGTCTTAGAAGGTAGATCTCTAACCTTATTCATGTTTTGAAGTGAAAACTAAGATGAAAATCCTCTCAAACCTCCAAAACTTTCGCCATTTAGGCCATGTATTCTACAATTTTGTTCTTCGATTTTTAGTTTATATATGCATAGATCTACCTATTAGGAGTGATGTTATGTTGAGAAAACAAAGAAAAATCCCCTTTTCAAACCCCACAAGTTTCGGCCCTTTTGAACAAATTTGGGGAAAAACGTTGGTCTTTTATAATATGCTTCAATTGATGCTGATCTAGTGATTATACTTGAATTGTGGGTTAATGTGTCTATTTTCATGAAAAATCCAAACTTTGGTCAAGAACCCTAAATTTTACCTTGAGAATGTGTTGATGATTTCTCAAATTGAGCTTGTATTTATGCGATTAGAGATGTTTGAACATGATTAGAGTTGATTGAAACAAAATCGAACCCTTTGATCGAAAATAAGGCCTTGATTTTTAAGATGATTTGCTTTGATTTGTTTAAAATAAGTTAGTATATCCGTGATTATATATATATGCTTGTGTTTGGTGAAAGAAATTGGAGTTAAATCCAACTCATGTGAAAACCCTAATTTAGTATGCTTATGAAATATCAAGAACTTATTATTTTGATTTTATTTGATTAGTTTGATTTCAAAAGTATGATCTAGTATATGAAATTAGCTTATTTTGAATTATTGAGATTTTTCTTTACTAGTATGAAAAAATTTGATCTCGTTAGTTTGCGTAATTCAAAGGACTTTGTGATTATGACTTGATTATTTGGATTTGATTTCAAAATATGGATTCTCGTGATTATGAAACTTGATCGAGACTAACTTGATCAAAGTTTCCAAATGAAAAGATTTGAAAGTTAAAGATTTTCTTATATCAATATGGTATCCCGTATATATAGGGAGTTGAAAAGATTCAAGTTCTTATAAAATACTTTCTTAATAAGTTGAATAGTTTAGTTTTGAATGCATCGACCTAACGAGAGCTTAGCTTAACCATAGAGTATCGAGAGTTTAGTAGAGGCTCAAGAGTTTGAAACTCTTAGTTTCTTCCCGTATTTATTCTTCTTATCTCTTTATTAAGGAACAAGTGGGCGAAATAGAGATCAAGAAAGGAAGCGAAAGTTTCGAGTAAGCAAGTTATACAGTGGGCTTTCTAAACTAAAATATATGCACACAAGTTTCGATGATGAGCATATGTTACTTTTGAAAATGTAAATTGACTTTGCTTTTAAACTTTTTATCAGATATTGCCCATCTCACGAGAGAATAACGATATCGGCCCTATGCTAGATTTGTACAGTAAGGGTATGTGTACAGGTGGCCTTTGCCGCGTGTTTGAGAAGGCCTACTTCTCAACACGTTTGTCTTGAGATATGGTGTTTATTAATGATTGTCTGCAGACATGTTATGATTAGAATTGTTAGCATGTGCATTGATCATGAAGTAAGTGATTCCATAAAGTTTGATTCATAGGATATTTCTTAAAACCCCGTGAATCTAATAAGTGCAAGTCGATTATATAGCTCTAAGAGCATGTTTCGATTGTTTTCAGAATTGCCCACCGAGTGCATCAGTACTCACGCCCGCATGTATTTCTAAATACGCGGGTTGTGTGAAGATTACTACGAGATCGAATGTTGTGCGACCCTATTTTGTCATGTCATATGTTTTTTGCCCGGTGTTTATGTCTTCACACACACTACTACAAATATCACTTTTCTGGCATACATTATGCACTACGTAAAAATCGTGTTTGATGGATAGTAGACTACGCCTTTTTTATCAGCGTGGTCACGTCTTGATTTTTGATATATAGACTACGCTATACTTAAACGCTGGTCATATATTAACCATTAACTACGCTAAAAGCGTAGCCTACGCGTGTTTTTAAAAAAGCGTAGAATACATGTGATAAATTAAAAAAAGCGTAGTCCAATTTCCTTATTTTATAAGAATCAGTATTTATGTTTGATTGAGAATCCCTCAAAAGAAAAAGAAAAAAAAAAGATTGAGAGAGAAAAAAAAGGAGAAGAAAAGAAACACACAGTATTCTTCCACTTCTTCCAATTGCTCGTTAGGGTTTAACAGTCTGACATCTCTTTGTCCACTGCTCCAATTATCCCCAAAATGGCTTCTTCCAAAACCCTAATTCGCGCAGGAGCTTCAACGGCGATGCGGTTCCTCAATTGGACTTTCCACACAAGCTCGAACGCTTTTCTGTCTCCGAAGCCCGAATTGATCGCGTCCCCCAAATTGCTCCCCTCTCTGTTTATTCTGCAGTCCCAAAAAATGACGCCTTTCCATTTCTCACAGCCTCAAAATGACGTCGAGTCTATCAGAAAGCTCAGCTCCGAAGGATTCTCTACCCTTCTGGTCTTCCTTCTCTCCCCTTCTTGCTGCCCGAAGGTAATCCCATTTCGTCGAATATTAAAAATAAATAAATTGTTTTGTAGTGTTTGCTATTTGGAAATTCGAACTAATTAATTGAGCTTGCTACGTGTTTTTTTAAATTTATGGAAAGTATGCGCCTTTATGTTGGTCCTATTGTGTTGGTGAGTAGCATATTTGAAGTCATTAGTTTCAGTGGTTTCGTATCAATTTCCAAAATAAGAAAGGGTTGTGGGTTGTGTAATTTGGTGTAACTGGAATATTTTGTTTTCAAATTTTAATCGAAGGAAGTGTAATTTTATCCGTGACCAAATGTCAGAATAGGTTGAGTTTTCTGTCTTCGCTAGTCATTTGGCAGTCTAACTATGTTTTTCATTGTAATGAAGTTGTTCTAAGAAGTTCATTTATAATCGTTTAATGTTCAGTTTCATGGATAATTACAGCATATCTAAAGTGTGAACTCCTACAAGATTCAAAGCTTTATTTTTCCAGTTCCACCACAATCTTTGTGGAAATTGTACACTTGTTTTTCTTTTTGTTGAAGTATTGATTTGTGATTATTACCGAAACTATAATTTCTCCAGTTGTGTCGGTCCATGATTTCGTTGAGTATATTTTCAAGATGCTAACAGACTTATTAGGCGATCCGAGAGATTTTCTCAAGATGGAGACATTCTGCTTCATGTATTTCGGCCTTGTAGAGTTATCGTTTGAAGAATTTGGTTGAATCAGATATGGCATTTGAAAAAGCATCCAAGTATGTTGTTTTCGATGAAGTTGTTGTATGACTAAGATTTCTATGTACTGTTGTTATTCCTAATGATGGAGAATTGTAGTGCTATCATCCAGAGTTTCAAATCGGAAACAGCATGGGCTTTGGAAGCATTATATGTGATTGCATATGAAATTAGGATTCTTCTGAGGGGTGAGAAATCCATGAATTTTACTCATTCTTTATACTTATATTTGCATATATGTATCAAGAGTCCAAAAACGTGAACTGATTTCTGCTGTTGCATTTGAAGGCTGATATAGAGTTGGCTTCAATAGGGAAAAGCCCAAAAAAACTGAAAGGTGCTGGTTCTTTCCTCATGAAAGTGTTTGGGGTTCTTGCTGGAAAAGGACCAAAACGTGTTGGAGCTTTATATGTGACATTAAGTTGTTTACTTGTTTTTATTAGGCTCTATTGTTTTCACTTGGTGCTTCAATTGCCACAATCTCCACACTATTCCCTTTGATTTGCTATATGGATATCACTTTTGTTCCATTATTATAGACTAAATTGAAGTATACACTCCAGCAAATAGATCTTGTTAATGTCGATCAAGCATACACTCAAAGAAATAGATTGTTTCTCGAATTGCATGTAAGTTCATTACCGGTTTGGATGAAGCCATTATTATGTTGATTACCCACTCTTATTCTCGTTCTATTATTTTCTCATGGTGCTTCAATCTCAACAATCATCATGTTTTGTTCTCTTTGTATTGCTATGCTGAGATCACATCTGTTCATCATGTACATGTAGGAAAACATATGTTAAGCCCTCGCCCGGGGATCTATCTTGGATATTTAATTCACCATACATTGATTATATTCCCAAGATGCGTCTAAATAATTAATTGCAACACGTAGGGGTTTTCACGTGTTTACCTTTGGATCCGTCGGGGTCGATGGAACGAGATGAATGGATCGAATGGATCGGACTCGCAGCTTTTTTCCGGATCAGATCCCTGGTTTCAATCTCCAACGCCGAGTGAGGACGATTTATGGAGAATGCTTGGAAAAATCACCCAATGCTCTCTCACAAAACTCACGAAAATTCTCTCAAACACTATGAGATGTCCAAAATCTTGTGTAGGATTAATGAGCATTAACCTGACTTTATCTCATACCTTATATTTATAATGCACTACCTTAATCCCATATGGAAATTACCATAATCCTATATGGAAATTACCATAATCCTATATGGAAATTACCATACCCTAGGATTATTACCATACTCTCGTGATTATTACCATAATCTTATATGGAAAGGATCTATGACATATACCATAAATATAATTATATCCTTATAGGATAAAGAGAATAAAATCTTGCTATAGAGAAGCAACACTGGGACCGATTTTCTCAAGCTAAAGAGCCGTGACGGGCCACCAGGATCAAACGCAGAGAATAAAGATGGGCCTCAAATAAATTAATTATCTTATGTTCACCCAGTAACATAAATTAATTTATAAACATTCGATCACGCCACTAGAGAAAGAATGACTTACCCTTTATTACCGATGGTGAGTCGGGCTTGCACTTAGACATTACGAATCCCGTATTTAAGATATCGAACGTCCATTAATTATTTATAGCATTCTCGATCGCTAAAATAATTAATATCTTTAATTCCTTAAGTAGTACCACTCAACCTTATTATTGTACTTAAGCTAACTCAACTGCGGGGTTTAGTACAATAAACCTTGAGCTCCTTAAGGGGCGTTATCATCCTAAACGGATACGGTGACTCGACACAGATAACTAGCGCGACATACAAGATCGCCACCACCCAAGATGCGGAGAATCTTGTTAGAACATATAACCTCACCCATAACAAGTCAAAGTGATGGTCAAGAACTCATACTCACCTAATACCTTATCGAGGTTTAGATCATCGTAGTCACCGAGATCTCGGTTCTTTACGACGGTCGATAGAAGAACACATCTCATCGTGATCCTTCAATACGCCGTAGACGCATCAAAGATGACAAGCAACTAAGTCAAGTCACTTATCTATATGCACCTAAACCGACAACTCGTCCTTAAGTCGTCTCACCGTGAAACTTTTATATCTCATTAAGCTTCACCAATCATACGTACTCGTGATCTTCTACACATGTATGATCTAACTTATATAAGAGATAAGGGACACGATATATGCAATCAAGTATTCAAACGGATAGAGATTGTAATAGTGGTAACAGAAACATTGTATACAAGCTCAACCAAACTGCTTTCAAGATACAAATCCAACAATCTCCCACTTATACTAAAGCAAACTTTTAGTATACAATGTGTCTCTCTCCAGCTATTACAAACAACCATCACTTTGCTTCTCCCACTTATACAAAAGTTTCCTTTCTAAGTGGGTGCCATCAAGCATAATCCAAGTCCTCTAACGTGTCCATCGTAGACTTTTTGCGGCGCAGGCTCTTCATGAATGGATCCGCTAGATTTTCCGTCAGATCAATCTTTTCAATCAAGACGCCACCTCGCCTAACGATTTCTCGTATGACATGGTACTTTCTCTCTATGTGTTTGGTCGCCTTGTGGGTCCGTGGTTCCTTCGAGTTTGCATCGCACCGAGTTATCACAAGAAACTATGATACTCTTGGGCAAACCGGTACCACACCCAGATCCACGAGGTAGTTCTCAACCATACTGCCTCCTGAAGCCTCCGGCGGCTACATATTCGCTTCCATGGTAGAGTCCGCAATGCATCGCCGCTTTGCACTCCGCCAGATACGGCTCCACCTCCCAAGGTAAACACATGGCCCGAGGTCGACTTTTTCTCATCACGGTCGACTTGAAACCGAGTCTGATAACCCAAAGGCATTAGACTATCTCGCATGGTAAACCAGCCTATAATCTCGAGTCCTTTTCGTGCTTCGAGTATATGTTTTATCGCAATTCAATGAGCTTGTCCGAGGTTAGATCGATATCTCGCTACTATGCCTACCGTGACAGCGATATCGGCCTCGCAGTATAGATTGCGACATGAGACTTCCTACGGCGGGCGTAAGGAACTTGTCTCATTTCCTCTATCTCCTTTGCAAATATAGGTAATCAAGGTCTTAGATAAAGAACGCCATGTCTCGAAGGTAGCAATCCTTTCGGGCGGTGCGCATACTAAAACGAGTAATCACAAGATCAATGTAAGACGCCCGAGATAAGCTCAACATTTTCTTCTTGCGATCTCGGTAAAACTTGATCCCAAGAATGTACGCGCATCTCCTAAGTCTTTCATTTGAAACCGATCGGATAGCCAACTCTTTACGCCTCGATAATGACTTCACGTTGTTGCCAACTAGAAGAATGTCATCTACATAAAGTGCAAGAAATACCACATCACCGTTGAAATCTAACCGATACACACAACTCTCGCTAGTAACTGGTAAATCCATAGGACTTTACTACCTCGTCAAAGCGTAAGTTCCATGATCGAGGTTCGCTTAAGTCCATAAATGGACTTTAAGCTTCCATACTAGATGCTCTTCACCCTTTACCACATAACCTTCAGTGTTCTCGCGCATATAGATGTCTCTACCTTCCTCAAGGTAACCGCTTAGAAAAGCGGTTTTAACATCCATTTGCCAAACCTCTGTTCAAGTGGTTTTAGCTATGGCCGTAAGAATTTCGATGGACTTGAGCATTGCTACTGCGAAAGGTCTCATCGAAATCGATGCCCTCAATCTGAGTGTACCTTTCGCCACAAGCCCGGCTTTAAAAGTCAAACCTCTCCATCTAATCTCTTCCTCTTGATATCCACTTACTACCTACGGCTTCCTCGCCATCCGGTAGACGTGTCTTTCATATACATCCATAGCCGTTATGGACTCCATTTCTAAGTCCATAGCGCGTGCCATGATCTTGCATCAATATCTTGTATCGCCTCAGTATGTCCATGGGTCGATTATCGCATGTTCGCTTCACGACTAAATCAAGATTCACCCACGAACATAAATCGCTCGGGTCGACGAACAACCTCCCACTACGACGAGGTTCTACAGCACAATGGCAACCGGGTGCGTAAACTTGTGGTTCTCTATTTTGCACAACTTCTGGGTAGGTACCACTTATGCGGTCGGTATCTCTAGTGGAACTCGACCCACTTCAATTTCTTGAAGTATCCGGTGTTGATCCCTCCCACTAGACTCGACATCTCGCACCTTCGCCTAATCGGTGGTGGAATACGATCATCTTCTAATTCAAGAATGATTTCAACTTTGGACTTATGATTTTCATATAATCCTCTTCTAAGAATCGGGCATTAGTGCTAATAATGACCTTCCGATCCTAGACTATAGAATAAACCACCTTCGCTCCTCTAGATAGCCAATAAACAAATTGCGTCCGATCTAGCCTCCAACTGTCGCTCTTCTTGTTCAAAGACACGTCTTTGGATCGCCCCATATCCTTATGTGGCTTAAACTGAGGCTTGCCCAAACCACAACTCGAAGGGGTCTTTTCGACCGACTTGACTCAGACTTAGATTTAGCAAGTATGCCACCGCCTCTAAGGCATACCCCGTAATCTAAATAGTAATGTTGCATAGCTCATCATTGATCTAACCATTTCTAAAAGAGTCCTATTTCTTCGCCTCGACACA